>CM031568.1:2782834-2924494 GCA_018467065.1 Ephestia elutella | reverse complement strand
TCAGGTATAATAATGTACACTACATAAGTAGCTATATCAAATTGGACACTGACTGACTGAAACCGCTGAACGTAGAAACTTAATTTTTTTTTAATCTATTTTTTTTAGGCTTCAGTCGCGTGATGCTATTATGCCAGCCTCATAGGGAACTTCCGAGTTGACTTATCTTTGAGCCATTACAACTCTCCAGAACGAGTTGTCGATTTGGCCTCCTGTGACAATGGTTTGCCCAAAATAATGTTGAGCTCACCATTATCCAGAGAGATACCATTCAATATACTCGTTCGTATTGGTCATATTCCGGTAACATATATAGCAAATCCTCGGTTCTATTGCAAAAACCACACAAGTCTGATTGAACTCGTTTCACAAGAAAATAAAATTTATTTACTGGAACATGACTTGATCTTATTCGAAACGCCGCGCCGTAACTAGAAGCCCCTATTGAGGCTAGCACAATCGAACCAAGGCACTGGGTTGGGAGAGTCTTGGATAGTCCGCTAGTCCTATACCAAATTCCCTTTGACTCAGAATGGAAGTTAAAGAGTTGTTTCCATCTGTCTAAACAGTATGATCTAAACGTAGACACATGCTCTGACGCATAGGGTTGACACAAGACTTGAATTTTGCAGAGAGGTTCTTTATATAGCGTAAGTGAGCATTAAGATTGGAATTTCTGAAATTCCATCGAGGGCAAAAACTAGTATAAAATAAATCTAGTATTAAATACATCCATCCTCAGAGTTTGTAAAGTAGGCCTGATATACAGGTTCAACCTAGTTTGGGCTCCAGTCCACTTTCCAATACATATTTCATGTATTGTGTTGTTGGAGCACCCATAACCGGAGAGCGTGTATGAAGAGAGTGATGAGTGTAGAGGAAGCAAGAGAGATCTGTAAGGATCGTAGCAAGTGGTAATTGTTAGTCTCTGCCTACCCCCACGGGAAAAAGGCGTGATAATATAGTGTTGTAAAAAATAGATATTATTTCATTTCAATGTAAGAATATCTTCTACTTTGTATTTCTATAAATGGTGAATATCATAATGGTGAGTATAATCTATCTATCTTTTCCAGCTAGATAGAATAATCCGCGTCGACCACGCAGGGGAATTAGGAGCTGACCGCATCTACGCAGGCCAGATGGCAGTGCTAGGCAACACGGCAGAAGGACCCACCATCAAACACATGTGGGAGCAGGAAATTAAGCATAGGGAGCGATTTGAACAGCTTATCAACGAGTATAGAGTGAGGCCAACAGTGCTGACTCCTTTATGGAATGTCGCTGGGTTCGCGTTAGGAGCTGGTGAGTTTTGAATTCTCTTTTAGATCTTCGTAGGTCAGATGGATACTAGGCAATACGGCAGAAGGCCCCAACCATTAAACACGTTTTAGAAGATTTCGATTACCATCATCACATGTGGAAAACCGCAAGAAAAGTCAATAATATATTGTTAAAGTCAATATTATGGTTGGAAAATCCAATTCTTAGTAGTTTCTGATTTTTATTATTGAATTTAACTTGAAATCAGTAGTTGGTGGCATAGCTGACATACATGATTCTGACATTCATTTCATTATGACGTATTTATTTATATACTAGCGCCCCGACTTCGCTCGGGAGGAACATACATAAATTGTAGCCTATGTCACTCTGGTATAATGTAGCTTTCTATTGGTAAAAGAATTTTTAAATCGGTTCAGTTGTTCCGAAGATTACCCCCTACAAACAAGCTCACAAACACTTCCTAAATTTATAAGATATAGTATGATTGGCTTGATGTCACCTCAAATCAATGTGCCGTCTTAGGGGCCGTCCATTAATCAACGTACTATATTTTATAACAAATACGTATATAGATAAACATCCAAGACCCGGGTCAATCTGAAAAAGATCATTTTTCATCTTGACCCGACCGGGGATCGAACCCGGGACCTCCGGTGTGGCTGTCCGGCGTGATGACCGTTGGGCCACGGAGGTCGTCAATCCTTCCTCTTTATAAGATTAGTATGTATTTTTTTGGATTTTTTTAGTATCTACAAAAAATCTTAATTTTTTAGAATATTATCTTTAAAAAGAAGAAAAAAATAAATAAAAAAGTAGACTTTAAAAAAAATATATTAATAAACGAATATGGTGTAATCATGCGAAAATCATATGTTGTACTTAGTACATGAACTTATTATGTTTAAAAAAATAAATACACGTGATATCTTACTACACCCCCCTCCCCCTTGTGATATTTCGTGATTTTTGTCAAACCCCTCCCCCCCCTTTCAAGCCTCACTTATGATTAATGGACGGCCCCTTATTATCAAATTAAAAAATACTGCAATAATTTTCAGGCACCGCGCTCCTAGGCAAAGAGGCGGCGATGGCTTGCACAGTCGCCGTCGAAACGGTCATAGTGGACCACTACAACGACCAACTGCGAACTCTGATGGAAGACCCAAACATAGACAAAGAGATCCTCAAGACCATAACCAAGTTTAGAGACGAGGAGCAAGAACACCACGACACAGGCATAGACCACGGAGCAGAGCAGGCGCCATTCTACAAGGCGCTCACTGAAGTCATCAAAACAGGGTGTAAAGCGGCCATTGCCATTTCTAAGAGGATATAGTAAGTTTGTAAATTTTAGGTAGTAGTAATTATATATTTTTAGAACTATCTTGTAGTTTCTTTTAGCTCTTCTTCTCTATTAGTTAGATCTGTTATTTTAACATTTATTAAAAAATTGTTGCGCAAACGGCCTTCTCCCGTGGGAAGACGACCTCCGTGGCCCAACGGTCATCACGCCGGACTGCCACACCGGAGGTCCCGGGTTCGATCCCCGGTCGGGTCAAGATGGAAAATGATCTTTTTCAGCCGGGTCTTGGATGTTTATCTATATATGTATTTGTTATAAAATATAGTATCGTTGAGTTAGTATCCCATAACACAAGTCTCGAACTTACTTTGGGGCTAACTCAATCTGTGTGATTTGTAAAAAAAAAAAAAAAAATTTCGGGAAAAATATACCATATGTGTAATGCCAGGTTTCATTCTACTTGTGTAGCAAATTTCATCGTCATAATATCGACTACTTTTGCTTTCTAAAATACGCAGATTTTTCTGTTGATTCGGTAAGTATTTAATTAGATATTCTTTTGATAAATTGGTATTTTTTATGGAAATTGTTTCGTTCCTTGTCACAGTTGTCACTTAGATAAATTTGTCGTTACAAATTATTGGATTGCGAAAGAGATGGAAGGATAGGAAAACTGTAAGCATAGTCTAGCTACACATAATCGATAAATTCAACTATAGTGTACTGGTTCTCTTACCAAGATAAAAAAATATAAAATTAATGCACCTCAGACATTTCCCCCCATTCACACACTGAGGGTAGCACAGCGCAGTCTTACAATGCTGTCCCATGTATCCGTTGCATGTATCCTTCAGAGCACTAGCAGATCTTTTCTTAATTAGCTGTTTCCCTTACCACAGAAGCAGATTAGAGATAGATAAAAAAATGATAAACAACGCACCTCCTTCACAATTCCGGCCCTGGTACCCAGGCGGACACGAGCACACCCCAGGCGCGGTACAGTTCCCCCCGTTCACACACTGCGGGTAGCACAGCGCAGTCTTACAATGCTGCCCCATGTATCCTTCCGGGCACTGGCAGATCTTTTCGTGGTTGCACCAGCCCTGGTTGGCACATTTCTTATCGCACTCGGGGTCCGGCCCTGAAATGTTAAAAAAAATAAAAAATAAGTAAGATTATAGAAATAATAAGAAGTTAATAAATTAATAAATTGGTCTAATAATAAAATTAACTCAGACAGACACAAAAATATGTTCTCTATAGTCTTGAAAATTACAAGAGTTATTAATAATGAGGTAAAAAAGGTAAGATTTTGTTTCAACTAACCTGGTACGTTTGACCGAAAGGTCGCAGTCAGATCATTTTGAGATTTATTTTTAATTTAGCTTTGTTTGTCTACATATATCTTATGATAAAGTCTAAGTATCTTACAAATTAAATAACTTACTATAAGATTAAATTGAACTTGTTAAGATTTTTAATACTATAAGAAGGAAATAAGAAATTAAAAAATAGCAAGCAGTACCAACCTAAAAACGCAAATGCTGTGAGCAGAGGCACCGCGCGTCAGCCAGCCAGCAGGCTCCGTCAGCCCAGAAAAAACAATGCATTGTTATTATGCCTGTGTTATAAGCCAGGCTTCACAGTACAGCACAGACAAACAGACAGAATTTGCTGTGAACCACATGTCAGTACTAGTATAGTATTATATTTCTGTATTGCCCCTGTCACTACTGAATTTACTACCAGTAGTAATATCGGTAATTTGTTTTCATTTATCATACTCGGAAAGTAGTGTATATTTGATCCAAGTATCGGGTTGAACATGCTTCTTCCCTCACACGGGAGAGAATGTTACATACAAATTCATTCGTACCCTAGGGAGGGATTGGATTTTAAAAATAGAACAAAATAAATTCCTTTGAGAATCGGCTTCTATCATAAATTTTGAAAAAAAATAATTTAAAGATTTTTTTTTATGTCCATGGCTTAATTTGCGTTCTACACGAAGTCAGAAAAACAGTAAAAATATCGAGTTACAATTTTTTTTTAAAGAATTGCCATTAATTCATACCCGGATTATAGCCGCCCTCGGGCGTCGAAACACCGGAATAATAATAAATCATTGCATTTTCTTCGCTCGCAGGAATCTCAAAGTAGGCTACATCAATTGCACCTAAAGCCGTTTTCCCTAGTCCATTGGGCGCGTTATTTACGACCCACGTGTTATGTCTAACTCGTAAACCCTAAAACAATGCGTCTATAAAGACCCAATGACGTATTGTTGAGGCAGTGCGTCGCAGTGAATATTTGTATCGTATGTACTTAGCATTGATGCTAGAAACTGTCGTTATTTTTATTTAGGTAAGATACAAGAAAATTCTCTATAGATGTGATAATAGCACATTATGATACAAGTGTGCTATGTTAGTCATTATCATTACGATACGAGGCGATCAAAATGCCGAATATGTATGTATGTACTGTCGCTTGTCCTTCATAGTTGAAATACACGAAAACCCATCCGATGTCAATGCATTATTATGATAAGCATGACCTGATGGTACACCCCAACAAGGGAACTTTCAACGGTTAACAGCACGGATATAAAATCTGGCATCAAAAGCTTATGTTTTTTTTATTAGATACAGTTTATTATTTCTTTGACAGCTACTGACATGTCGGTTCACAGGACGATCACAAAATGCGTTATTAGTAGCAAAGCGAACTCTCGATAACGGATGGAATGCAAAGTTTTAGTTCCGGGGGTTGCCGGCATGGTCGGTGTATGAAACAGAAAGCATGACTCACATTAATAAGCTTAAAATCGACTTTGCAATTGTTACATTAAATTAAAAGTAATATAAGTAAGCGTTGCGTCTGTATTTTTGAACGTTTCATTCGTAATACTTTCATACAAATATTAATGACAAATATAATAAGAAACATATATAAAAAAAAAATGGACACGGACTGTTAAATATCAACGAAGAGCGAAACCGCTGAACGTAGAAACATGAATTTGCAGAGTTTTTATATACAAAGATCGTAGGTAAGCAGCAAGAAAGGAATTTTGAAAATGCCATCGCAAAGAGAGTAAATTCACGTCAAGCTGAGGGCAGAAGCTTGTGTACAATAAAATAGAGTTAAATAAAAGTTAGAAGAAACAAGCAAAAATACAGACGCGTAAGTGTTAAAAATGCGTTGGCGATACTATACCTGTCCTTTCTAAATACACACCTCTCTGTGCGCATTCCTTCTTTAGGTTTAACCTCAAGGGGGTACCTTTTAGCGACACGTTATTGTGAACGGTCTTCAGCTCTAAGCTGATGCCGAAGGTGGCAACCCCGCTCACATTGCCCATGCAAGGCAATGATACACTGAACTCTGGGGACAAACTTGACGTTATTACTTGACATTTAGTTTTTTACTCTCATGCTGGTCTGGGAGCGAAGAAAAAGCATATAGCTTCTCTTTCTACTCAGATTGTAAAAGTAAAGCGATTGGGTTTTAAACTGGAGATTCTTGTCATAGGCGATGGGCCAGCAACCTGTCACTATATCTGGGTCTCCATTCCACCAATAAGCCCTCCATCTAGCTAAACATGGGCTTACGTCCGACTCTTGGCTCTGTCTACCCCGTAAGGGATAAAGACGTGATCAAATTTTTGTCAGTCCGTATATTTGAAGGCCCATAACGCAAAAAGTACTGCATGATATTTGATGCGGTTTTCACAGTAGTGACTTTAAAACTGGCGCAGTTTTTTTTGTTACGCGCCGTATAGAACCTAGGATAGTAAAAATTAGTGTATAGAGAACCGGATATGTTTCAAGGAACCGGGATTTTCGGTATTGGACTATGCTGGAACCGGGATTCCCGGGATTTTCGGTTCTTAAATTTTTTTTTCAACCGTAAATGTTTATCATTAACCGTTTATCTTTAATTATAATTAATGATTTATTAACAATCAGACTTAAGCAATAGTAAAACTTAGTATTCATTAATTATCCAGTTAAAACCAGACTATAATTGAAAGTTGGTACTCATATTTAACGCCGTGTAAACAATAGGAACCCTTAGCTACAATAAAGTTACAAATAAAATTGAAATCAAAAAGATAATCACATAAAATCAAATACAATTTACGCCAACAGATTAACATCTTACAATCAAATAAAATCTAGCGATCACAGATAAACTATTTGGTACTTTTGAAAGCTTTTTTTTTCTTTGTAATATATGTCCTCATTAACGCGCCCAAAGTTACATCGCCTAAACGTTATCTAATTTTATTACACCGCAGCATAGGCCAGCCGAAGAAAAAAACTTTTCTGGCTCAACACTGGTGAATGGAACACTCAGAAGATGACCATAAGCTTGTAATATCGCCAACGATCGCCTCTATTCTCGAAATGAGCCACCTCGATTTTTACATTTGTTTTGAGGTCGCCATTCTGCGTCGATTTTACATACTTCCGAATCTTCCGAATCACCACAGAGTTCGGCTCCTGTACCGTTCGCCGTGCATAGCGTTAGTGTTGTCAATTGCCATATATTTAAACGGATTTGTCGGTATAAACTATAAGGGTATGAATATCAGCTGATTACAAAACCAAACAATGAGTTCGATGCGGTTTTCAACCGACTTCCCAAAAAAGGAGGAGGTTATATGTTTCGATGTATGTATGTTTTTTTTTTATGTATGTTCGCCGATTTCTCCGCCTACAGTGGACTGATTTCCGAAATTGTTTTTTTATTCGTAATGGTATATACCCAAGTTGGTCCCATTTTAACCACGTCAAAATCTGTTCGGTAATTTTAAAGATACCTAACAAAATATAAAAATACCAACATTGCATTATAGATCAAAAGCCCGCGATAGCATGCCCTTACTTACTTTATTAAAACTAAAGATTTTCTGTGTATGTTCCCAACATAGAAATAGCGATTAGCGACTATAAAAGTTGGATCATGATTACTTAGGCAGATTTTTTGTAGCAATAACATTTAAAGTGGTAACTCAATTTCCTTATAGTAAAGTTTTTTAAAGATTTTATTCCTAATAATATAAGAAATCACGCCATCCATTGCCAGGCAATTGGTGCAGATATAAACCCCTGCTAGACATTGTAACTTTACTAAATTATAGTTATATTTGTTTTATTACAAATGCTGAATTTAATTTTACTTTGGAAGGCCCCAAGGGTGCTTTTTATACCTATAAAAATCATCCTTGCTATCCATATTACCTGCATAAGCAACAAGAGCCAAACTTTCATACCTAGTCGCTTAATTTTTTACCCGTATATACCACGCAGAAAAACATTCAGCATTTTTAAAACAAGGAAGGTTTGGTCGTCGCGGGCTCACGGTCTATTTATGTGCCAAAAATAATAGACAATTTGACATGTTCTGACATTTTAAATCAAACTGACATAAAAAGTTTCGAATTCTTAATTCTTTATTTTCGGCTAGCAGTGAAAGAAAAGTTTAAGTTTTTATTAAAGAAAATAGGTGTAGAAGCACAAAAAATGATAAAATAAAACTTTTTTCCAAAAAAAAATGAACCGACTTCCATCATAAAACTTAAAAACATGAAATAAAAATAAACAAACAATAAAGAAAAATGTATTAGCATGCTACCTACTGAATGAGGTGAAGTCGGTGCCAAATTGAATTAAATAATCTAAATTAACATTAGAATCATGTATGTATACAAAATGCCTAGCTAAACAATTACATTGTCCTGCACTTGGCACCGACTTCACCTCATTCAGTAGGTAGCATGCTAATACATTTTTCTTTATTGTTTGTTTATTTTTATTTCATGTTTTTAAGTTTTATGATGGAAGTCGGTTCATTTTTTTTTGGAAAAAAGTTTTATTTAATGATGTCAATTAATTATTTTAATAATTATATAAGAAGGCTGACAACTTGGATGCTCTCACATATATCTTTATGAACTTGTGTGTTGCACAGCCAGTTGGCGAACCAAATAAATAAAAAATAAAAAAATCGCGAAAGTACCGAAAATCCCGGTTCTTGTATTTTAATTCCCGGTTCTTAGGACCGCCACAAAAAAACCGGGAAATCCCGGGATTTTCAGTACCGGGATTTCCCGGTTCTATACACTAGTAAAAATAGATATAGTATAGATATGGTATGGTAAAGATTACCTTTGGGGGTCTTCGGCACTCGTCCTCTAGTTTTAATAGAAAGTACAGGAGGCTTCATGATCTTCAGGTCAGATGACGAGAGCGTCTCAAAGTTATACTCGTAGCGCTTCTTAGATTTCCACGTGAAATTCACGTAGTTCACCTCGGACGGGATCACCGGAAGTTTTAACGAGAAATTTGGGTCTAAGATGTAGGATTGCACGTTGCCGTCGATTATGGCGAATATTTTCATTGCTAAACCTGTAATGAGAAAAAATATTGGAAATCAGAAGTGGAATTCGGGAAATTCACCGCTGAACCTTCGCACTTGTCTCTCGTTTATCGACAGGGATATGTTTGCATGATATTCAGAGCCGTCTTTAACCTATTATAGGCCTGGGCACATAAGCCTCCCATCAGGGCCGTCTTAAGCCTTTTGGATATGCTGGATACAGACAATGAGATTCCTATAGCTTTCACTTTCGAAAGGAGGGCGATCGTTAGGTGCTCCATCTGTCGCACCCTGGGCACGTGCTCAAAATGCTCTATAGATAAGAGGGACCTGATATTACTTATATTATGTCAGATTCTGAGCCGGGGAAGGCAGATTTTATACACGTCAGTCAGAAGTGGGATGATTTGTATCTTCCAATAAATAAGACTTGATCCTTGTATCGTTTTTCGACAGCCATGCAAAGGGAATAGAAACATTATCAGGGGGTGCCATCTTTAAAGTGAGTTTGAAAATCAGCAAACGGTATCTCTCTCTATCATGAGCGGCCTGTTTAAGTCTCCTAAACCTAAATCCTGTCCAGGTCGTGATGTCGTCCATGCACTTCCTTCGCAAATAGAATAGAAATCATTTATTCCAAAGAATATGGTAATATAGTATAGAGGAAGATGAGACTCACCGCTGAACATCCTCACTTGTCTCTCGTCGATCCACAGAGAGATGTCCGTGTGGTACCTGACGTCAGGCTCTGGGTCCTTGTACAGCCTGCGGCCTGACCCCAGCGCCAGGGTCAGCGCCAGCGCCACGCCGGCCGCCAGCCGGCCGCGTGTTGACGCCGACCGCCACATGCTCAAATTAAATTAAATAATTTTATTTAAATGGGCTAAAAAATAGCACTTTTAAATCGTCGTGTACCTACTTGTTTTTTAGTTAGTTGACGTCATAAAATTACTTAAAGCTATGGTTACTACCGCCTCCAAAGCGCAAGCTCAACAAATAATCCCTTTATTAGACCCACTTAAAGTTCTGTTTACCCCAAAGGTCGACTGTTAGATAATAATACTTTATTAACTCCACCAATTGTGCCATTACTATTGTATTTATGCAATAAAGGTTTAATAAAAATAAAAATAACAGAAACAGAATTACGTCTTTATCCCTTAAAGTCGAAATATTTTCTTGAAACTTAGCCTTCACAGGCATATCGTATTATAAATCTCTAAGCTACAAACTACCAGCATTTCGGAACGACTAATGCTTAGAAGAAATGCCGTAAGAAACTCATTAAACAGATAGTCTTAAGAGGTAGACACTAGACAGAGCTAAGAGTCGTGAGAATCGAAGGCCACGCTTAGCTTCTTCTTGGAGTGTCGATTTCATTCCAACGATCCATTCAAATTGTACACACTTAGCTGAATAGTGGGCTTATTGATGGCATAGATATTCAGATAGTGACAGGTTGCTAGCCCATCGTCTGTGAGCGAACAACTATGATCCATATCGCCTATAAGTCAACAAATAACACATTCATAAACACCTAGCTTCTGTGAAACCTTGGTGTCTCATAATAAATCTGTCTGTCTTGAGGACGGTTAGAGTAAAGACGAAGAATGTGTTAAGGTCGACCCGCATACTTAAAAAAATAACACATTCATAAACACCTACCAAGCCTTACGTTCAATACTATCCTTCTAGCATTTGTCAACACGCTGACATCGTAAAATGTAGGCTTCAACAAGTGGTCAAGTTTAAACGCCGTGAAAAATACACATAATAATAACCGTGTAACTGGCATATAATTTGTTTGAATGCGTACAAAACATGTTTCGACCGTAGCCCAAAAAAAAAGAAAAAACAAAATGATCACAGTTAACATAATTGATTGGGCCGTTTGGACGTGCTTCCACAGGTATCATCGTGAGAAAAGACCGGAGCTTATAAAAAACGGACAACTTCATTAAATATCCCCTGTCAAAAGTAATGTCTACTAGTTTTTTCTCGCTCCCGATGTCAAATTAAACGTACAAAAGGTGTTAACAAAAAAAATTACTCGCTTCTATTTGAAGGGATTGTCAACAGTTTTTACTATGAAAGTAGCGCCTTTTCTATTTTTGATGCAGAGAGAGGAAACGTTTTGCGGTCTTGGCACAACAATAAAGAATTCTGTGCACAAAATCGCGAATCGTTTTTCGCATAATAAATAAATTTTGAAGTAAATAAATTAAAAAAAATGTTTATATTTAGTCTTCTTAGTTACTGTTTATCTTATCAAATACCAACCAATAATAATTTTTATTAACAGTGTAGATATTACTAAGAGATACAAACAACAAACCAAAACACTGCAGGCGCCATTTTTTTTATCGGATATCTAGTTTTTTGCCGCTACTACATCTATCAAATAAATACGTAATTAAAAGAGATATCTTTTAGGTCAATGGTTAAATTAGCGAATAAATAACGAGTATGTAAGTCAATTTATTATATAAAACATCATTACGAGATAACCTCAAATTAAAGTAAGATGTGATAAAACAAGTGGCAGATGTAGGTACGCTTAATAAATCAACCAAATGGACAAGTAATAAGTAAATATTACGACAAATAAATCAAATCAGATGAATCATTAATTTGTATATAATTATTTAACCATAAGTTTATCAATAGCGCTCTTGATATTAATGTAGTGACTAGAAGTTATAGTATACCTCTCTCTCTCAGCCGAAAGACGTCCACTGCTGGACAAAGGCCTCCCCCAACCCAATTTATATTATAGTATACCTACTATAATATAAATGATAAATCATTTATATTATAGTATACCTACTATAATATAAATGATAGTAAATATTTAGTAGTATTGGAAAGGATAAGTTTATAGATTATTTTAGTTCTCTAAATGACCAAATTTGCGAAATATTTTTTGCGTGATAGAATACTTGAACAAACACACGCCCCGCCCCACATTCATCATTTCTTTTAAAGCTATTGAGTTTTTAGACTAGTCCACATTTATTGTAATCTAAATGTATTTCAATCTTTTTCTCATATTGGACTAATCTTGATAGAATTGGATCTATACAGTACAACACGATTATAACTGTTCTTGGACCTCGATCGAGATAAAAAGATGCAAAAACAAATGCAACATTAGGCGTGGGGTTTGCAAAAGTTTAGGTCATTCGCACTCGGCCCTTTTATCGCGGCCGCAGGATGTTCAGACTGCGAGGCAGACTTTTCCTATAAATAAATAAATGCTCTGGCATGATTTTAAGCTACATTGTATTATAATAAGTAGAGAGGCAAGGATCTCTTGAAAATATAAAAAATAAGTAAAATAAATGAAAAAAAAAATCGTCACATATCAAGTAAAATATTAAATTTAAGAAGGTTAAGATGGAAGAAAGAATACAGGCAGACTTTCTAACAAGAAATAAATATGTTAGGCTGATTTGCAGGCAGTAAATGAACGATAACAAATGAAGGAAAATATTTGAGGAAGTTTTGAGAAACATAAAAAAAAAATTGATGAAGTTGTTATTTTTAGTAAAATAAGATTAAGGTAGAAGAAAGAACAAAGATTGGCAATCAGACACTCGGTTTTGGAGGGATCCTGAGAAATGTTATGTTCCTTGATGATAAAACTACAAACCTGACAGTATCTAAACTAAGGAGATACATTCTAATGCACGATAATTAGAGATCAGGAATAAAAATGTTTATCTCCAATTAAACAATATCAACAGTTTGGTACCCCTGGCCATGCACTTGTTCAGCTAACCTGCTGCCCATACGATACCCGTTCGGAACAGGTAACAGAGTAAAAAGTAAAAAAATAATGTCCGGCGCACTCGGCCGCTCCCGTACCTCGCCACTCAACCCGTGTCGTATGTCATCAGATCATTTCAGATGCGGCTTTATATTTATCAACCTCATCTTTATTTGAATTAATAGTGTAATCTTTTAATGATTTTCAGTTGGAGACCATAGATTATTCATTTATTTTAAAATTTAGACCGTTTAGAAGATCTAATTGGCCATAACTAGCTTATTTAAATCTATTATCGTTTTTAAAATTAATGGACACTAAAACGCAAAATTTTCCCATACCTATTGAAAAGGATATTAAGCCGGTTTTATAATTGCACATGCCGCCTTGAACCTGATTTAGCATAATCGGATAAAATTAGCCGATCTCAGACACGGAGCAGTGCACCGTAACTTAACACGAACATATGATCCCCTAAGCCCCTATTAATAACCCGATATGTTTACATGTGCCAGATAGTAATGTTTACATTCTTCACGCTTTTAATCTCTATTTTATTCTAATTAAAGAACTTTACTGATTTACGTACTGGGTCGAAGCTGAAAAATGTAGCTTATTCTTTGTTTGCTAAAACTTACTAGTTTATGCCTACTTCGAATAAATATTTAATTACTTCATCTATATAATCAACAGTTAATTTTCTTTCAAGTAAATATCATTAAAATGCAGTTAATTTCGTATCGATCAAACAATTAACTGCCAAGTGGGATCAATGATCTTTATTTACAGATAGCTGTTATCCTGATCGAAATTCGCGACAAGGATAAATTAAAAATAAAACAATTCGCTACCTGGCTTCGACAGAGTCCTAATCACAATCGTCGTGTTCAATTTGATGCACAATTTCACATATATAAATGTCCACAAAAGTTTCGCGGTTTTCGGTGTATTTCGACGTTTTTTCCCGGGAGGCCGCCAGTCGTGCGTGTTCGTCTGCGGCCGCAGTAGAACTGAATCCAATCCGTTGTAAACTACACACAGACTCTGCTTTTATCAATCAAACACACAGTGCCAGTTTTAACTTTATTGACTTACAATAGATATCCCTTCGAATGCGCGGTTCTTGGGCCCTTTCGTTGTGGATTTGTTCCTTCCTACAGCTATATCAACCGCCCTTCTGGATCCTGAAGATTTGATAGCCTTTTGCTTCTGAAATTGTCGTTCAAATATTTATAAAATGCATATTGCAGTTGCGATTGGTTATCGATTCCGGGATAAAGGCTTTGAAACGATTAGAGAAAGTTATATTAGTAGGGGTAGATAAAACTGACCCCCTTACCTAACAAAATTCTATCTCAGGGGGTTTTTTCTTCAGGGGGCTTATAATAGGGGTAGGTTTATCTGCCGAGTGTACACGTTTGTTTGCATCAATCAAAGTTCTTTTAAATGATTTAAATATTTTGCACAGAAACAAAAACTGGTTAATTATTAAAATATATAAGGATTGTGTAACATTGCAATTTTGACTTTATTAATAAAGGATAACCTGTAAATTCCTGACTAACTGGGGACATTCATCATATGACACAGGTCATAGAACCATTCATCGTGAAACCACACATTCTTCCGTGATTAAATCATTTAGTTAAGAGATTGCCAACATATTAGTATATATAGTTAAATACCTAAATATTTTAAAATCATTTCTAAATATCAACATACATGAATGAATGGTGTAAGGTTATATTATTATCCCGTTGTAATTGTAACACCCATTTGTACTATGTTTCACGTGAATAAATATATTTCATTTCAAACAACCAAAACGCCGAGTTCCGACGCGAGACGGTCAATTTTTTTCGTACGAATCTTATCATGAAGTTATGTGCTACGATTTAGTCAAGTTACGAAATTTTCAAGAACCTATTGTTAGAATAAGAGCTAGACTTTGATCTCAGGACCGCAAAAGGTGGTTAAGTATAGAGCTCAGTCCGACCGGAAAATAATCGAATCTGAAGCACAGAGTTCAAAGCAGAAAAGGCGCTTTTCTGTTAAGCTCTGTTAGATGTGACGAGAGACGAGATCTGTTAGATGTGTGTTTGGCCTGTGGTGTGGCCCTAGAATAGCACCAACCCATCTCTTCCCGTGGGTGTCGTAAGAGGCGACTAAGGGATCTAAAACACCGGAGGATGGGCAGCAGCATCTTTCCGCGTACTATGACATCACACTGCGATCGCCAACCCGCCTGCCAAGCGTGGCGATTACGGCAAAACCCCCCTATGGTTGTTACACCCATAACACGGCCCCTAGTCCCCGGCGGCCCCGCTATCCCGGACTCTGGTAGCGGTCACGGTAACGGCGGGGCAGGGGGTGCTAAGAATCCCCGGCAGATGCCAGGCTACCAACCCCGACGACCTTTGGCCCTGGCAACTTATAACACGTGCACACTGCGGACCGACGAGAAGCTCGCTGAACTGGAGGAAGAATTGAGCAGGTTACGATGGGATATTGTAGGATTATGTGAAGTCCGAAGAGAGGGGGAGGACACCATGATCCTCAAGTCCGGAAACCTGCTCTATTTCCGGGAGGGCGACCAACTGTCCCAGGGTGGTGTCGGGTTTATCGTCCACAGGTCCCTCGTCAACAACGTGGTCCAGGTCGAGAGTGTTTCGGCGAGGGTAGCGTACCTTGTACTCAGAATTACCAAACGGTATTCGTTGAAGGTAATACAAGTATACGCACCGCCCTCATATCGCTCCGACGACGAGGTAGAGACTATGTATGAGGATATTTCTAGAGCCATACATAGCTCCCAGGCCCACTATACCGTTGTGATGGGGGACTTTAACGCGAAACTGGGCAAACGAAGCGATGATGAGCTGAGGGTGGGGAATTTTGGATATGGAAGGAGGAATGCACGTGGTCATCTGCTGGCCGGCTTTATGGAGAAGGAGGGCCTTTTTATGATGAACTCCTTCTTCAAAAAGCCAAAACAGCGAAAGTGGACATGGTTGCATCCTAATGGCGTTACAAAAAATGAGATTGACTTCATCTTGTCGACGAAGAGGCACATATTCAATGATGTCTCTGTGATCAATGCCGTAAAAACAGGAAGCGATCACCGATTGGTAAGAGGCACATTGAATCTTAGAATAAAACTCGAAAGGTGTCGACTGATGAAGTCTACGCTCCGACCAGCGCCTATCCAGCTCCAAAACCCCGAGAGCTTTCAGCTCGAATTGCAGAATCGCTTCGAATGCCTGGGAGACTGCGAAAAACTGGACGATTATAATGACAGGTTTGTGCAAATTGTCCAAACAGCTGGGTCTAAGGCTTTCAAAACCCGCCGTTCAAAAGGAACCAAAAAGATCTCGGACCTCACCAACAAACTCATGGAAGAAAGACGAAACTTGGTTCTGCAGTCCTCTGACGATGCTGCTCAGTATCGGCGTCTAAACAGACAGATCTCCAAGTCCTTAACTCGTGATTTACGCCAATTCAATACTGACCGTATTGAAGAGGCGATCAAGCGAAATAAGGGCTCAAAAGTGTTTGCAAGGGATCTGTCTGTTGGTCAAAGCCAACTGACCAAGCTGAAGACTGAGGATGGCAGAATCATTTCGTCGAAGCCAGAGCTGTTGGAAGAGGTTGAGAAGTTCTACGGACAATTATACACCAGCGTACGCACACCTGTCAGTAATCTGGCCAAAGATCCAAGAGCCAGATTGACCCGACACTACACCGAAGATATCCCGGACGTCAGCCTTTATGAGATTAGAATGGCTCTCAAACAGTTAAAAAACAATAAGGCACCGGGTGATGATGGAATCACGGCTGAGCTTCTGAAAGCAGGTGGAACGCCGGTATTAAGAGCGCTTCAGAAGCTATTTGATTCCGTCATACTCGAGGGACAAACGCCTACGGCATGGCACAGAAGTGTGGTGGTACTTTTCTTCAAAAAAGGTGACAAAACCCTATTGAAGAATTATAGGCCTATCTCACTTCTGAGCCATGTCTACAAACTGTTTTCGAGAGTCATTACGAATCGTCTCGCTCGCAGGTTTGACGACTTCCAGCCTCCCGAACAAGCCGGTTTCCGAAAAGGCTTTAGTACCGTAGACCACATACATACGCTGCGGCAGATTATACAGAAGACTGAGGAGTATAATCAGCCATTATGCTTGGCGTTTGTGGACTACGAGAAAGCCTTCGATTCGATCGAGACCTGGGCTGTGCTACAGTCTCTCCAACGGTGCCAAATTGACTATCGATATATCGAAGCGCTGAAGTGTTTGTACGAAAACGCCACCATGTCGGTCCGTCTCCAGGATCAAGGCTCCAAACCTATCCAGTTGCAGCGAGGGTGAGACAGGGAGACGTGATATCTCCGAAACTGTTCACCGCCGCCCTGGAAGATGTTTTCAAGCTTCTGGACTGGAGCGGACTCGGCATCAATATCAACGGCGAGTACCTCACTCACCTTCGATTCGCTGACGATATCGTAGTCATGGCTGAGACCTTGGAAGACCTAGGCACAATGCTCGATGGCCTCTGTAGAGCCTCTCAACAAGTGGGTCTAAAAATGAACATGGACAAGACGAAAATTATGTTTAATATCCGTGTCGCACCCACTCCTCTGAAGGTTGGAGACTCTACACTCGAAGTTGTTGACAATTATCTATACTTGGGACAAACAGTTCAGTTAGGTAAGTCCAACTTCGAGAAAGAGGTCAACCGTCGAATCCAACTCGGCTGGGCAGCGTTCGGGAAGCTTCGCGATATCTTCTCGTCCAAAATACCGCAGTGTCTCAAGACTAAGGTCTTTGACCAGTGTGTGTTGCCAGTAATGACATACGGAACAGAGACGTGGTCGCTTACTATGGGCCTCATAAGAAGGCTCAAGGTCACCCAAAGGGCGATGGAGCGCGCTATGCTCGGAGTTTCTCTGCGTGATCGAATCAGAAATGAGGAGATCCGTAGGAGAACTAAAGTAACCGACATAGCCCGCAGAATCGCGAAACTTAAGTGGCAGTGGGCGGGGCACATAGCTCGTAGAACAGATAGCCGTTGGGGCAGAAAAGTTCTCGAGTGGCGACCACGAACCGGAAAACGTAGTGTTGGCAGGCCTCCCACTCGGTGGACCGACGACCTGGTGAAGGTCGCGGGATGCGCATGGATGCGGGCAGCGCAGGACCGGTTGTTATGGAAATCCTTGGGGGAGGCCTTTGTCCAGCAGTGGACGTCTTTCGGCTGAGAGAGAGAGATGTGACGAAGGTCAAATACTTTGGAAGGAAAACAGTGTTTAGTAATGTTTCTTCTACTGTGATATAAGCATACTCGTATAATAATTTTGCAATTACAAGATGCGCCAACAAGTCTGAGACAACCAACAAACAAAACTGGCCAAGTGCGAGTCAAGCTCTCGCACCGAGGGTTCCGTACACAAAAAGCATCTCACATTATAGCTCTAACTAAAAGACCAACTAGTTTCGAAAACAAACTTAACTTTGCAGTTTGATGCCTAGGATTCATACTGCATCGAGCACAAAAATATTTTTAGCGTTCTAACAACGTATTCACATTTATTCCTATATAAGTACTGTTAGGCCTTGCTTTTTGCCAAATTTCATAATTTTAAGTCAACGAGAAGTACCCCATAGGTTTTGATTGCTGTCTAAAATCGCAAAAATATGCAAAAAATCGCAACATTTACGGGATTATCCCCTATTTGGGTTGACGTAAAATTTTGATTATTTTTTTGCTGAAAGAGACCGTGGTTCCGAGTATTCGATATGAATTTCAACTTGAAACAACAACAAAAAAAGTTTGACAGACAGACAACAAAGTGATCTTATAAAGGTTCCGTTTTTGCCTTTAGAGGTACGGAACCCTAAAAATCAACATCGCTAATTAAAAGACAGCTTACAAGCTTTGCAGTCCTGACAACGATGTTTATTTCAGTACCAAGTAATAATAAACCGTTAATGAGGATGCACAATTGAAACTAATTGAAACATACCCTCTGCGGAGAAGGTTACATGACATGTCTGGCCCGATGCGGTGCGCCTGCGATTATTACTTGAGCGTTGTTGCGTTGCTATGTTCCATTTCTATCTTGTTCATATTATTGATGAAAGAAATCTTTCTTCGATAAACGTTTTTTGCTACTTACGTAGACCAGATACCACCGTCATCTGAAAGATGAGGCAGGGACACAGAACAATTAATAGGAGCAGTGATAGATGAATGGTATATTCAGTTTATTGTTCAAAACCAACTTCAAATAAAACCTCTTCCCTGATTATTCGTTAAGTACTTATCAAAATGTCTCAGAGTTAATCCAAGGGCGATATATACAGCGAATCTATGCGGAATTGTTAATTATACTGAAACCCAAAATAATTGAGTTATTCGTGGTGCTTGTTTGTTGAAGTAATATTAAAGCATTGATGGTTACCAAACAGGGGAAGGGTAGGGTAGAAATAAATAAAACCCAAAATAATTTCTTAAACTTTATTTTCTATGCAACATAAAAAAATATTTATCATAGTTACACAATAAATTACAGTTACTTAATGCAAACTAAATGTAAATTATTATAATTCGTGAACAAAACATCTGCACTAGGTCACAGTTATCAAATTCGAGTCAGTTATAATAAATGTTACAATTTGTCATGATCCAACTTTCAATTATAATATTATAATAATTATATATAAATGCAACACATGTCCAATTTAACAAAATACCTCCCATATCGGTTAAAAAGCTTGCTTAGCAAATATTTCCAATAACAAACTATGAACGCATTAAGAAACAAATGAATCTTATTTATTTTTAAATGGCCAGAAGCAAAATTTTTATTATTTGTTGTTTTAAAATTAACAGTTCGAATTTAGTATCAACACAACGGAGATAAAAGGACTCTTGATACAACATGTAACATGATTCACCGTGTACAATTATTTTTTTCATTATAAACAAGCCATTGCTTAGAAACATTGTCGGAAAAATTACCCATGGCCAATTACACTTTACAACACCACAAATCATTAACATGTAGGTACTTTGTCAAACTCAAGAATTTTAAGCAATTTCGAAACTTTGCATAAACTAGCACTTCCAACTAACGTCAGATTGGTGTAAACTAGAAACCCAGAATTAGAAAATCATTAATGTCATGGGTCAAAAAACAATTACGTATTTAGATACAATACAATACTTTAATATTTCCAATTGTTATCTTTAATTATTGATTCTCAACGGGATTACAGAGTTACGTTTAGTAACAGTGTTACTCAACGGGAGTACAGAGTGCCGTTGAGTAAGAGTGTGACTCATTGGGAAAAACATAAGTTGCAATGAGTAATATTGTGACTCATCGATACTTTTTTTTCCCTTTGAGTCGCAGTGTTACTAATCTTGGTATGACTCATCGGGAACAAACGCTGAAAAACAGAAATCTGTTCGACTTGCGTGATTTATAGTCAAGAATTAAAAAAAATACAACACTGACTGAGCGTCAATCACTTAAATATGTAAAGGGGGGCTCCAATTGTTTAATTATTTATTGTGATAAAAATAATTTTCACCTGATACAATTATCACACATCACAATTAACTAATTCTTGAGTCAGTTTACTAAATTTTAAAAACACGATGTACAACAGCTACCTGTCATATACTATTAAAACAATATTATAGCTATGATTATAAATCGATTTCGATACAGATATATTATTAGTCTTCGAATCATGCACTCGTCGTTTTCAGATTATGAAATATGATAGTATATTTAAGTTACTAAACTGATGAACTACTTGTGTTCCCTATCGTGACATTTGTTCGTTTGCCGTGAACATTGTGACATGAAACTAAATGCAAACATTGTGCTTGTGAATTCAGTAACAAATAGCTATCCCAATTTCGTTTAAACAATGGTATATAAGGCAAGTCGTTTTTTAGTATCAGAAATAAGTACAGACTAAATGAACACATGTATTTGATTCAGGGAAGGCAGTGGCGGGCACTGGACGAGCGACAACAAACTAACGCCATCTGTTATTCAAAAGCGCGAACATCGGAGACTCTACTATGAACTTCCAATTACCAACGGTATAAAAAGCGACGTTAAGACGCGAATCGTACAAGGCTCTCCTACTATCAATTAATATTAATAATATATTAAATTCTTACTAGACAATAGACATGATAAAGACTCCTTAACAAATAACTTAAGGGGGTTACTATAACAGTGCTTTCAAATATAAATATAATGCAATATATAAGGTACCAATAGTTACAGTGTAAGCTCTAAATCAGATCGACCAAGGTGCGTAGAATAAAATAAATCGTAGATCAGATCCGATGTGCGTAGATATATAAATAATGCGAAATAAATACTATGACTTGTATACGACAGTCGTTAGTTTCAAAAACATCTTTCAGATTGCATCCGACTGGCGCGTACAATGAGAAACGTGGTTAAAATAAAGAGATTTTTAAAAACTCAACTTGGTTAGACCGTGTGGAATGTATTACTTAGGACCCGACACCTTTCAGGCGAAGAAAGAATATACACGAATAAATAATAAGGTAACACTGTGGGAATCTAAGACCGAACGGGGGCTATCGAAGAGATCCCGATGCGTACGAGGTGTGAGAAGGTTACAAGTAAAGCAAATAATATAATATCAAAAAGGTAGGTATATATGCGAGAAGCGAACGCATTAGCCGACTAACATTAGATAACACGAGACCCTAGCCTTAAATCTAACACGAGATACAATCGAAATATCCTTCGCGCGGGCTGAAGACGCCAGTCAATTACGCTATACCTAAGCAGGTCTGTTTAAAAAAAGTATATAATGTCAAAGGTCTGATCAGTCGTCTTCGTCCCGGCTTGAAATAATGAGAAACATCAACATGAATGTCAGTGGTGCGAACAAACTTCAATAAAGTTAAATATGAAATAGTTAATTACAAAAAAGCCTTACTACTACACAAGGAGACAACTGATGCATTTTCGACAACATATCTCGAGATTCTTTAGTCATGATCGGTTCAGGAAGATCAATAAAAGATACAATAAATGGGATCGTATCATCTACTACAATATTGGATTCTTTTTATAATTATTTACTAGAGATTTTTTTCATTAATATCATTAATATTTTATATTTATTTAGCAGTCAGAGAAATATTTCGAGTAAGGAGCGTCACTACAACACTCATCTTGATATGAATCTGCGAATGTTATATCGGTTCTAGACGTTGTTTTTAATCGCAAATTTGAGTTTTGTTATTCAGATAATTATTGTAATGACGCCAGCAAGTTTAGTGGTGGGAATGAACCAACAAACCATATGCGTGTGCGCACACTACGTACCGTACGATCACAACACCAAATACAATAACCACGCCTCGATCCTCCGCTAAGCACCAACATGAGCCGGTGGCCACACTGCGCAGTACAAAAATATTTACTCTTAAAAATATACCACGTCACATACTCCCAAATCCATTATTATTAAAATCATGTCAAGTAAAATTTGGTTCTATAAAATCAATTCATAATGTCCAAATTTCCTTGGCATAAAATACGCAATACATGACGATAATGTAAAAACATTGGAAGTACGATCCCAAATTTCGTCATATGCGATCGTATTCATTGTAAATTGAGAGATAGAGATGAGCAATAATAAATAAAAGTCTAAGTCTTCTACGGATTAGAGAAAATCACAATGATTACGACCACATTCTCTCTCTCTCAGCCTAATGACGTCCACTGCTGGACAAAGGCCTCCCCCAAGGATTTTATCCATGGACCACATTAGAATTACTCAATAAGCTTGGTCTTCACCTAATTTTACCATTCCGTATACAACTAATAATAATATTGAAAGATATATTGACATTTCATTCCAAAGCTACCAAACAGTAATATGAATATTTCTGTACTTAAAAAATAATCTTTGTGGTCCATGTTAATTTGTAGTTTTCATACTCAGTAGATATGCATATATAATAGCGATAGGAGAATTAATTTCGCGACAAACTTTGCGTGTATTTTCGTGTAAAAATGAGATGAGAAAGTAATTACTTGTAAGGTGTCAAATACTCTGATTTCTACTACCAAATACTCTGATTTCTACTACCAAAGCATACACGCAAATTTGCGAATCGCTAATTTAAAGCAAGTTTGACCACCGGCGTCCAGAGCTAATATTCTTATTCCTTTACCTATTTTCTGTGACAAAAATAGTTTTTCTTAAATTCAACTCTTCACCAGCTATCGTATCCTTAATTACAAGTAATTGATATCGAGCCGAAACAGCGCCTACACGAGATTCTAAGTCAGCGGAGGTGTCCATAGGTTTCTGAAAGTTTTGATCTCAATGATCTGCGTTTCTATCGTCAGTGGCTTATCGAAGTGCCATAATGTTCTAACGATTGAATTTGGAACCATGCTAGAATATTCTAGACATTGTCGTGAATAGGTTGACTTAGCATCGGATAAACTTTCAGAACCCAAGCTATTGGAACTATTTTTAATCATTACTCAAAATCAGTCTCATAAAGAAAAATCTAACATTTTTACGTAAATTGTGAAAACGATTACCATTAATGGGAAAAATTGTCTTGATAGAGTAACTCTGAATTTGTGACAGTTATAAAAATCTAATAGCTCTACCGACACGAGTAGGGCCAAAATAACCATACTGTAGGCTCCGATTTCAGCTTAATCTAACTTTGGCCCTATCCTAAAAATTTCAACTAAATATCGAAAAATTATACGCTGCCTTTATACATATACCTGCCAGAATAGCACAGCAGTAATTTTTTTTTTTATAGATGGCAGTATTTTGTTAATATCATTTCTGCGCCTGTCGTCTTTTTTATTTTTTTGCGTAAATAAACTGCAAACCTTGTGAACTATGATATTTTAGAACACAGTTTACATGCAGTGTCTGCGAATAGATTGCTTCATTCATAAGTCACATGTACGTTTATACCAAAGTTCAACATTGTAATTTCATTTTTCATTAATAAACGTTAAAAAAACCAAATCCATTCTTACAACAGAAACGAGTACATCGTACCTAAATCGATTACGATTAGATCAATCGAGATTCAAACATGTTAGTTTCTACTGCGTAACACAATCAAGCACTCGTAGTTACAAGTTTTCACTCATTCGTAAAGGATTTCATAGCAATTTGTTCAGAAAAAATAATTTGACATCGATATTCATTGAATCAGAGAATACTATTCACATAGATCATAGCATTTTGTAAACTCGTTGACATCTAAAATTCGCTACAGCAACATGACTTATCTTCACAGATGTCATTGAATTCAAATATGAATCGAATTAAGCCCGACGCACTTTTGTTTGAAAATAAAACCTATGCAATCATACGCAGTAACGCATACGACGCGCAGACCATTTCCATAGTTGACGGCCAAGGAGTTTTTAGAATGAAGGACGCAAGCGGGGGTGAAGTCACGCGCCAACGATATGACAAAGCAATCTGATCACCATATTTTCCGCGTCCAATATGCGACCGGCATTCTGGCGTGAAGTCGTTATAGTTTACGATTTTTAAAATTCGCGATTATTTGAGCCAATCACAGCGACTGCCGTATGATCCCCTCCCGCAAAGATCGGTGAACTGTGATTGTATCGGACAATATGCCTACGCGCTCTCCATTCTAAATACTCCTCGTTGATGGCAGACTCGATCGTTTAAAAAGTGCGTCGTCTGCGTCGGGCCTTAAACGATTACTGAAATCCTTTACAACTGTACCAAAAAATCAAAGTAGTTGTATCTACGATCGACGACTAGACGCGATTGCCGTCCCCCCCTACACGTAGGTGGGGGGCGCGGTGCCGGGCGGGGGCGGGTGCGCGGGCGGCGCGGGGGGCGGGGGGGGCGGGGGGAGGGCGCGCGCGCCCGGCACGTACTGCCCGATGAACGACCCGTCCTCCGTGAACCGACCTGGGGGGAACACGTTAAAAGCCAATTAATAAATTTACAAATTATTATAAACTAGTTTTTGCCCGCGTGAATTTCCCACGGGAACAGTGCTTTTTCTCGGGATGAAAAGTACTTCTCCCTACTTCTAATTATGTGTATGCGAAATTTCAGGAAAATTGGTTCAGCAGGTAAAGCATGATGAGATAACAAACAAACACACTTTCATCAATAGTCAATATAGTAGATTTTACAACAAGTGCACAAAACGAATCATTTTTATCCGAGACTTTTAGCAGCCCGAGCAGAAGGCGAGGGCTGATAGTAATGTCGAGGATAAAAATCGTTTTGTGGACGAGTTATAAACTCTGCTTTTCACTTCGATTGCGAGGAAATAAAACAGTAAACGCACGAAATTTCACGAAAAAACAAGAGCTGTTTCCCGCCGTTTTATTTTTTTTACATCTTACTACATTGATATTAGGCTTGGGCTGCAGACCTATACAGCCTACTATTAAATTAATTTTGTATTAATAATTTTCTTAAATTAATTAAATAATTTTAATATTGTTTATGTCTTAAAAAACACATAAGGCAAATAAATTAAAGTACATATTATAAAATAACAGATTTTATCTATGAACTTCTTATTGTGTTTGGCTGTATGGCTCATGTTCTTTGCCTTAATATAGATACATTTATGAGTAGATACGTTAATGCCCTTGTGCACAAAATTCGATTTTGTGCAGCCTATATCCTGCACAAATAAGCACTTTCTGAGCATGAGAAGTGAAAAATATATTTTTATTTTATTGTGGTGCAAGTTTCTTGTACATACAAGAGCAATTATTACAGTGCAACAGTTGACTATGAATAATTGCAAGCAACTGTTGTTTAGACCATGCAAGTATTTACTTGCTTCAATTTTATTGTATTCTACAGGCAAGAAATTTGCGCCATCTAAATAGGCCTTAATTAAGCCTCATTTACATTTATGCAATACTCAGAGAGCGCAGAGCAGAAACGAGTGGAATCTTCTGATATCGGAGGCCAAGATCCTCTTTAGACCGTCAAGCCATCGAAGTTATACTAGCCACGCCCCTGGGCTTCGTTCACGTGGGAATTTGGGGATAAATAGTACCCTTTGTGCTATTCCCGATACTTTTCTGCCCGTGTACCAAATTTCATTGAAATCCGTCCAGTAGTTTTTGCGTAATTGAGTAACTCCTAAAACATCCTCACAAATTCACATCCAAACTTTCCCATTTATAATACTAGTAGTTCGCCGCGAACTTAGACCTCGCGATTATTACTCGCGTTTTTATTGATATACTCTGATTTCGACTTTTCTATCATAATTCAGTTCCCTAAATAAAATCTAGATGGCGTTATCCAAAGTTAGAACACGCTATGGTTTCGTCTGCTAGATAATCGCGGACGTTTTTATTAATATTTCAAAAACTACTGAACCGATTTTGATGCCCAACGAACTTGAAAATTCTATTGATATTTCCTACATGCCTACCAAATTTCATCAAAATCGGACCATCGGTTCGGCAGTTATCGCGGTACAAACATACATACATACATACATACATACAAACAATGTGTTTCGCCCCCAACTCGATTTAGAGACCTTCGCTCGCTTCGCTCGCTCGGTCAATTAGTAGAATTGTCGTTCAACATATTCGCTTTCACGCTCAGTCCAACTAACATGAATGGAAAGAACGATGTGTTCACTTATGTCAATCGAAGTGGCTGAGATAGCAAATATGTTGAGTGACAATGTTGCCGGATGAGCCTTTACAGAACACGATTGTCAAAAGGAGTTGTGTAAAAATAGGTATTGTACCTACTCGAGTTGTACACCAAAAATGTAAAGTGGTGTGCATACATAAACAAATTCGTTGAACAGATATTTTTGATAAAAATTCATTCATTCAAAAGTTGCTGATTGTATTTTCACTGATATTTGGAGTAATTGAAACAGGGACAAAGGACACAACACAATGACAAGCTTTAAAAAATATGCAAAGTAAAATTAAAACATAAAAATAAAATAAAAAATCATACCTCAAACAAACAAAAACAAAACGCTGCTCGTGCACAGGCATAACAGGGTAAAAAGGACGGATTAAGGATAATATAACATCAAATTGTAAATGCCATCAAAACTATCATAACAATGCAAAGCGCAAATAAATGTTGCAATATAATTAGAAAAATCACACTAATTCACTCAATAAGTATATACTTTACAACCTAAACTTAATCGTATGTGTACTTAAAACCTAACCTAAAAGTAGAAGAGAGAAAAATGACATGTGAAACAGCCTTTACTGAAACTATTTTTGAAATAGTGCAATAAAGACATAGAACGCCCAAAGCAGCGTCTAAACACTGGCAGTTAAGTAGAAAAAGTTTAAATTTACACAATCAGAAAATAAAAACAAAATTTTGCCGGGCGAATTCACTAATAGGCGGGCCAATCAGAACACAGATCAGTCGTAGGTCTGCGTCGATTGGCTAATTCAGTACCAGACTGTTTTTATTTAAATATGTGATGCAATGGCACTACGTTTTCGAACGACTCTAGCTTACGCGATAACTTTAATAAACCACAGAATCCAAAAAGATTGGCGATATTTACATTTTTTTACGTATTCGAATTTCAAATTTAATTAATCGCGAATAGTTTTATTTTTTAACGTAGCTTGATGTGAGTGCAAAAGAGAGCGGCTGTATACAGCCAAAGGAGGGTTTTAGGAGGGGTATTTTAGGGTTTAAACGAGTGTAGCGAAGGCCTGCGAGGCAGAGTCAGTGTGTCCGGAGGGCGGGGGCCGGCGCTTGCGGCCGTACTGCCCGATGAAGGACCCGTCCTCGTTCATGCCCGCTGTAAGGAACCATGCGTCAAGCCACACTATAGCACATGCTTTTGTTACACTACGATGATAGTGGAACAAAATGTATTACGAATGAATAGTGGTAATAAAGATACACAAAAAAGTATAAAAATTAAATCAAATTGAAATATGTAATGAACTCTACATGATTGTAAAAATAGTCAATACTAGTGTATAAAATTAACAAAAAAAAAACATGCGATAAAGTCGTCACAATATACAATATAAGATATTACTATTTTTTTAATGAATTAATAATGTAAAATAATTTCAATCGTCAAATAACTTTTTCTAACAGACAAAAACTAAAACACAAAATGCATAAATCAACTGATAAGACAAATTAGAAATTAAACATACTTTTTTAATAGCTCGTAAAAAAAAGTAGTAAAACAAAGCTAAATCATTCAAAAGTAAAACAGCAGCGATACAGTTATAATTGGGTAACCACCCGGGTTAAAACCTGAGACAGGGCTAAAACCCAGTTATCACCAATGTATGGACTGAAATGGGTGATAACTGTTTTATTTTATTTTACTAAAGATAGATTTGCTCTTGACCAAAATCTTGCCCGAGGACTGAGATGAGGTCTATTCACTCAGGTCAGAAGCAGCCTATTCACTCTGGTTTTGAAGAGAGTTAGGTTGTATGTCAACCCAATCTCGGGTTTTAACCCGGGTCGTTACCCATACAGCGTTACAGTTCCCAGCGTTACCTGTCTCGCCCTCGCCGTACTCGGCCATGGAGTCGGTGTCGCTCTCGGGCCCTGGCTTGGTGCCGCTGCTCATGGAGTGCCGCGACTTATTGTCTAGCCTGCAACGGAAAACAACCCTGGTGTAATTGTACCATAGATAATACTAGTGGCTCTATGAGATATCGACCTCGCGAGTTTATAGAGATTGCAGATCAAAGGAACCTTTCACACCATATGTTTTTCATGAAATATTAAAATCTTGATAACTTCACCATTCCGCCCATCTAGAAGAAAACACAGATATACCAAAGCATTTTTGGACGATCCAGTGTCAGTGATGTCTACAACGAAGTGCGGGGTGGGGTGCGGTATTTGAAATGAGTGCGGGGCGGTGAGTGGCCGTTCTGTACGTTAGTACTATTAATTATTCTGTGGTCATACTCACGGGTGCGTGTACTCGTGGAAGCCAGCATCAGGGTAGTCCCTGCGGCCGTGCTGCAGCTCGCGGTCGTGCTAGCACCAGCACCAGCAGTAGAGAGGCCAGAGCCAGCATACTCACGGGTGCGTGTACTCGTGGAAGCCAGCATCAGGGTAGTCCCTGCGGCCGTGCTGCAGCTCGCGGTCGTGCTAGCACCAGCACCAGCAGTAGAGAGGCCAGAGCCAGCATACTCACGGGTGCGTGTACTCGTGGAAGCCAGCATCAGGGTAGTCCCTGCGGCCGTGCTGCAGCTCGCGGTCGTGCTAGCACCAGCACCAGCAGTAGAGAGGCCAGAGCCAGCATACTCACGGGTGCGTGTACTCGTGGAAGCCAGCATCAGGGTAGTCCCTGCGGCCCTGCAGCTCGCGGTCGTGTAGCACCAGCACCAGCAGTAGAGAGGCCAGAGCCAGCATACTCACGGGTGCGTGTACTCGTGGAAGCCAGCATCAGGGTAGTCCCTGCGGCCGTGCTGCAGAGCCAGCACCATCAGAGCCAGCACTCACGGGTGCGTGTACTCGTGGAAGCCAGCATCAGGGTAGTCCCTGCGGCCGTGCTGCAGCTCGCGGTCGTCAGCACCAGCAGTAGAGAGGCCAGAGCCAGCATACCCACGGAGCACCAGCAGCCAGCGTAGCTCGCGGTCGTGCTAGCAGGCCAGAGCCAGCATACTCACGGGTGCGTGTACTCGTGGAAGCCAGCATCAGGGTAGTCCCTGCGGCCGTGCTGCAGCTCGCGGTCGTGCTAGCACCAGCACCAGCAGTAGGCCAGAGCCAGCTAGAGGCCAGAGCCAGCTCGCGGTCGATACTCACGGGTGCGTGTACTCGTGGAAGCCAGCATCAGGGTAGTTCTGCAGGCGGTCGTGCTGCAGCACGTGCTGCCAGCGTAGTGTCGATGCTAGCACCAGCACCAGCAGTCAGAGCCAGCCACAGTGGAAGCCAGCAGCAGCTCGCGGTCGTGCTAGCACCAGCACCAGCAGTGCCAGATGTACTCGTGGAAGCCAGCATCAGGTGCTACTCCAGCAGTGCGTGGCTCGTGGAAGCCAGCATCAGGGTAGTCCCTGCAGGCCGTGCTGCAGCTCGCGAGTCGTCACCAGCACCAGCAGTAGCAGCAGCCAGCCAGTAGTGCAGCAGCCAGAGCCAGCATACTCACGGGTGCGTGTACTCGTGTACTCGTGGAGTACCGTGGAAGCCAGCCAGCAGCTCGCGGTCGTGCTAGCACCAGCACCAGCAGTAGTCCCTGCGTGCCAGCAGTAGTCCTTCCTGCGTGCTGCAGCTCGCGGTCGTGCTAGCACCAGCAAGCAGCCAGCATCAGGGTAGTCCCTGCGGCCGTGCTGCAGCTCGCGGTCGTGCTAGGCCAGAGCCAGCATACTCACGGGTGCGTGTACTCGTGGAAAGCATCAGCAGCTCGCGGTCGTGCTAGCACCAGCACCAGCAGTAGTCACGGGTGCGTGTACTCGTGGAAGCCAGCATCAGGGTAGTCCCTGCGGCCGTGCTGCAGCTCGCGGTCGTGCTAGCACCAGCACCAGCAGTCGAGAGGCCAGAGCCAGCATACTCACGGGTGCGTGTACTCGTGGAAGCCAGCATCAGGGTAGTCCCTGCGGCCGTGCTGCAGCTCGCGGTCGTGCTAGCACCAGCACCAGCAGCGAGAGGCCAGAGCCAGCATACTCACGGGTGCGTGTACTCGTGGAAGCCAGCATCAGGGTAGTCCCTGCAGGCCGTGCTGCAGTGCTCGCATCAGGGTAGTCGTGCTAGCACCAGCACCAGCAGTAGAGAGGCCAGAGCCAGCATACTCCACGGGTGCGTGCTGCAGCTCGCGGTCGTGGAAGCCAGCATCAGGGTAGTCCCTGCGGCCGTGCTGCAGCTCGCGGTCGTGCTGTCAGCTAGCGTGTACCAGCAGCCAGCATGAGAGAGGCCAGAGCCAGCATACTCACGGGTGCGTGTACTCGTGGAAGCCAGCATCAGGGTAGTCCCTGCGGCCGTGCTGCAGCTCGCGGTCGTGCTAGCACCAGCACCAGCAGTAGAGAGGCCAGAGCCAGCATACTCACGGGTGCGTGTACTCGTGGAAGCCAGCATCAGGGTAGTCCCTGCGGCCGTGCTGCAGCTCGCGGTCGTGCTAGCACCAGCACCAGCAGTAGAGAGGCCAGAGCCAGCATACTCACGGGTGCGTGTACTCGTGGAAGCCAGCATCAGGGTAGTCCCTGCGGCCGTGCTGCAGCTCGCGGTCGTGCTAGCACCAGCACCAGCAGTAGAGAGGCCAGAGCCAGCATACTCACGGGTGCGTGTACTCGTGGAAGCCAGCATCAGGGTAGTCCCTGCGGCCGTGCTGCAGCTCGCGGTCGTGCTAGCACCAGCACCAGCAGTAGAGAGGCCAGAGCCAGCATACTCACGGGTGCGTGTACTCGTGGAAGCCAGCATCAGGGTAGTCCCTGCGGCCGTGCTGCAGCTCGCGGTCGTGCTAGCACCAGCACCAGCAGTAGAGAGGCCAGAGCCAGCATACTCACGGGTGCGTGTACTCGTGGAAGCCAGCATCAGGGTAGTCCCTGCGGCCGTGCTGCAGCTCGCGGTCGTGCTAGCACCAGCACCAGCAGTAGAGAGGCCAGAGCCAGCATACTCACGGGTGCGTGTACTCGTGGAAGCCAGCATCAGGGTAGTCCCTGCGGCCGTGCTGCAGCTCGCGGTCGTGCTAGCACCAGCACCAGCAGTAGAGAGGCCAGAGCCAGCATACTCACGGGTGCGTGTACTCGTGGAAGCCAGCATCAGGGTAGTCCCTGCGGCCGTGCTGCAGCTCGCGGTCGTGCTAGCACCAGCACCAGCAGTAGAGAGGCCAGAGCCAGCATACTCACGGGTGCGTGTACTCGTGGAAGCCAGCATCAGGGTAGTCCCTGCGGCCGTGCTGCAGCTCGCGGTCGTGCTAGCACCAGCACCAGCAGTAGAGAGGCCAGAGCCAGCATACTCACGGGTGCGTGTACTCGTGGAAGCCAGCATCAGGGTAGTCCCTGCGGCCGTGCTGCAGCTCGCGGTCGTGCTAGCACCAGCACCAGCAGTAGAGAGGCCAGAGCCAGCATACTCACGGGTGCGTGTACTCGTGGAAGCCAGCATCAGGGTAGTCCCTGCGGCCGTGCTGCAGCTCGCGGTCGTGCTAGCACCAGCACCAGCAGTAGAGAGGCCAGAGCCAGCATACTCACGGGTGCGTGTACTCGTGGAAGCCAGCATCAGGGTAGTCCCTGCGGCCGTGCTGCAGCTCGCGGTCGTGCACGTCGTACTTGCCGCCGCGGTTCCTCCTCACCACGCACACGAGCACCAGCACCAGCAATAAGAAGGCTAGCGCAAGCATCACGCCGATGAACCAGCCTGCCGTAGCGATTTTGTCGTGTGGCATTATCACGGGTCCGTCTGGAAAGACAAAAATTGTGACAAATTTGAAAAAGTGACCATAATCTAGATGTCGCGTGCTGCGCGAGGTGCAAGCACATCACGTGCTATGCAGGGCAATTAAAAAAAGCAATTGCAATTGCACGAAAAATTTCATAGGAAGTAGCAAATTATCAAAAAGTCATCTACACAAAAAAGTGGTCGGTTGGGATTAGGTGAAGAGCCAAAAGACTGCTCTGGCTTTTGCTCTTTGCTATTAAAACGCAGCTCGGCCTCCAGCCTCGCTAGCCCCGGCTGGAGGAGGGATTCGGCCTTCGGCCTCGTGGGCTCCCACGGTCATCCTCTACGATATTGTCTATGACCGTAAACCTCTGCAAGTCCGTTTTTCCCCTCAAAATCCCTAGTTTGTTTTAAAAAAAAAAGTAAAAAAAAAACCATAAACTGCCACCGGCTGTGGTCGTTGCCCAGGATCCTCTATGACATTTGGTCGAGCACCCCCACCTATCTATTATGGTTTCCGCGGGCAGTACCCCCTATCAGTCCGAAACTGCTCCAAGTTCCACTTTCGTATTTTTCCCGGTGCCTCCTTACTTCCCCATCATTACTTTTTCATCATCATCAGGGGGTGCCATCTTCAAGATGAAGTTTGGAGGCCAGCATGCGGTATCTCTCCCGGTCATTAGCGGCCCGTTTTAGACTCCTTTTCGTTTGCCCGTTTTAGACCCGTTTTAGATTACTTTTTCCCAGATCCGAATTCCGTAGAATAAACTAATTATGTCAGTCAGTCAGTGAGTTGTATTGTAGCTTCGTATATAGCCCCAACCGCAGGAAGCGAGGCCGAAGGCTGAGCTTCTTGCTGGTTGGTCCTGAATGGCCAAATTAAGAAATGAGACCAAATGAAAAACATAAGTAACAAAAAAAATAAAGTGCAGCGTCGGACAGATCAAGATGGAGAGACTTCGCGTCTGCCCTTTGCCCAAATGATGAGATATAGGAAAAGAAGAGTCATGTGATCCATCTTACTAAAATCACCCGTCATGTGTCCTCGGTTTAGAATGCAGTTAGTGCAGTGCAGTCAGTTTAACATTATGACAGAATTTTTAGTTTTATTTTATTTAACATTTGTTGGAATGATAAAAAAAGAATAAATAACGTAATATTATCAAAAAGCAACTCACCAATAGTAGTATCCACTATCCTAATCTCGCTGTTGCTGAAGTATTCCCCATCGTGGGCGGTCAGCTTTACCTCATACTCCTGACCGGGCTCCAGCCCTGTCAGCACCACATAGTCATCGTCGGTCACCTCACTCGTTCGCATCCATTTCGGATGGCCTTTCAGCTTGTACCACGCAACAAAATGCGTTCCTGGATGACCGTCTAATGTCGGCAACCAACGAACCAAAATATGCGCGGTTCCTTCTTTAGCCGGCAAAGTCTGAGTCTCAAATAACGGTATGTCAGGCTTCGCTGAAACCACGCCTTTAGTCGTCTGCTCAACGTAGTATTTATCCCCTTCGCCAGCCTTAGTTTTCGCGCGGATCTCAATCCTGTACTTCGTGTTGGGTTCTAACCCTGCCAACTTTGCGCGGTCGAACTTCGGGTCGATTTCCTTCTTCCTTTCGCGGATGGGGCCCAATTCTGTGTCTTTGATCTTTTGGTAGTATATTTTGTAGCCGGTCAGGATGCCGTTTTCGTCCATGGGTTTCTCCCACTTGAGGAGCATAGCTGATGCGCCGATAGGGTACGCTTCGAACGATCGCACCGTGCCGGGTGGGCCTTCAGGGGCTAGGAAGCTCAGGGTTTCGCTGGCGGGGCCGTTGAAAACTCCATTGTATGCTAGAATCCTGGCATAATTCTTTTTGTAAGGCTTGAATTTGGATACTAAAGCGCTGGTGGCGTCGGCTTTGACTAAGATTTCTTTTAGTTTGTCCTCTTCGCCGTCCGTCCAGGTTTGGATCTTGTATCCTTTGAAGTGTCCTCGCACGGACTCAGGGGAGACGGGATTCCAGTTTAGCACGGCTGTGGAACCTGACACCACTTGGACCAGGCTGAAGTTGGTGGGAGCTTCGAGGGGCACGTCCTCGCCGGACCAGCCGTACACTTCCACTGGAGCGACGTTGGCTGTGCCTTTGGCGTTGCCCGCTACCACCTGCAAATTATGAATTACTAGCTTTTGCCCGCGGCTTCGCCCGCGTTAATTTCCCACGGGAACAGTGCTTTTTCCCGGGATAAAAAGTAGCCTATGTGCTATTCCAGGTCATTATCTACCTCTGTACCAAATTTCATCGAAATCCGTCCAGTAGATTTTGCGTGATTGAGTAACAAACATCCTCACAAACTCACAAATTCACAAACTCACAAATTCACAAACTCACAAACTCACAAATTCACAAACTCACATCCAAACTTTCGCATTTATAATATTAGTATGGATTATGTAACGTTGTATTTTATATTGTGTGTTTTGCGAGTCTCATCAGATACGGATGTTCACATCCGTAACAAGAACAACAAAATAGTTGTAGGTGATGAACACAGCTTCGGAAAGAAGGGATAACCTGTTGCTAACAGAACCTTAATTACGAAAATTAAGAATAACCAGAAGAAAGGTGGATGAATTGCGTCAAAGAAAAGCGGGGGGTTATTTTGTACAAAACAAGATAACTACAGGAGACTTGCCTTGATCCTGTAAGGCTGGAAGGTGGGCGTGTTAGGCACGACGAGCTGCGTCTGTTGCCAGTCCGACACCTTCTGGCTCTGGTAGTTCTCGCCTGTGATGTTGGGGAGGTGGTACACAACACGAGATAACTACAGGAGACTTGCCTTGATCCTGTAAGGCTGGAAGGTGGGCGTGTTAGGCACGACGAGCTGCGTCTGTTGCCAGTCCGACACCTTCTGGCTCTGGTAGTTCTCGCCTGTGATGTTGGGGAGGTGGTACACAACACGAGATAACTACAGGAGACTTGCCTTGATCCTGTAAGGCTGGAAGGTGGGCGTGTTAGGCACGACGAGCTGCGTCTGTTGCCAGTCCGACACCTTCTGGCTCTGGTAGTTCTCGCCTGTGATGTTGGGGAGGTGGTACACAACACGAGATAACTACAGGAGACTTGCCTTGATCCTGTAAGGCTGGAAGGTGGGCGTGTTAGGCACGACGAGCTGCGTCTGTTGCCAGTCCGACACCTTCTGGCTCTGGTAGTTCTCGCCCGTGATGTTGCGGCGGTACGACACCAGGTAGTAGAACCCGGGGCCGTTGTGCTCGATTTGAGGCATTTTCTGGAAAAAGTTGATATTTATATCTTAAAGGCGATCCCCGGTCGGGAGCTAGTACAACGCTTTACGCCGCCTGCTAGGACGGCGGCCTTTATGTCAATATAAAAGCCGTTGGACAACTTTGTCTTAAAAGCTTTTGCTCGCGGCTTCTCCCGCAAATTTCCCACGTAGACAGAACTTTTTGCCATGATGAAAGGTACTCTGATGAAGGACTCTTCAATAATAAAAGATATGTTGTGATATGACTGTAAGTGGGCAAAGCTGAGATGAGGCATTCTGGGCAAACGTCGTGCGAAGCAGTGTTGCTAACTTCTAAGGGTTGCCCGATATTTATTCCTCCCTATAGATGTACTTCTCAGTGCTTTAACTATGTTTACGCACAATCTCAGGAAGACTGTTTTTATTTATTCAAAATGGGTTTGCTCTTGACCACAATGTTGCCCGAGGACAGAGATGAGGTCTACGATGTAGCGAGCTTACAGATAAAGCGTGAAGAGGTAACAAACAAAATCACTTTCGCATTTATAATAGTAGGATTAAACTGTGATATTACTCACCGCCCAGGAGATGACCATGTTATTAGGGTTGGATCCCTTGCCCTCCACATTGTCGGGGTTCTTGTACGGCACGTCCGGCTGAGTGGTGCACACCTGGGAGTGGCCTGACGGACTTGAAGGCCCGATTTTGTTCCATGCTATCACCCTGCACACACAAACATAATAAAATAATAAAATTCCGAATTGTCTTCTTGAAAACTTGTGATAGACCTGATGATAGATGTTGCAGGTGTCAGGGACCGGTTTGCTCGTTTGCCGCCCTATGTTATAAAAAAAAAATGTGTAACAATTTCGATGTTACTGTAAATAGCGAAGTGGAACGAAATAAATTTTCGTCAAACATCATTATGTGAAAATTGCATTCCAATAACTTCAACATCCTCAGCCTTTTTTAATTTTCCTACTGTTGGGGTACTGGCCTTCCATATGGATGGTTAAGGAGGATGAACTATGACGCGCAACGTGGGCCCAAGGCGGATTGGTGGATTAGCCTTGCGTGAAGCTGGTTATTATACTGAGGGTGGATTCGACCAAACTAGAGTAAATTTTATTCTTAGAATAAATCGTCAGTTATCCGGGAGTAAATGAATTTTACATTTTACCATCTGCAATTCTAAGATAGAGAGCCTATTCGGGAATAGTTCCTTAAACCACCGATATGCATGGAATAGCAGAGTAATCCCAGAATAAAAATCGCGCCTGCGCGTCATATGTTCTGTCTGTCTGCTGTCACTGCTGTCATTGACATGACTGTTGACATAAAATAATACGACAAAAGACAGTTGCTATGACTAGAGATGGGCGCTTGGATAAATTTCCGGAAGGTAAAAATGGGAAAGAATGGGTAGAATGGGTAAAAATTAATTTATACCCATTTATACCCGATATTTTTTATTTATCTTCTTCTTCTTCTTCTTCTCTCAGCCGAAAGACGTCCACTGCTGGACAAAGGCCTCCCCCAAGGATTTCCACAACGACCGGTCCTGCGCTGCCCGCATCCATGCGCAACCCGCGACCTTCACCAGGTCGTCGGTCCACCGAGTGGGAGGCCTGCCAACACTACGTTTTCCGGTTCGTGGTCGCCACTCGAGAACTTTTCTGCCCCAACGGCTATCTGTTCTGCGAGCTATGTGCCCCGCCCACTGCCACTTAAGTTTGGCGATTCTGCGGGCTATATCGGTTACTTTAGTTCTCCTACGGATCTCCTCATTTCTGATTCGATCACGCAGGGAAACTCCGAGCATAGCGCGCTCCATCGCCCTTTGGGTGACCTTGAGCCTTCTTATGAGGCCCATAGTAAGCGACCACGTCTCTGTTCCGTATGTCATTACTGGCAACACACACTGGTCAAAGACCTTAGTCTTGAGACACTGCGGTATTTTGGACGAGAAGATATCGCGAAGCTTTCCGAACGCTGCCCAGCCGAGTTGGATTCGACGGTTGACCTCTTTCTCGAAGTTGGACTTACCTAACTGAACTGTTTGTCCCAGGTATACGTAATTGTCAACAACTTCGAGTGTAGAGTCTCCAACCTTTAGAGGAGTGGGTGCGACACGGATATTAGACATTATTTTCGTCTTATCCATGTTCATTTTTAGACCCACTTGTTGAGAGGCTCTACAGAGGCCATCGAGCATTGTGCCTAGGTCTTCCAAGGTCTCAGCCATGACTACGATATCGTCAGCGAATCGAAGGTGAGTGAGGTACTCGCCGTTTATATTGATACCGAGTCCGCTCCAGTCCAGAAGCTTGAAGACATCTTCCAGGGCGGCGGTGAACAGTTTCGGAGAAATAACGTCTCCCTGTCTCACCCCTCGCTTCAACTGGATAGGTTTCGAGCCTTGATCCTGGAGACGGACCGACATGGTGGCGTTTTCGTACAAACACTTCAGCGCTTCGATATATCGATAGTCAATTTGGCACCGTTGGAGAGACTGTAGCACAGCCCAGGTCTCGATCGAATCGAAGGCTTTCTCGTAGTCCACAAACGCCAAGCATAAGGGCTGATTATACTCCTCAGTCTTCTGTATAATCTGCCGCAGCGTATGTAAGTGGTCTACGGTACTAAAGCCTTTTCGGAAACCGGCTTGTTCGGGAGGCTGGAAGTCGTCGAACCTGCGAGCGAGACGATTCGTAATGACTCTCGAAAACAGTTTGTAGACATGGCTCAGAAGTGAGATAGGCCTATAATTCTTCAATAAGGTTTTGTCGCCTTTTTTGAAGAAAAGTACCACCACACTTCTGTGCCATGCCGTAGGCGTTTGTCCCTCGAGTATGACGGAATCGAATAGCTTCTGAAGAGCTTTTAATACCGGTGTTCCACCTGCTTTCAGAAGCTCAGCCGTGATTCCATCATCACCCGGTGCCTTATTGTTTTTTAACTGTTTGAGAGCCATTCTAATTTCGTATAGGCTGACGTCCGGGATATCTTCGGTGTAGTGTCGGGTCAATCTGGCTCTTGGATCTTTGGCCAGATTACTGACAGGTGCGCGTACGCTGGTGTATAATTGTCCGTAGAACTTCTCAACCTCTTCCAACAGCTCTGGCTTCGACGAAATGATTCTGCCATCCTCAGTATTCAGCTTGGTCAGTTGGCTTTGACCAACAGACAGATCCCTTGCAAACACTTTTGAGCCCTTATTTCGCTTAATCGCCTCTTCAATACGGTCAGTATTGAATTGGCGTAAATCGCGCGTTAGGGACTTGGAGATCTGTCTGTTTAGACGTCGATACTGAGCAGCATCGTCAGAGGACTGCAGAACCAAGTTTCGTCTTTCTTCCATGAGTTTGTTGGTGAGGTCCGAGATCTTTTTGGTTCCTTTTGAACAGCGGGTTTTGAAGGCCTTAGACCCAGCTGTTTGGACAATTTGCACAAACCTGTCATTATAATCGTCCAGATTTTCGCAGTCTCCCAGGCATTCGAAGCGATTCTGCAACTCGAGCTGAAAGCTCTCGGGGTTTTGGAGCTGGATAGGCGCTGGTCGGAGCGTAGACTTCATCAGTCGACACCTTTCGAGTTTTATTCTAAGATTCAATGTGCCTCTTACCAATCGGTGATCGCTTCCTGTTTTTACGGCATTGATCACAGAGACATCATTGAATATGTGCCTCTTCGTCGACAAGATGAAGTCAATCTCATTTTTTGTAACGCCATTAGGATGCAACCATGTCCACTTTCGCTGTTTTGGCTTTTTGAAGAAGGAGTTCATCATAAAGAGGCCCTCCTTCTCCATAAAGCCATATATTCAAATAATATTTTGAAAATAATGATGCATTTTCAGTATATGGATGTTTCAAGTAGAATTAACAAAAAAGTAGACTAACATTTGCCCGCGGGTTCGCCCGCGTGAATTTCCCACGGGAACAGTGCTTTTTCCGGGATGAAAAGTATCCCATGTCCTTCTCAGTACTTCCAACTATGTTTATGTGAAACAGGAAGATTGGCTGAGTAGATAAAACGTGAAAAGGTAACAAACAAACTCACTTTCGCATTTATAATATTAGTTAGGATTAGGATTTGAACTTCGCAATATTTTTCTTTCGAGAAAGTTTTATGCAATCGTGTTTTTGAGAGAGTTAGTCATTAAGTTTGCTGCATTTTAATTTCAAATTCAGTTTTTCATTATTACTGATATTACAGACATTTGTAATTATCTGGCCTAGTACGGCGGGCCATACGATTCGATGATCGCCTAGCCGTTCAATAGAATTCCGGCATTTGGCAAACTTGTTCGTTGCCCCGGCATAACATGCATTGCCTAAAACCAGTTGGCTGCGAATGAGTCAGAATTAAGATATATCTTGTTAGGTCTTTTTGTAACCAAAACGTAAATTTTACACTTTATAAGTATTTTTACGCAGTACTTAATTTAAAAATTGAATAGTACCTTAAACACTTTATTTCTTAATAAATCTTAACGATATATTATAAAATATCGCAATTACAAACATTTTAATTGATTTTAATTTTTACCCGGTGTAAATTAAAAATTCCTGGGAAAAAATGGGTATAAATGGATAAATTTTCCGAGTCTCGGAAATTTATCGGGTAAATGCCCATCTCTAGCTATGACCTAAACCTTTGTAGTATTGTAGTACAACATCTTTTGGCCGGGTATTATTTTCATTCGTATTTTGTTCGTCGTTCATTCTGCTACACACGTATAGTTATTCCAAGAATGGAAAAACGACTATTGGTTTACTCGAGATAATAATCGAGGAATATTTATATACCTGGTGAAGCTATTCGCGTATAAATATAAGTTTGGTCGAATCCACCCTGAATGGAGTATAGTCACACTCACCTGAAGGTATAGTTCGCATAGGGGCTGAGCGGGATGGCCCAGGAGATCTCGGCGGTGGGCACGGAGTCGGACACGGTGTCCCAGGTGTCCGGAGTGAAGCTGGTGTTGTACTGGATGGAGTATAGTCACACTGACCTGAAGCTAGTCACACTCACCTGAAGGTATAGTTCGCATAGGGGCTGAGCGGGATGGCCCAGGAGATCTCGGCGGTGGGCACGGAGTCGGACACGGTGTCCCAGGTGTCCGGAGTGAAGCTGGTGTTGTACTGGATGGAGTATAGTCACACTGACCTGAAGCTAGTCACACTCACCTGAAGGTATAGTTCGCATAGGGGCTGAGCGGGATGGCCCAGGAGATCTCGGCGGTGGGCACGGAGTCGGACACGGTGTCCCAGGTGTCCGGAGTGAAGCTGGTGTTGTACTGGATGGAGTATAGTCACACTGACCTGAAGCTAGTCACACTCACCTGAAGGTATAGTTCGCATAGGGGCTGAGCGGGATGGCCCAGGAGATCTCGGCGGTGGGCACGGAGTCGGACACGGTGTCCCAGGTGTCCGGAGTGAAGCTGGTGTTGTACTGGATGGAGTATAGTCACACTGACCTGAAGCTAGTCACACTCACCTGAAGGTATAGTTCGCATAGGGGCTGAGCGGGATGGCCCAGGAGATCTCGGCGGTGGGCACGGAGTCGGACACGGTGTCCCAGGTGTCCGGAGTGAAGCTGGTGTTGTACTGGATGGAGTATAGTCACACTGACCTGAAGCTAGTCACACTCACCTGAAGGTATAGTTCGCATAGGGGCTGAGCGGGATGGCCCAGGAGATCTCGGCGGTGGGCACGGAGTCGGACACGGTGTCCCAGGTGTCCGGAGTGAAGCTGGTGTTGTACTGGATGGAGTATAGTCACACTGACCTGAAGCTAGTCACACTCACCTGAAGGTATAGTTCGCATAGGGGCTGAGCGGGATGGCCCAGGAGATCTCGGCGGTGGGCACGGAGTCGGACACGGTGTCCCAGGTGTCCGGAGTGAAGCTGGTGTTGTACTGGATGGAGTATAGTCACACTGACCTGAAGCTAGTCACACTCACCTGAAGGTATAGTTCGCATAGGGGCTGAGCGGGATGGCCCAGGAGATCTCGGCGGTGGGCACGGAGTCGGACACGGTGTCCCAGGTGTCCGGAGTGAAGCTGGTGTTGTACTGGATGGAGTATAGTCACACTGACCTGAAGCTAGTCACACTCACCTGAAGGTATAGTTCGCATAGGGGCTGAGCGGGATGGCCCAGGAGATCTCGGCGGTGGGCACGGAGTCGGACACGGTGTCCCAGGTGTCCGGAGTGAAGCTGGTGTTGTACTGGATGGAGTATAGTCACACTGACCTGAAGCTAGTCACACTCACCTGAAGGTATAGTTCGCATAGGGGCTGAGCGGGATGGCCCAGGAGATCTCGGCGGTGGGCACGGAGTCGGACACGGTGTCCCAGGTGTCCGGAGTGAAGCTGGTGTTGTACTGGATGGAGTATAGTCACACTGACCTGAAGCTAGTCACACTCACCTGAAGGTATAGTTCGCATAGGGGCTGAGCGGGATGGCCCAGGAGATCTCGGCGGTGGGCACGGAGTCGGACACGGTGTCCCAGGTGTCCGGAGTGAAGCTGGTGTTGTACTGGATGGAGTATAGTCACACTGACCTGAAGCTAGTCACACTCACCTGAAGGTATAGTTCGCATAGGGGCTGAGCGGGATGGCCCAGGAGATCTCGGCGGTGGGCACGGAGTCGGACACGGTGTCCCAGGTGTCCGGAGTGAAGCTGGTGTTGTACTGGATGGAGTATAGTCACACTGACCTGAAGCTAGTCACACTCACCTGAAGGTATAGTTCGCATAGGGGCTGAGCGGGATGGCCCAGGAGATCTCGGCGGTGGGCACGGAGTCGGACACGGTGTCCCAGGTGTCCGGAGTGAAGCTGGTGTTGTACTGGATGGAGTATAGTCACACTGACCTGAAGCTAGTCACACTCACCTGAAGGTATAGTTCGCATAGGGGCTGAGCGGGATGGCCCAGGAGATCTCGGCGGTGGGCACGGAGTCGGACACGGTGTCCCAGGTGTCCGGAGTGAAGCTGGTGTTGTATTGTATCGAGTATCGTAAGATCCGAGCTCGGTTGTCTCCGCGTGGAGACCATCTCAGTGTGGCTGTGCGTTCGTCACATTGGATGCCTTCCAACTTTGGAGCGTTCGGTTTATCTGGATGAAAAAAAGAAAATATGCAGTAAAACCTGATATAAAGACGTTAAAAACGGGTCACTCACGTGTCCCGCACTCGCCTTGAAAATGGACTCATGATGAGTCCGAAACTAGTCGGCAATCCCGACACAATAGCACGTGAATGAATCATTTTTACTACTAGTGGTTCTGTGAGAACAGTGACCTCGCGAGCCCTTCCACGAAATAACCGATATTTTACCGTGTCCCTGGCTTAGAAGAGGTTTGAAACCAACCTACCAATGCTGGAAAGAAAGTAAAAAGTTTTTGTGGTTGGTCAATACCACAAAAAAATTTACTGAGACCTGCCTTTTCCGCCTCGAAATATTATAAATAATTCTTCTTCTTCTTCTTCTCTCAGCCGAAAGACGTCCACTGTTGGACAAAGGCCTCCCCCAGGGATTTATCCATGGAGGGTTTTGCCGTAATCGCCACGCTTGGCAGGCGGGCTGGCGATCGCAGTGTGATGGCATAGTACGAGGAAAGATGCTGCTGCCCATCCTCCAGTGTTTTAAATCCCTTAGTCGTCTCTTACGACACCCACGGGAAGAGATGGGTTGGTGCTATTCTAGGGCCACACCACAGGCCACATTATAAATAATATTAATAAATATATACGGACAAATCACACAGATTGAGTAAGTTCAAGACTTTACGGGATGCTAATTTAACAATACTATATTTTATAACAAATACATATTATGTATAGATAAATATCCAAAACCCAAGTCAATCTGAAAAAGATTATTTTCCATCTTGACCCGACCGGGGATCGAACCCGGGACCTCTGGTGTGGCCGTCTGGCGTGATGACCGTTAGGCCACGGAGGTCGACAGTCGTCAGAAATGCATGGTTTGACCTATTGGTTATAGGTATGTATGGTAATTTGCGCAACAAAATTAAAGTTCAAAAAAGAAAGTTCAATTTGAAATCGAATCTATTATATACATATACGTATATATTACTTTTTTTTAATAGTATTCTAATCATACAATGAAGTTTTTTGATATCAGATTTATTTCAAGTGTTCAAGATAATTCCACCAAGCAAAGCAATCCACAATACAATACCATTAACCAAATAAATACTTGAGTTTTTTTTTTTCAGTTTGCGTGTACCACCCTAGATCTTATCTATGCTTCTCATCAGGCAAGATAGAGGTCAAACGCGCTCAGTTTAAAAAAAAAAATACACGCAATTCAAACTTCTTCTTCTTCTTCTCTCAGCCGAAAGACGTCCACTGCTGGACAAAGGCCTCCCCCAAGGATTTCCACAACGACCGGTCCTCGAACGACGAACGCAATTCAAACAATCTCATTTAATTCAATAAATCAAGTCACTCTTAAATGAATTTGCGAGTATTAAAAGCTTTGCTGCGCCATCTATTGATTTTTTTGTGAACTATCGTATAAGAATTTAATATATGGATTTATAGCGGTTTTATTAAATTTCACTATGTTGTTCATACAAAAAAGTTGCGTCTTAATAAGGATAACAAAAATGTCTAATGACATTTTTGAATTTTTTTTAAATAGCTGAGATATAAGGTTTTTTTTATATATTATCGCCATTTTATAAAATTTCGAAAAACTGGCTCGACTAAAAAATTCTATAAAATTAACGAACCTGCTCACAAAATTTCATAAGAATCGGTTCAGAAATGCGACCTGTAGGCGATAACATCCGGACAGACAAAAGAATTTTCGGCTAGTGGAAACTGAGACGCTTCGCTCGCTGCGCTCGCTCGGTCGATAAAGTAATATAATATTCACACTAAGATAAGACCATATTCAAGTGGCAGACATGGTTATGTTTCATTTAAAACATATGGCTCCAGTATCTATATGTTACGGGCAACTTGATTAACAGGGCCGTATTAATAAGGACCGGGCATTATGAATAGTTCCCAAGAGCATCGGGCTATTTGATTACTTTTAATATTTTAATTACTTAGACCGGTCCATATTATAATAACCGGCAGCCCGTGCTCCATTTAATAAATCAGCAGCAGTTTGAAGCTCCGCTATGAGTGGTCACTAACCTAACCGAACTAAGCTACGGTTTTATTTAAATTAAATGGTTTTATAGCGGAAGCCCCCCGACCCCCCCGAACAGGGGGGCTGCGCAAGTTTGACCGCCCCTGAAGTAAACTAACGAATATACTATACTTATTCTAGGTTAACTACTAACAAAAACACTTAATTTTATTTGTTTTATTATTTTGCCCAACATTTATTTGCCCTTATTCATACTGACCGGGCAAAGTGATTAGGCATGACATATTAATCAAATTGCCCATGAGACATGGGCATTATGTATACAGGCCGGTCACTATTCATAGGGCCCAGACTTATCAAGTTGCCCGTAATATATATAAATCTCTCAATGAAACGATAACTTCTATGGTAACACTTACCTCTACTACTACCAGCCTAATCGATCTCCGTTCTGGCGATGCAAATATAATCCACAGAATCCAACTTGCTAGTATCAGAAATCAGCAACGAAAAATCATTCGTCATCCGATATCTCGGTTGGCTGTCGAAGTCTATGGGTTGTCCGTTGATGAGCCAAATGATGTTAGTGACGTCATTCTACGGTATCATCTTACAAACCTATCATTCTGCTATCTACAACTAATGACACTAACCTTGCACAATAAGCGACGCCTGCGCACTGGCTTCATCGATCTCCGTCCTGGCGATGCAAGTATAATCCCCAGAATCCAACTCGCTAGTATCCGAAATCAGCAACGAAAAATCATTCGTCATCCGATATCTCGGTTGACTGTCGAAGTCTATGGACTGTCCGTTGATGAGCCAAATGATGTTAGTGACGTCATTCTACGGCATCATCATATAAACCTATCATGCTATCTATAATGACACTAACCTTGCACAATAAGCGACGCCTGCGCACTGGCTTCATCGATCTCCGTCCTGGCGATGCAAGTATAATCCCCAGAATCCAACTCGCTAGTATCAGAAATCAGCAACGAAAAATCATTCGTCATCCGATATCTCGGTTGGCTGTCGAAGTCTATGGGCTGTCCGTTGATGAGCCAAATGATCTCTAGTTTGAGAGAATCGTCAGCGTTTGCGTTGCAACGGAACGTTGCTGGGTTGCCGGCGGCTACTACGTACTCTTCAGGCTTGTCTGTGATCATGGTACGCTCTGTGAACGAGGATTTATGATGTTAGTTTAAAAAAATATATTATTATGCTTTTGCATCTGAATTTCATTAGGGAACAACATGTAACAAGCTAATTATTAAAAAATAAAAAACACGACTGACAACTCTCGTAGACTATGTCACTCGGAGGAATGCAAGGAATCTAACAATACCTCTTACATCAAAATATGTTAAGCCGTTCGGAACTTATGGTGAAATTAAGAAACTTACTTACATACAAACATATATACATGAACCTTGAAAACATAACACTCCTTTATTGGTCAGTCGTGTAAAAAGGTTGTTAACATGTATTTGTGACTTGCAGTAAATAATAAAAAAAATTAGATAATAAATAGCCCCTCTGGCATGTTAGGCGACCAAGACTGTTTCATGAGTTTCTTTCGGCATTTCTTCTCAGCAGTGGTCGTTCCGAAATGTTAGTAGTTTGTAGCTTGAAGACATAATATACTATGATTATATAATTAGTTTTTAACGTGAAAAAGAGCCTTCTTTGAAGGCCAAGTTTCAATAAAGAATTTCTGATTTTGATTAAAGAATCTGAATCACATTATTGGTACTTCAACTGTTACATTTTTACGAACTTAATTCCAGAAAGTAATTTCTTCGTAAAAACTACTCACTCTTGACATCCAGAGAACCGAAGGCAGTTTTCTCTCCCAGTTTATTCTTCGCATAACACTGGTACACGCCGATGTCTGTGAACGACACCTCGGGAATCACCAGGTCGCCTTCTGTAGTGATGTTGTACCTGCAAATAACATTCTGGTATTAATACGTAGTTCAAGTAATCGAACCATGAGCCCTTAAAAACGGGTTCGCTTAGTTCGATTTTTTTTTATAACATAGGGCGGCAAACGAGCAAGCGGGTCACCTGATGGTAAGCGATCACCGCTGCCCATGGACTACTGCAACACCAGGGGTATCAAATGAGTGTTGCCGGCTTTTCAAGAAGATGTAGACTCGTTTTTTGAAGGTTCCACTGTCGTATCGGTTCGGGAACACCGCCGCAGGAAGTTGGTTCCACAGTTTGGTCGTACGTGGCAAGAAGTGTCTTTTAAAACGTACGGTGGTTGACAGCCAGTCATCCAGATGGTATGAATGAAACTTCAACCTGTGACGGATGGTACGGTGGTGAAATTCTGCGGCAGGTATTACGTCGAACAATTCCTCAGAGCACTCCCCATGATAGATTCGGTAAAGAATGCACTTGTACAACCGATCCATAAAGAATTTCTGTTCATGGTATGATCGCTTGAACCATGGCACTGAAATTCTAAGGTTTCCCTTATTTCACTTATACAATCGAACCTCGCGACCGGAAGGAATACCCGGAATACCTTCTGGTTCTCTTCTTTATCATTCAACTTTCTCTCTGTTGAACTATTTGAATATCCTATCCTAAGTAATATTATAAATGCGAAAGTGAGTTTGTTTGTTTGTTACCTCTAGAGACTAGCGATTTCCACTTGCTACGATCCTTACAGATCTTTCTTGCTTCCTCTACACTAGTCTTATCTCTGCCTACCCCCACGGGAAAAAGGCGTGATAATATGTATGTATGTTACTTCTTCAAGCTTTATCTACTGGACCAATCTTCCTAAAATTTCGCATACACATAGTTAGAAGTACTAAGAAGGACATACATTTTGTCCCAGGAAAAAGCACTGTTCCCTTGGGAAATAAACGCGGGCAAAAGCCAGTATATAGAAATAAAGAAACAGAGCTACATAGAAACGTTGTTTACTCGTCAATTGCCGAAGTATCGTATTTACGTAGCAAAAATTCCAAAAATAACAGTACATTTAGAACTTTCCCGATACACGTGTAGGCGAAGCAGTGACATTTCATTTCACGACCCTATATTCTCTCGGTTGATTGGAGTTATATTTATAGTAAAGAACAGCCCTAGTTAGATTTAATATAGTCTCATGAATAGTGATGTTACCTATAAAAGTAAAGATCAACGTGATGATAAAAATACCTATCCCAATACATATAGGTTATACTTTAGCCAGGATTTTTTATATTGGGCATGAATCAACTGTGTGCGTTACCCTGGCAGGAAAGTGTGTCCTGGAGTTAAGTGAATGGAACCAAAACGTTGTGCGTAGTCTAGTGTACATGTGCCGAGAATAAAACTTTTGTGCGTCTTGTAGTTTAGGAAAAAAACGGAAATCTAGGATTCTGCTAGGGTAACGTCGTTCTAGCAGGAAAAATCTAAACGAATGATCGGAGAGAGAAATATTCTGAGGGGGCAGAGAGCTTAGAGCTGTGCATTGACCTGGGCTAAAAAGATCATTTGTGCGTCTTCAGGTTTTCGGGATATTGCATTTCCTGCTGGAGTAACGTTTTGCAAAATCGTGGAACTCCTAGATTCATCGTATGTGCGCCTGTAAGATAAATATACATGAGTAGCTATTCATTTGTGCCTATCTGTGCCATAATTAGATTTAAGAAAATATTTATAATTTTTAAGTAATCGTGTTGTGTTTGAAATCACGAAAAAAAATCATAGCGCCTAAATGAAAAGACGTGTAAGCTCGCTGAAAACTGTATTCGATTCTTCTATACACCTATAATAACCACAAAAAGTTTCTGAAGTGCACATGTATTCATTATTGAATAATATTACTAAAAGACAAAATTAGGTGACTTAACTTTGACGTCAACATACAAGAAACCGGCTCAACCCAATAAGTGTGCGTGTGAACCAAAGATTAGTGTGTTCAGTCATATATTATCATGGAAATTTTCAGCTCAAAATGTTAAGGATATAAGTAAATAAACACAAATCCAAAAACATATAAACAACGGCAGATTATCCGGCCAAATTAGAATGACTACAAAAAAGCGACGGTTTCATACATATCGATAACCTTCTCTATTGAACGTATTATACCTAAGCTGTTCGTACAGTCGCATTCAAACGTTTATTAGCAAATGCCAACCTATAACTTTATTTGTGGGAATAATTAAAAAAATATGTATTATTGTTAAATAGGGATTTGTATAAAAGTTAAGGTCGTGTTCCGTATTTGTCGAAATAGGTAGATTAGGTACCTACTATAAAAATACAAAATGTGTTTTTTAAATGTGAAAGTTTATTTAGGTACCACTATTATGTACTAGCTACATGGCTATGGCTACTGTAAAAGTTCTTCTTCACACACACCGACCGATGTTTCCTTCCTCCGCGCGGCACCCGATGACGTTGAATTTGTTTTCTGTCTACGGATAACAAAAACAATAGAGAGGGAGCGGCTTTGTCTAGCTAGCGTGAAGAAAGTGAGATAACTAGTAAGCAAAATGGTATAAGTGGGACAGAGATAGATATATAATCGTCATTCTATTTTCAATAATGCAATGTATTTTGCTTTTTACTAGAAGTGAGTCATCTTTTCTCTTGGTAAACAGTTTGGTGCGTTACGTGCATCACGCGTGCATGTTGTATGTTATGACGCTATGGAGTGCTATGGATCCTGTTGCGCAGTTGCGTTTGTTTACTAATTAGATATTGGTTAAAAGTTTATGAAGTTGGAATGGGATAATCTGCAATGGTAAGTAAATATTTAAGTTACCAATGGTTAGAAAGGAAGGCATTTGGTTTTCAGTACTGAGAAGGACATAAGGTACCTTTCATCCCGGGAAAAAGCATTGTTCCCTGTGTCACAGTAGTAGTTTGATCTGTGATTTCATGCCATAATATTTACTATTAAAATTACCTATAAGAGAATAAAAATAATAATTTCCAAATCAAAAACCTCTTTTTTTATTTTATATGGCCACTACGTGCATGTGCTGTGCATTTTATATCCATACTAGCTTTTGCCCGCGGCTTCGCCCGTGTGAATTTCCCACGGGAACAGTGCTTTTTCCCAGGTATCTTATGCCCTTCTCAGTACTTACATATAACTATGTGTATGCGAAATTTCAGGAAGAATGGTTCAGTAGATAAGGCTGAAGAGGTAACAAACAAACAAGTAAATACACAAAAAAACTCACTTTCGCATTAATAATATTAGTTAGGATAGGATAGTTAGGATTTTTTAATTATTTCCTCAAACTTTGTCGGGAATTCCCAGTTGGGAATTGCCGACAGACGTTTGATAGCGACTGTACGGCCATCAGCTTAGGTATAATACGTTCAATAGAGAAGGTCATCGATATGTATGAAACCGTCGCTTTTTTGTAGTCATTCTAATTTGGCCGGATAATCTGTCGTTGTTCATATGTTTTTGGATTTGTGTTTATTTACTTATATCCTTAACATTTTGAACTGAAAATTTCCACGATAATAAATGACTGAACACACTAATCTTTGGTTCACACGCACACTTATTGGGTTAAGCCTGTTTCTTGTATGTTGACGTCAAAGTTAAGTCACCTAATTTTGTCTTTTAATAATATTATTCAATAATGAATACATGTGCACTTCAGAAACTTTTTGTGGTTATTATAGGTGTATAGAAGAATCGAATACAGTTTTCAGCGAGCTTACACGTCTTTTCATTTAGGCGCTATGATTTTTTTTCGTGATTTCAAAGACAACGCGATTACTTAAAAATTATAAATATTTTCTTAAATCTAATTATGGCACAGATGGGCACAAATGAATAGCTACTCATGTATATTTATCTTACAGGCGCACATACGATGGATCTAGGAGATCCACGATTTTGCAAAACGTTACTCCAGCAGGAAATGCAATATCCCGAAAACCTGAAGACGCACAAATGATATTTTCAGCCCAGGTCAATGCACAGCTCTAAGCTCTCTGCCCCCTCAGAATATTTCTCTCTCCGATCATTCGTTTAGAACTTTCCTGCTAGAACGACGTTACCCTAGCAGAATCCTAGATTTCCGTTTTTTTCCTGAACTACAAGACGCACAAAAGTTTTATTTGCGGCACATCTACACTAGACTACGCACAACGTTTTGGTTCCATTCACTTAACTCCAGGACACACTTTCCTGCCAGGGTAACGCACACGAATCAACTCACTATTTAAGATTTAAAAGAACGCGCACTAAGTTCAGGTTAGCTCTATACTACAGTACCCCTTCGTCAATTTTGATAGTTACAAGAAAAGATTTAAATTTCGCTGTTTGTTAACTAGTTAATATCTTTTAAAAACGAGTCAAAACTCCCATTTTTTCTTAATTGTCCTGTTATGTAAACAATCTTCACAGTACTTTTTTTTAATTTTGTTGAAAATAAATCAAATATTAGTTCAAACCTAAACATTCTAAAGCAAAACATTTATTAACCTTAACCACGAAAGTAATTTCCTAAAAAGTCTATTTTAATTTATATTGTTGTAAAATCATAAAAAGACATGGTAAGATTGTTTACATCATAGGACAATTATGAAAAAACGGACTTTAGTTTGTTAACTAGTTTCGCTGTTTGTTTGATAACTGGTTGTTACAACAGAAGAATTATTATTTATGGTGTAAACCTGCACTCGGCCACCTATGAGGCTGTGAAACTGGCAAAACACTTAGAAAATATAACAATCGTTGTAACAGCATCGACCAAAGATTTAGATTAGGCTAGATACCGCAAGTTGGTTCGATATTATGAAAACCTAGCGTGCCATTATTTTCTACCTACGAAGACGTCACGCCAGTCATTTTAGTGATGGGCGCAACATAAACGCGAATGAAGGCTAACTGAGTAGCAAACGCGTGATGATTTGTCCATTGGACATACGCAGGGCACGCTTGAACATACTGTTTGCGGCATCTAGAGTATATCAAAATCCGTGGCATCGACACTATAAAAGTTCGGTGTAAAAAAGCACTCACTTCCCGCCCGTGAGGTCCACGTTGTCCTTCATCCACCGGACGATGGGCCGCGGGGCGCCGAACACGCGGCATCGCAGCACTGCCTCTGAGCCGTCCACTTTAGTGATGTTCGCAGGGCCTTCCTTGATTTCTGGCTCGATGGCTATAATTATTAAAAAAAAATAATTAAAAAAATCGGTTTAAAATTTTTTCTGACTTATGATATAAAAATCAATAATAATTTTAACGTATGTCTGCTAATAGAGATTCATGAAAGGAAAAGACATTTGTACAGATCAGATATGACGAACTAATTAAATTTATATTTTGAATTTTTGAGATTCAATCTTAACTAAAAACTGGGTACACCCAATGTTAGATTCAATTTCAATGTTATTATCATGATTTACAAGCACTTGTTGTTTATCGATCCGTAAAAACATTCTACTTTTTAGTAGGAGGTCATGACAAATGCATATTTTAGTAAACTATAGTTGCTACTTGATATAAAATACGTTCCTGAGATGAGATAATAAAGGAAAATTCGTTATACTGTTTGCTTAAACACAAGCAAAAGTGCACGGACCAGTGCTAACTTCTAAGGCACTCAAGCAAGCAAAATATTTGCGAAGTCTCCAGTTCTAAGGGGATTCACCCCGAGAATAGACATATTTATTCAGCCAAAAACGGAGGGTGAAACTAATATTACCAATCTATACTGGTCGTTCAACCACGACGAATCAATCATCCTTGATGACGTCAGTTTCATACTGTCACAATTCATCTAAATTCAAAAGTTACTTAGATAAAAATCGATATGATGGTCCTTCGAGAAATTATGCATATCAAGATCACGGTGTCAATAGCTAGCAATATAGCAGTAAACTTATAATCTTTGATTCCAAACTCTTGTAGCTCAAATAGAAGCCAGTAAGTAATACTTTTATATTAAAAGAGCATTAAATTTCAAGTACGGAGCCTAGAAAAAAGGTAAGTACCAAAACTCAGTTATGTTGTTTGGGTTAAGGAATTTATCGCTTCAAATAAAATCCCATATATGGCTAGACATAAATAGAAATAGGGGCTACAAATTAGGGGCAAAACAACAAGGTCCAAGTAACAATATCCTGGCGTTTCACACAGATTGGCGTGTGGGCGTGTGAAGCAACGCAGCAGCCCACTGTAGGATGTGCTCAATAGACTCGTAGACCGGTTGACGAACAAAGTATAGGTTATACGGTGATGTCGTTAACGCAGATACAATGTTAGAAATTGGTTGTAGCACGGATTTATTCACTTAACTCCTGTCATCGACTTCCGTCTATGTAGGTTATGAAAGGATATCTTTTTTTTAAATTTAGATATTTATGTCCCACTGATGGGCAAAAGCCTCCCCTAATATTCCCGTCACTCATCTCTGTAAACTCATTTTTTTCTTAATTGTCCTATTATGTAAACAATCTTCACAGTACGTTTTTTTTGGAATTTTGTTGAAAATAAATCAAATATTAGTTCAAACCTAAACATTCTAAAGTAAAACATTAATTAACCACGAAAGTAATTTCCTAAAAAGTCTATTTTAATTTATATTGTCGTACACTCATAAAAAGACATGATAAGATTGTTTACATAATAGGACAATTATGAATAAATGGACTTTACTTCGTCTTTTCCTCCCAGTTCTTATAGAATCCAGTCAAATCATCAGATCAACTCATTCTTGGTCTCAAAGATGTTAGAATGGCAATATAAAACCCTCCGTGATAAAACCTTAAAAATTAAAAGCCTAATTTTAGATTCTTCAGTAACAAACATCGAAACAACATTATGTGTTGTAAGAATCTACAGCTATTTTTGAATATGTATTACCAAAGATTTTATTGTTATTTGCAATCAAGCTATATTTTCTCCGTAAGAGAAAAAAACACGTGACAATAAGTAATGCCATTTTTCCCCGAATCACATATCGGAACCTCTTTCGCCACCAAAAGGAGATTGTTTTCAAACTGTGCCGAGAACGTTGCAACACCGCCGTATTGGGTTACCGGGGCGTCGGTGACTGCACTACATGTTTACAATACCATTTATATGAACTCTTGACATGAGATATGGTGTGATCTTGGACATCTGGCGCGTGTAATTTTTAAGAAATCTGTTTTTGTCAGCTATTCAACCCGAGCAGATGCTATTATTTTTCAGTAAATTTCTCGAAAATAATTAGAGACGCTATGTATTATTGCACAGCAGCAATATGTGGGTTATGTAGGAAAATCACAATTAATAATTAAATGTTCTAACAGACTAGTTACCAGGGAGTTTTAAATAACTGCTAAGTAGAGGTATATATTCGTTGATATTATAATTTAATGTAACCGCTGAAATCCGTAACAATTTATGACGATGCATGATAGCTGCGGCTGCATTTATGTCGCCCTAATTTCGCCTGCGATCCAGCTCCCCTATACTATGCGGCTATTATTTTTAAATATATCGATAAGTAAACAAAAATCCATTATTGGATTATCCGTAGCGATGAGTCAAGGGTTAACGAACTCCGAAATTCGGTAGCCCGAATGGCCGCGCCCTAGAGGGTCGAAAACCAAATGAAATACTACCCAGGTAGTTTACATTGTGCTAACACGCAATGGCAAACCGCGGGGTGCAGCTGCATTCATTTTTTGTCGTCTGTCATGCAACGAATAAAAATACTGCAGTTTTCATTTTGCACGAATAGCATGGTGACTGACATTGTAAAGGTTTCAGATTTGCGAGCTGGCCATTATTAAAATTGTCTGGTCACATTCAATGACGGTATTGCGTATAACGTTGTCGTTTGTGTGCGAAAATATACGCCTCAACAGTTCTGAGTATTATCTTTGGCTGTGTATGATATTCATATTCAAAAGTCCATGTAGAGGTATTTGGTTCATAAATACTACAATATTTGTGGAATCAGATAAACCCTGATTAATCTGGGATTCAAAAATTTTCATTCAAATCCATCCAACCGCCGCCGTCGCTGGGGCGTCGGATCATAGTCCGGCTACTAGTCGGATTTATTGCGTACAGTTAGCGCGAATATATCACACACATGTAGCGCCATTTGGAACGTATAATAAAACATCATTGAACTGTAATTGGTCGGTAGCCAAACCGCACTAGTGTCCTAGTGACCTAGACCTGACAACCAATGAAATTAATTCACACGAAAACCATTTCACGTGCTGTCAATTGTCATTGTTATTGATTCGATGCCCGTGCATGCTAAGCGACCATATAATAAAAGTGGTATGCGTGCTTAATTATTTCTTATTATGATGTCATTTACATTTTATCGCATTAAGTGCAGTGAGAGGGTATCAAAAGTATGAGATAAGGGAAATTTATTATTTGACACCGATTAATTTATTGAGGATGTAATGTTTCAACACGGCGACGACGTTTAGTTTTTTTTTTCAATGGAAATAAAAACTGAGATATTCATAGCAGTTGTAATTACTAGCCACGCCCCGGAGCTTCGCTCCCGTGGAAATTTCGGGATAAAAAGTATCCTACTGCTATTCCCGGCATTTTTCCTTCCCATGTACCAACATTTACTCAAAATCAGCCCAGTAAATTTTGCGTGATTAAGAAACAAAAGATCCAAACGCGTCCAAATTTACAATATTAGTGGGATAATAAATCCCACCTCTTATACCAATAGTAACAAGCAAAACATCCAGAACTATTTCTGGAGTCACGAACGAGGCTGGCAGTAATAAAATCGTCCGTGCTACTGCCGGTGTCAAATCAAATAAGGCTCGGAGCGCGACATCTCTCAAGCGGGCCAAGGTAACGGTTTCTGTGCCTGGATTTCTATATGTATCATACTCATATGACCTGGAGGGCTAAAACGGCCACTTTGATGAATCAGAATATGATCCATTTCTCATTTCCTAAATAATTAAAAATGAATCTTACTCTTCCATTCATAAGATTAATTTTTAAACATGTAGGAAATCAGAAATGGATCATATTCTGATTCGTCAAAGTGGCCTTTTTAGACGTCCTGGAGGCCACTAATTACAAACGTAAATATCGTGTTTCAATTTTGTGTCTTAAGATCCAAGAAAATTGAATAAAGTGACAAGATCTCTGTAAGACTTCTATGTTTTATTACGATTTCTTTGGCCTTTGACACACAACTGAGGCACGACATCTACGTTTGTAAATTGTAAAATCAAGGGTGTTATCGTTTTTCCGCTCACTTGTTGGGGCCACATGCGAGTGAGGTCTGTCAGATAGTGCAATACTGTCATCAGTTGTCAAATTCGAATGACATTGTACCATCTGACAGACCTCACTCGCCAGTAGCGCCAACTAGTGACCGAATAAACGATAACCCTCATTGATTTATATTTAGGGCTGGTTTCCACCAGAGCGGTGAGGCAGGGATATGTGTCTTTACAACCAATTGAATTTCGTTATACAAAATTCTGTTTTCTTTAATGAGATCCTATTGGTGGTTGATACACATCCCTCCGCTTTGGAGACCTCCCAATACAATAGCTATTCTGATGAATGTTAATACATAGGAGATACTAGCTGTTGCCCGCGGCTTCGCCCGCATGAGTTTCGCTTAGATGAAAAGTCTTTTTGTGTTCCAAACTGTTTCAGATGTTTCGGATCTTCGATTTTTATACGTCTACAGAAAAAGCTCATCAGATTAATCAAGTTTTGCTAAGGCGCCATTTCCATATACGTTATAGTGTAGCTGGTCTCTCGGAGTTATTCATCAGATGTTCCAGATCTTCAATTTTTATACGTCAGCAGAAAATGCTCATTAAGTTGAATGACTTTTATAAGGCGCCATTTTCATATATGTTATAGTGTAGCTGGTCCCTTGCAGTTCTTCATCAGATGTTCCAGATCTTCAATTTTTATACGTCAGCAGAAAATGCTCATCAGGTTGAACGACTTTTGTTAAGGCACCATTTCCATATTTCTTATAGTTTAGCTGTTCTGTTATGGTTCTTCATCAGGTGTTCCAGTTTTCAAAATCAATTATAGCCTATATGTTGCCCAGACTTAATAGCTATACAACAAAAAAAGTTTCATTCAAATCCGTCCAGTAGTTTTTGCGTGAAACGCGTACATACATACAGACAGACAGACAGACAGACAGACAGACGGACAGACAGACAGACAAGAAATTCCAAAAAATTTTTTTTGCTTTCTATTGTTCTTTTTAAGTGTCCCTCTATCCATTTTAGTCAAAAATACTAAATGTACAGACAAAATATTTTTACTGTTTTATTATATGTATAGATTTAAGAAAAAAAAACTAGGAAAGGCCAATAGAAGCCAAAACGATTTTTTTTATTTTTGTATGTCTGTCTTTTTGTCTGTATGTTTGAACGCGCATCACGCAAAAACTACTGGGCCAAATTTGATGCGGTTTTAACTGTTGTATTGTTGAAGATCTAACTTAAGGGCTCTCAGTAAGTGAAAACGGCAATATTGGCTGTTTTCTATAAGCTGCTGTTTAAAGAATTGAAGAGTTTTCGCCCTGAAATTTCTGATATGTATTGTAGAACGTATGTTTAAAGGGAGGACTGTTTCCAAAACACGATGGGAAAAATTTTGCTCGATAGAAAAAAATCCTGAAGTTACCTCTAAAATTTCATATGAATACAAATAACATCCGTGTTTTATAATAAAAAATGTTTTAAAATCACCAACACAAAGGTATTTTACCTTTTCGATTTCGTGACTGATTTAAATTTTTGAAAAACTAAACATTTTGATAAAAATGTGAATGGCGCGCAACCGGGACGTCCCCCCCCGCCTCAGCCGCTTCATATGAATTTTCGCTGACCGCCTAACCCCCCTTAAAATCTGGTGTAGGTTTCATCTTGATCCGTCACTTAGAACCTGAGATACTAACAATAGTAAATAACGCGCGGACGAAGTTCGCGGGCGCAGGCTAAATGACCAAAATTAAGCTTATCTGTACTGTACCCGCCTAGCTTCATGCTTTGACCACTACATACAGAAGAGAAATGAATTAATCAAATGAATGCTGCAGCCCGCCTGCTCTATAGAGACAGTCAATTATAAATGACAGTGGTCATTTCCGCCTGTCTGTCTTTCTATTAAAGAGTCATTTTATTGAGTTTATTGAACACTTGTCTATGACTTATGGATGGTACACACAGTCAAAGAGTTTGTTATTGGAATATTTAATCAAAAGATTGACATCTTAGCCCATACAATTTGCGTGAAAAGAAATGCATTAACAACAAACAAAATCGAATTTTCGTGAAACCCTTGAAAGTCTAAAAAGTCTAAATGTTGATTTTAAAAGACCGGAGAAATGAACTCGTGATATCACAAAAACGACTGTTTGCAAGTTTGAGCGTTGAGAGATCTCATTTCAAAACAGATTTAAGTACATTATGAAGGAAAACAACAAAAGAAAACTTGGAAGGAATCCAGAAAACCGTTATTTGTTAGAGATGCAAAAAAATACTGTAAATGAAAACCATCACATTGAAATGTAAAATGTATTATTCAACAAGAAACGGCGACTATTAGGAAATCTCCATACGCTTATAGCTCCACTCACAATATACCACTATTGTGGCTGACGTCTATACAAACATACAGCGGGCAGCACATAAACCTACCCAAATACATTGCATATTCATCGCTATTATCGTCGCATAGAGTTCCATAAAGGGTAACTTGATACTCAGTTGACTGTATAGTCTATAGCCCATCTAATTAAATAGACAACAAAGGAATTTATCAATCCTCAAAAGAGGTTATAAATTTGTCAAGCAGATATTTGGTATTGCATCGTACTTAGCTAAGACATGTTTCTAAACATAACGGAATTTTCCTGGGTTAGGATAGAAATAATCTAGAATATAAGTTAGATCCTATTAGAAATGTCTATATTCTCTGATATGAACAATCTTAATCGCATATCTGCCAAAAATTGTTTGCTCCACGGTATTGGCCCAAAATTATTTTTTTTTATCTTAATATGTTTGACATCTATTTCAGTTCTTCGTCTATGGGACTGCTTTAGGCGACAACAAATGCTTGTAAATTATAATGAATGTCTCAAAAAACGCCCCTAGTTCTGTTTTGGTACTGTCATGTTACGTAATGTAATACTGAATTTTTGTATGGATATAACGAATTGGATTGATTGTTAGCGCTAAAATAATATTGTTGGGAAAACATACATTACATACACATAAGTGATGTCCCGTTTTTAAAACGTTTTAATATCACAAATCATTAATAATATCACAAATCTGTCCATAAAAATGTTCACAACAGAAGCTCTTTTTACTGATTCATGACATGACTAAAGTACCTACTGATAAAGCTTTTTACACAAAATGTTACATTGTTAGAGAAAAACATAATTGTATCAGTGATTCATAACACATATTTGATTTTATGACTCAAATAATTTATTTATTACATCCCGTTCCACTCTGTTAATTCAAGTAGCATAGAAAAAATAGTAAATTTAGGTCCCCATCCCATCATAGGTGGATTGAAAAGAGAAAAAAAACTCGGATCTACGTGTGCATCTAGGAAGAAGACAAAAAATACTTACATTGCACGTTGATATAAACATCCCGGTACACATATCCGATGGAGTTGGTAGCGTTGCACCCGTAATTTCCCGTATCCTTCTTTTGCAGATCCGTAATGGTGATGGAGTCAGCCGTGACTTGACGGCGAGGGTTTGGCGGCGCCTGCACATTCATAATTCATTTATTTGCAAAACATGAGCATAAAGATGACAAAAAAATGTGCAGGTAAACATGTACCCAGTGTGGGTGTAGCAAAATTAAATTAAATTCAAAATTAAATACTATAAAACGATGTCTTTAAAATTAAAATTATTTCATCAAATCTTTAATTATTTACAGTCAAATTAGTCAAATGAGGTCAAATTTAATTATTCTATTTTCGGCGTGCGATTTTCAAATTGAAATGTCTTTATATATTTACTAGCCGCGCCCCGGGGCATCGCTCCCGTAGAAATTTCGGGATAAAAATACCCTATGTGCTATTCCCGGTATGTTTCTACGCCTATACCAAATTTCATCGAAATCCGTCGAATAGATTTTGCGTGATTGAGTGTAACAAACATCCTCACAAACTAACATCCAAACTTTCGCATTTATAATAGTAGGACTTTTTATAACATAGGGCGGCAAACGAGCAAGCGGCTCACCTGATGGTAAGCGATCACCGCTGCCCATGGACAACTACAACACCAGGGGTATAACAAGAGTGTTGCCGGCCTTTCAAAATGATCTTAATGTTTATTGTCAAACAAAGATTAAATACAGGTCTACAATTGAAATGTCTTTATTGTCAAACATAGGTTAAAACCGGTCTTACAAGTTACAGGTCTACGTAGTATCATAGACTACAAATAGTTACTACGTAACAGATACTGCACTCCCATACCAAAGTGATAATTCCCAGGCTGTAGAATTGCTTACGAAATTTAAATACGATCACTGCGAGGAGAACTGTACCATATACACAGCGCGTCAGAGTCGAAATTGTTACGCACATTGCATGAGCGTGTCGTCTCGCTCTAGCGCGTTTGTCTCCTACATTCTTATGAAAAATTTACGTCTGGAGGTAAACAATCATCATCATTATCATCTGCCTTACCTTATCCCATCATCTGGGGTCAAAATGTCCTTTCTCTTCACAATTAGAAAATTGGAAGTGGACATAACTATGGCTAAGGATAGAAATCCTTAGCCATAGTTATGCCCACGCCCAATACCTTCATATCCTCCCCAACACAATCCATCCATCTCTTTTTAGGCCTTCCACTCCCCCTATATCCACCTACTTCCATTGACACAGGAATACAAATGATATCCGGAGGTATACAAATGAAATGAAAAATGAAAATGAGTTGATGCAAATAAACATATTATCTATCTATCTATACTCAGTGATAAGCAACGTACCTGTTCTATGGGCTTCCCGTTGTGAATCCAAGAGATGAGGGGCGAAGGCCGGCCGGCGGCCTCGCAGTGGATGACCGCGGTCTCGCCCTCCGCCATGTTCTGGATTTGGGGCTCCACCGTGAAGAATGGCGCGGCTGGAAGGAAGGTGATGGTTACTATTGATAATGGAGATTTATCATCATACTAATAAAAGAAGAAGTGTGTGTAAGTTTGTTTGTAGGGGGTTTTCTTCGGAACTACTGAACCGATTTTAAAAAATATTTCACCAATAGAAAGCTACATTATGCCTGAGTGATGCTACAATTAATGTGTGTACCTCTCGTGCGAAACCGGTGCGGGGCGCTGGTAATATAAAATAATTTTGATAATTATTTTTGAAAGAGTCTGTGAAGGCCTATTTTAAAAAATAATAATTTTAAAGTTGCCCAAATGTTCTAACTTAGAAAGACTCGTAAACAACTTAAATCTTGTTTTTAATTATAACAATAGTAATGGATCGAACGTGGATTACTCAGCTACCTTGGCCGACATTAAGTTTGTAAATCATCATCATGAGTGTCGGTGTCTTCAAAATTGCCTTCGAACGAATATACCGGTGGTTACTTATAGCCCAACCATGCAAAATTTTCCACTTCAAAATACTACAAAGTAACTTTATACCTAGTTGTAAAATAAAAACCCTGACAGATTACAAGCGCTGAAGGCAATCATATATGGGCGTTATTACTTGTTTTACAACTCCGGCCAACTGTGATTAAGGCCGGTCGATATTCCATATAGGACCTGCCCATGCCCATCTCTATGGCTATATTTTTACAGGTCAATCGAACACACCGTTAGAAAGGTTTTTATTAATTTTATTTTTTTAAGTGACTCTAAATTTATTAGAAAAAATTATGTTTTTCGCTACACATTTAGAAATTACAACCCAGTAGATTCAGAGTAAATTATACGTGATGTCATACGGACAGACAAAGGTTGAATCAATCCAATAGAAATTGGCGCACCTTGTCAAAAATCACTAATAAATACAAAATGACACCACTAATAGTTTTAATTTATTCCCACGTAATGTGGGGGCGGAAGTAGCAACGTTGCTGATTTATATGAAAATAACATGAAATATCCACATCGCAACATCTCCCCGCCCCGCCACCATGAGTTCAAAATACAAACGCATGGGAAATAAATGGAAATACTGAGCATAAAGTTCGTGTTATTCAACTCCTAACAAACTTTTACCGCAATAGTCGTGTATGAGGCAATACTTCTCCCCATTTATTTAATTTCTTCCTATCTCACGTTATCGCAGAAAGTTTTTGAAAACTACGTAGGAGAATTAAATGTAATAAAGTCAAAGTTTGTTTAAATGGTCTTTCTATTTGGAGTTCCACGTTCTAGTTAGATTAGAAAAAGTTATTTTTATATGATTCAGGTTATATAGCTATCTAGAAATTAATACCAGCACCTGAGCTTAAAAAAAGAAAGAGACTAGACAAAGTCGCTAGTAAAAATATAAGTTACTTCTGTGTGAATTTAACTGCAGGATTTAAGTTGTTTTAGCCATTAAATTTTATTAGTCATATACTTAGTTAGGTACAATATAAAATTAAACGAGAACAGGCTGCGAGCAACTGCAGGTCGCAAGACCAAAAAAATAGAAAAACTGCACAGATTAAAAAGGACGATTGAAAACGAAGGAGGTTTTAAAGCTCGCCTCGAAAGCTCTTTGCAAAACGTCGTCGGAAAATAATAATTGTAGCTTTGCCGTTCACCACAATGCTTTTAAAATAATCGGCATATTTTCTTTAGAATTCTCATTCCGTTGTAATTTCTGTTTCATGTAAGGAGAAAAATATAAGTGGTTCCTATGTTCGCAATGCGTCCGTGTATAGGATACAATGTATACTAGGTAAACGTAAAGTAAACAAATCTACCACTAGTCGGTAACTTTGTTTATAAAGAGTCACCCTGCCAGCCGGATCCTCAGATTCAGTTCATTAAAAAAAATAGGTACCCTTTTTAACCCGAGTACGAACGTAGAGGAAGGGTGAGACCACAAGGATCCAATCGATGAAAAAACCACATTTTTGCCAAGGAGTACCTACTGCAATCAACTCAAGACCTCTCTCTCTCAGCCAAAAGACGTCCACTGCTGGACAAAGACCTACTGCCAAATAATTGGAAAGATAATAGAGAAATATAGATAACAGAGGTAGATAACTACTAATACTACACATGATACAAGAAAAACTTGCCACACAAGGCTCGGATCTGTCGGAATGAGGAACGGTATTCCCGCTGCGTCATTCCGGTCCGCAGGGCCGGGAGCTGACGATAGGTAATTGAGGAGACCGTTCTTACGCAAATAGACCTCGAACGGGCCAATAAAGACGACGAGAATAGATACGTATCCTGGATTTGAGAGTCAAAGGAACGTGACGCCATTGGGATCATAATGTCTCTAAGATAGAGGATTCGGGTTAGGTTCATAAAGACTAAATTGAAAATTTCCTTCATTGTAAAATGACTACGTTCTAATTAAAAGCTTGCTAAAAGTACAGCCTTTGCTTCTGAAAGTACTTTTAACTTGGATACGTATACGTCTACGGTCCAGGTACGTTTACGTTATACGAAAATTATACACCAACCAATGTAAACCTGTACATGTAAGCGAGAATAAATGAATAATGAATTACTCATCCAGGATTTTAAGGTAACGTGTCGCCACTCAACACAAATGACTTCTTTGCTTCAAAAAGAATTTTAAGCTGAGGACCAAGAGCTAACGATAGGTAATTGTGGAGCCCGTCCTTACGCAAATAGACCTCGAACGATCCAATAAAGACGACGAAAATAGATACGTATCCTGGATTTCAAGGGTAAGCCACGTGCCAGCAAATAAAATTAGGATTATATCTATAAAAGAGGACGCTAACTTATTGGGATATCAACACAGAAACGAAACCGCAGAACGCATAACTGGAAATATTTGCAGAGAGGTTCTATGTAAAGGAATTGTGGAAATTCCACCCCTAAGGGGGTGGAATGGGTGAAAAGCTAAAATCAGGCAGGCAAATACAAGAAATGCGCAGACGTCTCGATCGATAATTCTCTTATTAATTTTCTCGATAATCTCTGGCACCTAGGTCAAATTTTAGTATATGATACCCAAATTCATGAGATAGTATAAAGTTTATCTATCACAAAATTTCCAAGGCATGGCTTGTTAGTAAATAAGTCATATGACTAGTGACCCGTGCCGGTTTCGCCCGGACGTGCATTGTGAGACTCATTCAGAGCATGGCGCTACGGTGCAAGTGAGACGGTTGACTCCTTAGCGTCTCAGTTATGAAATGAATTTTCTTAGCGACCCGAGTGTTTTTATCACATTCTTAATGATCTAAAAGAGAGAGTTATTTTGTTACGGATCGACTAGTTTGTTAGTTGTTTGTAATATCTTTATTGTTCTAAGGATACATAATTGATAGTAACATAAATAGATAGGTAAATACACTAATGGCGGATTTTAATATTTATCTCTAGAAAGATACCTCCAATCGGCAGTTAAAAAGCTTACTATAGCAAAAATACGAGCGGGGTTGGGAAATGTACCCTAATTATTGATTTCTTATAATAATTTGTGTTATGAAACTAAATCGCAACATAAAACGTAATGTTCTTGCTTGATGCTGTTATTATTGTACGCTTTTACGAGAGAATTTCATAAAATTTTCTTAGTTTTTAAATCCTTTAACGGGATAAAGTACGGGTACAACGAGAATACACGGAAAGTTCTGCAACACTCCAACAAACCCTACTGCAGCTATCTAAAGACATCATTTTGCAAAATGGTAACAAAGTCCGACGCAATGAAAACGTTAGTTTAATATGAAAATAGTGTTTTACAGTGACATAAAATGCAAAGTATCGACCTCGGCTCATTGCTGTGAGAACTGGGTGACCGGGCGGCGTGCGTGACGGGTTGCGTCACAGGAGTGGCGCCGCCGATCTGGTTATATGTCATAATTTGACGATTCATACCGCATCACTTTCCAGTGTGACCTTGTAAACATTAACCTACCCAGAGACCACCAAGACCTTTATAGGATCACTTCCTATTTGGGTATATGTCTATCATAATTTGACCATCAAATCCACCTTATATCTCTCTCTCTCAGCCTAAAGACGTCCACTGCTGGACGAAGGCCTCCCCCAAGGATTTTATCCGTGGGGGGTTTTGCCGTAATCGCCACGCTTGGCAGGCGGGTTGGCGATCGCAGTGTGATGGCATAGTACGCGGAAAGATGCTGCTGCCCATCCTCCGGTGTTTTTAATCCCTTAGTCGCTGCTTACGACACCCACGGGAAGAGATGGGTTGGTGCTATTCTAGGGCCACACCACAGGCCAACCACCTTATATAAGACCACTAAAACATTTTAAAGGATCACTTTCAAATACAGATGAAATTCGGGGACAGATGGAAATTACATAAATTCCTGTTAAAAAATATTTCAATCATTAAAAGATTATATATGCTGTGCCTAAAGATACTATTTGGCCTAATAACGCGAAGGAAGGAAGCGACAGTCCAATAGCCAAAAATGTAGCCCATATAAGTCGGGAGCCCTTTATTGGACACAATGAGCTATCCATTGTTACTTCGTATAAGGCATGTTTTCTGACACAGTGTCTAGTGAGATCCAACAAAAAAAGATATGTAATTTCAGAACAAATATATTATGTGATATAATCCCAGGATAGAGAAGCTTGGCGTAGACAGAAGGAGGTTTATACCCAACAGTGGGTAGTAGAAAGCTGACGATGATGATGGATGATAATCCAAGCCATGTATGTTTTATTTTGACGGGAGATAGAAAGGCTACAGCCGAAGGGTGCAAAAAAAAACCAGAACTATTTATAATAATTTAATTTTACAAGAAACTATAACTAATTACATTAAAAATTAAAATACGAGTATATGACGTGCCAACGATTCGATGTGAGAAAACGAAGTGCCGAGGTACCGCGGCGCGGGAGCGGTTCTTACAAGGCGGGCGGTCTGATGATTCAACCACAGGTGGCCGCTTGTTGGAACTCCGCCGGTAGCCGGGTGGTCTGTGCAACGCAGCGTTATCCATGTATTAACACTGCGTAACTCCTCCCTCCATAGAACGGCAACTATTCCCAGGGGATGTTGCCGTGAAACTGCAGGTATTGATCTTCACATCCTTCGGATATATAGGTTCAGTAGGCGTAGCTTTTCTAATGCACTTGCTTCTGAATTTTCGGTAAAGTGCAATAGTAATTATAATTACAGAAATACCGAATAGTATACTGTACATGGGTATAGTTGTGTGGTAAAGACTTTTGAAATTCGCTTTTTCTAAGTTCACTGGATGCTGCAACAATATCTTTGTGTTAGACTCGTGTAGATGCTCGAGATTTATAGAGTTGAGCTTCACAGTAGGATAATTGTATGATGTAGGCTCGGTCGACGGAAGTCCGGCTATCTGCAATGCGTGTCCTTTGATATGATTTCGGGTATTTGCAAGAGTAAATTCAGGCGTTCTCAGGATACAGTTTAATGGGATGGATGCTAGGTAGCTGCCTTGAAGGGTCTTGTAATATTCGTGTTCACAGGATATGTGCACCTTGGTGGCGACAGGTAGGCTGAGCGCGTAGTGCTGGTCATCTAGTTTCTCTAGGGCTGAGCTAGTGAGGTTGACATTGGTAAAATGGCATGAAGATGTGACACGTTGATCTAGGATCAGGCGCTGTATGCAATCTTCAGTATCCTTTATTTCATACTGCTGCTTATCTTCGCAAAGGTACCAGTCGCTTACCTTCGGGCATTCAGCCTCTATGTATCTAGAACCTGTTCTCTGAATTGCTATAAAGGGTTGGAGAGGAACAAATATTTGATTATGACGGTTAGGGATGATAGATAATTTGTAAAGGATATAGGTAATAGGGAGACAATCGGTACCTTGAAAACTATAGTTATCTTATTTCCTACATAGTATGATCCCGTTTTGACGACGTCATAGTAGTCTCTTAAGTCTAGATTTAGAACTTCATTTTTAGAATATAGTTTCTTAAGTTTCAATAAAGTGCTATTTAGTGCATTTATATCGATCATATAGTGCGCAGTGCTCTTGCTTTTAATAAATGCTAACATATTCTCTAAATTATATAACTCATCGGATAAGCTATTCACGTTATCCGTTAATATCATTAAGTATTGTGTAAGATGCGCGTGTTTTATTATATTAATATTCCTATCTGTATCTGATTTTAAAATTGAGTTAATTACGTAGCTAATGTTCTTCTGATTTTCAACTATGTTATCTAGTATTAAGGAATGCTGAGCTATCCATTCCTTGCCTAAACTCATATGCTCATTTATTTCAGTTTCTAGTTTATTCTGATTACTTTGAAGTATTTTAATAGCACTGTCATACTTTATGGCATCTGTGTAATCGAGATTACCGGAAATACTTTTAATGATAGAACCAAGACCATCTATAAGACCTCTTTTGCTACGAGTTTGCTGAAAAGAGTGCAACTGATCACGAACATTACCTAGCTTATTATAGAGATATAAGAGATGAGGCTCATAGAGCGAAGAAATTTTATTCTTAAGATCAGATCTGAACTTATCTATTTGATTTTGAGCTGTATTAACTTTAAGAGATATGTCATTTAAGTCAATATAGTATAAGAAGGAATGGTAATGAGTAACAAGTCTAGTTGGTCCAAGTTTGAAGGGTAGTACTCCAGGTCCATTATCTAGGTTGTCAAGTGTTACGTCTTCCGCCAGGGTCAGGTGGAGGATGGTCATCAGTACCAGTATCCTGTAACAAGGGGTTAGCTTTAGGAGTACGCTTAAGACGGGCTTTTGCAATAGGCCCTTTTTTCTTTTTAGTATAGATGTGTATGGGTAGGTCTGCTAATACTACATCTTGTGTGAAACGCGGGGCTAATTTTTGCCTAGTAGCCATGGGATTGCGAATATAGACCCGTTGGTCTGGGGCATATTCCTTTTCAGGCTCACGATCTTTATTCCTAGCTTCTGTGAGCTCGGTGCGGTTATGTAAAGATACTTCGTTTAACATATCATAGACTCTAGCCATACGTTGCCTATGATCTATCACATACTGCTGAAGAAGATGTTCGCTCATATTCATATTGACTGGATCTCGGGGATCAAAGTGTCCAGTAATGATATCTAGTGGTCTACACTTAGTAAAACTATGAATAGAGCTATTGTATGCTAGAACTGCATATGGCATAAGATTGATAGCGGGTTCATTACGGTGCTCTAATTTAAGAATGCGAAGGTGCTCTATGATTGTAGAGTGAAATCGCTCTACTATTCCGTTACTGTTAGGATTATGTGCTAAGGTCTTATGATGTTGGATTTTATGTAATCTAGTGAATTCCGAGAAGACTTGATTGGTGAACTCGGGACCTTGATCTGATACTATAGTGATAGGTACACCGTGATGAGTGAAATATTTTAAGAGGGCTTGTACTACACTAAGAGCTGTACCGTCACGAAGATGGTATGCCTGTGCGTATTTAGAAAATGCGTCTACCATGGTCAAGTACTTTTCACATTCAGTAGTAAAAAGGTCTATGTGAACAATTTCGAACGGCTTTGTAGGGGTGGTACAATAGAAAGTCTTTGATTAATGGGATTACGATCGTATTTAGCCATACCGCATATACTACACTCACTTATGTACTTGGAGATATGCTCTCGCATTTTAGGCCAGAAATACCTATGTGACAATGCTAGATAACATTCATTAGTACCTCGGTGGTTCGTTTTACCCTCGTGGTACTTCTTAATGATATCTTGCTGTTGCAAATAATCTTTTACATCTTCAATCATAGTTTTAGTTAGAGTTAGGTCCATAGCTGAACTCTTAAAGTTTTCTTGGATTATAGGAATTATTTTATACATAGCTATAGGGGGATATATTATTAAGCCTGTCTTAACTTTAGGGTTAACGTATTCTTTAATTGCGTTAATAGTATCTTCCTGAAGATTTGACTCGGAAAGTTGTATATTGGTACGTATATAAGACTCAAAGGGTTTAGTGACTACAGGGCGCTTTTTAATGTCTCCTACTACTGTTAGGCATATTTGTCTACTAAATTTATTTAGGGGTACTTCAGATATGGGTATCTCAAGAATAGGGTGCTCTTCACTTGTGTGAGCTGTAGCTGTGGTAGATCTGTTAACAGATGGGGGTCGCTCAGTGGGCTGAACAGCTACTGAACTGTCATCTAGGATAGAACGATCCTCACTCATTGGGGCTGTAATAGTACTAGATCCAGTAGAAGGGGTTTCTCAACCGGCTGTTCGACTATAGGGTTAACATCCTCGTTGTGTATTTCTACTCTAGAAAGGGCATCAGCATTTAAATTACACTTTCCCTGTTTGTAGATAACCGTGAAGTTATACTCGCTCAACTTCAACCGCCATCTAGTTAGTCTAGAGCTTGGCTCTTTTAAGCTCATGACCCATTGTAAGGGCTTGTGGTCGGTGACTATTTTAAATTTCCTGCCAAATAGATATGGGCGGAAATACTTAGTAGCCCACACGATCGCTAGCAGTTCCTTCTCGATGGTACTATAATTTATTTCGCTGGTGTTAAGCGTTCGAGAAGCATAAGCTATGGGCTTATCAGAGCCTATAGTGCCCTGGGATAGTACGGCACCTATGGCAAGGTTAGATGCATCGGTTGTGAGTATGAACTCCTTGTTAAAATCGGGATATTGAAGTATGGGATCATTTGTAAGGAGGGTTTTACAATGTTCGAAGCAATTTATGTACTCTGGGCTATTGGTAGGAATTTTAGAACCTTTTTTAAGACACTGTGTCATAGGCTTAGTAATCCGTGCAAAGTCTGGGATAAATTTTCTATAATAGCCTAGCAAGCCTAGGAAACGCTTGATTTCCGTTGCTGTGCGAGGTAGAGGGAATTTTTGTATAGCCGTAATTTTATCAGGATTAGGTTTAATTCCGTTTTTACTTATTATGTGACCCAGATATGCAGTCTCTAGCTTTAAAAACTCAGATTTGTCCATCTGGATTTTAAAGTTAGATTCTCGTAGGCGCATGAATACCTTTTCTAGGTTAACCATGTGCTCTTGCAGGGAGGTACTAAACACTATGATATCGTCGAGATATACTAGACAAATGGTGTTCTGAAGGTCTCTGAGCACGTTATCCATGACACGCTGGAATGTAGAGGGTGAATTTTTCAAACCCATAGGCATGCGCAAGAATTCAAAATGGCCATGCTCTACATTGAATGCGGTCTTGGGTATGTCATCGGGGCTCAACTCCACTTGGTAAAATCCTGACGCTAGGTCTAGGGTAGTGAAGTACTGACAATTACCTAGCTTGTCTAGGACATCCGTGATGTTCGGGATGGGGTATTTGTCATCTATTGTCTTTTCGTTGACCTTCCTAAAGTCTACTACTATACGCCATTTCTTTTTACCAGAGGCATCAGCCTTTTTGGGCACAACCCAAATAGGAGAGCTCCAGGCAGACTCAGAAGGTCGAATTATTCCTTGGTCTAACATTTTACTAATTTGTTCCTGTACCTCTTGTCTATGGATAAAAGGATACCTATAACTTTTGGTATAGACAGGCACTTCATCAGTGGTACGGATGCTGTGTTTTATCTTATTAGTAAAAGTTAGGGGTTCTCCCTCTATGTAAAATACGTCGGCGTACTGAGTACATAAATTTTCTAAGTTAACGCGTTCCTCTTGGTTTAGGTGATCGGTACGTAATTTAGAAAGCACCTGTTCTACTCGTGAGGGGTTCTGTCGCATAGTAGGTTGACACTGCATTGTGAAATTTTCTGCGTTAATAGGCCTATCCATTGAAAAAATTACGTCATTATCAGTAGGGTTACTAATTTCTAGTATTCCACGATTTTTATGAACTTTAGTAATGCATTCGCGTATCAAACAGTTAGATAGTACCTGCTCAGGGATAATGACGTCACCATCGCGAGTATTAATAGGAACTTTTATTAATTTTGAAGAGTTAGCCGGTACTATGTCTTCATACCAATTACAGTTACGTGAGTCATACATGTGGATAGGGTTAACAGAGTTTTTAGTTCTTAAGTTCTTAGTCTTTAAGTCGATATTAGCTTCCCACTTAGTAAGTAAGTCTAGGCCTATAAGTCCGTCGAAAAAGTCATGAAAGTTATATAGTAGTAAAGTCATATCATCATTGTCATTAAATTCTGGGAAACAGGGTAACGTCACAGAATAGTCGTTACGTGACGTTGCGTGTACGCTGGTTACCTCGAAGGGATCATAGTTCCAGGGTACATGGGGGAAGTAGCGTTTTAAAATCTCAGGGTTAATGAAAGACTGGTTAGCACCAGTATCTATTAATAGTTTTATGGGAGGATTGGAAATTCTGATATATGGGAGTTGACGTTGAGTCTGTAAGTTGACCTCTATCCTTGTTTGCTTGATGTATCCTCCTTCTGAAAATCCTGCTGGGAACTATTCAGATTTTCAGTCACATCAGTAACAATAGGTGGCTGGTAAGATTCAGAGTAAGAAGATACACGGTATGCTTCCTCAGAATTAGGTGTAAAATAGTCTGGGTACTCACAATAGTCAGCCTGATAGTAAGTATCGTAAGTATCGTCATATGAGTCATAGTCATAGTAGGGATAGTCATAGCATTCAGTCATGTTCATCTCCCTAGTTTTAAAGTAATTAGACGGAGGTGGATTGCCATGTTTCCTCCAGTCATGTCCAGAAGGGGGTAGTACCTTGGGTACAAAGTGGCTTACACCACTCATTGGACGTGGGGTATCATTTGAGTTATTCTGCCTCGGGGGTAAAGCAAAGACATTACTACGCGGGTTATAATTTGGAGGGGTAGCACCAAACATTTGCTGGGTGCGTGTGGGAAAACGATATTGAGGGTTCAAATTCCCAAAGTTACGAAACTGGGAATTTTGGTTACCAAAATTAGGTTTCCACATCATAGGAGGGCGCGGCGAGTATATAGGCTGCGTGCGTGAAGGTCCGGGCATAGGCATATTGAATGTGAAGCCTCTCGCAGGGGGCTGCTGAAATGAATTTGGCTTACCTGTGTTAGGCACGCTGGGAGACTGAGGGTTAATTTTCTTTTCAGGCAACCCTTCGTTACGTCGCTGAAGATACAGGGTGTTCATCTCTTCATGAACAAACTCGAGCGCTTTTTCTATTGTTTCAGGCCTCATGCATCTTATACGTGACCCCAAAGGATCTCTTAGGCCTCGCAAGTAGGCTTGTAAGGTTAACCTTTTATATAAACTTTTTCGAATCAACAGTAGTCTTTATGGTTTCATGTAAATTAATATATGTAATTATAGTACTATATAGATTTTGACACTTTTCATAGTATTCTTGCGGTGTGCATGAGCCCTGTGTTAATAGTGCTAAATCATTATACAAGGAGGTCTCATCCCTCTGGTCCGCAAAATTATTAATTAAGGCATCACGAATACCCTGCCAGTTATCTGGCACGCCATTGGAGTTAATAAGGCGCGCTGCAGGTCCTACTATTTTATTTAAAATGCCATTAAGTAGAGCAGAGCTCTGGAGAGGATTATCCTGTCTTACGTATTCCCGCACTAAATGGTCACACAGATCTATGAACCTAGTTAACACATTAACGTTGCCGTCAAAATCAGGCACCAATCGAAGGGCCTTCCATATCGTATCTAAATTAGAAGAATTCACTGCCATGTTAATTGGAACAATAGATTCACTGTCTTCACTATCACTACTAATTTCTATATTTCTATTTGAATCTATTTCTCTATCTCTAGCGCTAAGACTAGGGGGCCTCGATTGCCTGGGAAGGGAAATCTTGGAATTTTTTTTATATCTTATAGGGAAATAAAAGGAAAGCAACTCTAGATCGATTCTAGGTACTTACTTGAACATATCTGGCTTCTCTGCGGTATCTATGTCTGGATACGCCTTCAGCTGCAGGTTCCCGTAGGTTCTTGCGGATCACACACTCACTGATTCTACTGTAATCCGCCCCGACTGCGCCAGATAGAAAGGCTACAGCCGAAGGGTGCAAAAAAAAACCAGAACTATTTATAATAATTTAATTTTACAAGAAACTATAACTAATTACATTAAAAATTAAAATACGAGTATATGACGTGCCAACGATTCGATGTGAGAAAACGAAGTACCGAGGTACCGCGGCGCGGGAGCGGTTCTTACAAGGCGGGCGGTCTGATGATTCAACCACAGGTGGCCGCTTGTTGGAACTCCGCCGGTAGCCGGGTGGTCTGTGCAACGCAGCGTTATCCATGTATTAACACTGCGTAACTCGGGTACATACAGATTTAGAAGAAATTTAGTACACGGATAAGGTAAAGGTTGGGAGAAATCGATAATTACTGACCTAAAAGCGAGCCAATAATTTAACTTGACATCTATATTGTTATTCCAACCACAAAATCCATCTTACAGGCTTGCCTCACAGAGTAATAACTTTTGATAATCAGTAATTAGATGGTAGCCTGGTTTATTGACCCAATTAGACTATTCACTGGCAATACTCAAAGGTATATTGCCGATGCAGTGTCTAATTATTCAACAATTTTAGAATGGATTCTAATTTTTTCACGAATGAAATCCCTTGTCTGAATCACGGCCTTATAGGTGCGTTAGAAGTGTCCTATCCATTTGGAAGTGTTTGTTGACTGACAAAATCCGCTTGAATACAAAACGTGTTATTATTGGATACCCAGAATACGGGGTGCATAAACTAGACCGCAAATTCGATGTTATTGCGAAGTTGCACCATTCAATAGTAAGCCTCAGTGGATTCACACATATACCGCCCGTAGGCTATTCATATTTTGCCGCCCCTATCGAGCTCTCCATGTCAGTATCAAAATCTCTTCTTCGAATGAACAAGCTAATAAATCATTCCCACGGCGATGTTCCATGTTGAATCTTAAAACGGATGAATATTTATATATATGATTGACCTAATTTTGCCGCCCTGGGCTACAGCCCACTCAGCCTGCTGGTAAATCCGCCACTGCTAAGCCTTTATCATCCTGTTGTATAAATATGCGTAACATGCTTACCATACAAGTCGGGCAGACTTTCTAGATGATTTAAATAGTATCAATTCTATTAAGGCGAGATGGTAGTCTAAATGTGTTAATGATTGTAATTTTTCATGACGAAATTTACCTACTTAGAGTTTAATTACGAACTTGAAATTAATACAGCATATAATACACAATATGTGAAAGAGTCTGAAACGTATACTTTTTTAAATATATATATATATTTGGTTAAAAAAAATCATAAAGTCCCCTCTATGAAAAATCTTTCAAGTCAGAATTCTTCAAATTTTCAGCGACAACATATATATTTTTTTTAATCTCTAGCAAATATATCTATTGTAATAAAGTCTGAATCGAACACTTTTTTTTCTTGTCTAATATTTCAAAAGATATTTAAGAAATACCATAAAAATTATAACCTCTTCAATCTCCTGAAAATAACAGCAAAATTGTGCTATGCAAAAAACAATCTTAATACTATGCATCCACGCTTGGCTCTCGCTTCGTTCTTGCGTGTCAGTCGCCCGCCGCCCGCGTACATGTGACGTCGTCTCCGGACGCTCTGTCTTCTGAATTTAAACAATTTTTTTTCGTACTTTTGTGAAAGAAAAATTGAGGCATCAGCATTTTTGTGCAGTGCTGTGAAAATGGGAAATAAGAAATCTATGAAATTAGCGAAAGAACAAGACAAAAAAAGAGAAATAATCACCACGACGGAATGTTTTGGGTGAGTTTGAGTATCATATTCCATTCCAATTTCAAAAATGGCGTTTATCTGGAAAGGCTATAGAATTTGTCTCACCCAGCTTGCTTGTAGCAGCTACGTAAGCGTAGAGTAATGGAAAGTACACAGAGCCTGCATGCATATAGCCTGAATAAAGTGCAACTTAAATGCATTTTCATTGTTTATATAAATCAATGTGTTGTATATTTTACTTTTCAGCTCAAATAAGAGATGCCAAGAATGTGTGTAGTGTAGATGCCAAGATTTTGGTGGTGACAAATTGAATCATTATGATTCGTCAAGCGACAAAACGAAGGCTCGTGAATCTGTTGAGTAAGTACCTTTTTATTATTATTATAGAATTGCTTTCTCATACTTTTAAAAGTGGTGACTAGTTAAAAAGTATGATGTTTTAGATTGCAAAATTATTATATTACACAAAAATTTAAGATCAGAATCTCCATGTACACGATTTTAAGATAGTATATTTATTTCAGGCATTGCACCGTTAATCCTAAACTGACCGAGTTACAAACATTGGAACCAGCAGTTATAATAACATCAGAGGCTCGACACCTCTTGTTCTAAGTAAGTACCTATAATAATATTATTGATATTATTGTAGACTAGCTTTTTCCCGCAGTTTCACCCGCGTGAACTACCTACCTAACCTACCCTACCCTATGTCTTTCTCAGTACTTCTAACTATGTGTATGCAAAATTTCAAGAAGATTGGTTCAGTAGATACAGCGTTTATTTATTTGTTTGTAACAAACAAACAAATGAACTATGTTTCGACACCACTATAATTTTATCATGATTTAACAATACAATTGTGAAAACCGAATCAAATTTCCTCCAGTAGTTTTTACAGGATGCGTTTGTGTGTTCGCCCACAAACATATGGCCAGAAAAAATCAAAACAATGGTTTTTCTTTTATTTAAAAGCTAGTGTAGCTTTTGCCGCGGCTTCGCCTGCGTGAATTTTCTTACGGGAACAGTGTTTTTCCCGGGATGAAGGATGCCCTATGTTCTTCTTAGTACTTCTATGTGTATGCAAAATTTCAGGAAAATTGGTTTAGTAGATAAATCGTAAAGAGGTAACAAACTCACTTTTGTATTTATATTTTATAATATAAGTTAGGATTAGGATGAATTGCTCGTAATGAAAGCTTTTCACGAAAATGAAATAAAATGACTTATTTTTCAATTTCCTTTTTTAGGGACCAGGATGATTATACTTATATTGTGGACGTCGAAGAGGATCAATCATTTGAAATTTATCAAGGACGAAGGATAGTAGATATGACGTACTTCTTTAGTAGACTAAAAGAGATTTCTAACCATAATGCACTGTTCAACTGCGGTCCTCAATGTTGGTCTTTTGTGGGAGAAAGGAGGGTAGGATTGAGGTCTTAGTATAAGATGAAATGCGACATGTGTTGTTTTTTTTAGGGTCCCGTACCTCAAAAGGTAAAAACGGAACCCTTTTAAGATCACTTTGTTGTCCGCCTGTCTGTCTGTCCGTCTGTCTGTCAAACTTTTTTTTCTCAGGAACGCTTAAAGGTATCAAGTTGAAATTAATATCGAATACTCGGATCTATCATCTCTTTCAGCAAAAAAAATAATCAAAATTATACGTCAATGCGATCAAGAGATATTACCTATAACCTATAGAGGTTTTGATTGCTGCCTGAAATCGCAAAATATGCGAAAATTCGTAACATTTTAGGTAAACTACGGGAAGTACCCTATGGTACTTCTCGTTGTCCTTAAATTATGAAATTTGGCAAAAAGCAAGGTCTAACAGTACTTATCCATACTAATATTATAAATGCGAAAGTTTGGATGTGAGTTTGTGAGTTTGTGAATTTGTGAGGATGTTTGTTACTCAATCACGCAAAATCTACTGGACGGATTTCGATGAAATTTGGTACAGAGGTAGATGATGACCTGGAATAGCACATAGGCTTTTTATCCCGGGAAAAAGCACTGTTCCCGTGGGAAATTCACGCGGGCGAAGCCGCGGGCAAAAGCTAGTACAGGAATAAATTTGAAAATTGTAAATATGGTGTTGGAAGTCTAAAAAAAGTGTTAAAAACTTATTTTTGCGCTGGATTCAGTATGAATATCAGGGATCGAACTGCAAATTTAAGTTTGTTTTTGAAACTAGTTGGTCTTTTAGTTAGGGCTATAATTTGAGATGCTTTTCGTGGTACGGAACCCTTGGTGCGCGAGTTTGACTCTCACTTGGCCGGTTTTTTTTATATTGACTGTGAAGATCCAGATCATGTAGAAAATGTTGACGCAAACGTTGACGCTATAATAGTATAGGGTATAGTTTCATCTGGTATAGCATAAACGCAATTTCAAGAAATAACGTCCTCTATCAATGTTCCCATATTTTCTAAAAGATTTTTTCAAAATTGTAAATTAGTTAATTTTAATTTACAATTTATTGCGGAGGCCATTCCTGTACCATGCCTCCAGGCGTTTAGGCGCATAATGTTAAAAGCGCAGAATGATAACCGGTCGCAAAACGATAATAGCGCATAATGTTAAAAGAGCAAAATGCTAAGAGCACAGAATGGTAAAGATTTCAGTGCTATAGTATATATATCAGGTCTATATTAACATCATATTGGTGAATTGTGACTCCCTAACAAGGAAAATATAAGTAAACCGTAAACAGTTTTGCAATTTTTTTATTTTTAAAAAAGCTAGTTTATATATTTGTGTGTGTGTATTTTTTATGAAATATAGTATCTTTGCCTTGGTTCAGTATCCCTTAAAATAAGTATTAAGAACTTACTTTAGGACTAGAATCTGTGTGATTTGACAGTATATAATATTTTTTTAACTGTGTCATTAGGGCCATTCAAAGTATTTTTATGTTATTTTTATGAATGATGTTATCATAAATGTTGATTATTAAATTTTGAAAATATTTTTTTTCAAAAATTGATCACGTTTTTTTCTATTTACTTACTTTTACTTGTTAGGGAGTCACAATTCACCAATATGATATTTATATAGTCCTGGCAGCTGAAAGCTAAAGCACTGAAATATTTACCATTCTACGCTCTTACTTTTTTGCTCTTCAAAGATTGTACGCTTAAAAGAGCAAATAGTAAATTTTGCTCTTTTAACATTATGCGCCTAAACGCCCCCCAGCTATAGTGTAGCAATGGCTTATATGTATAGGCGCTGTCTAATCTAACCTAGCACAGTCTAGCCATAAAAATTGTTGTGTATATTTTATAAAAAATAAAAATAAATGAACCATCTTAAACGAATTGTTTTTTTAACCCTCACGATATCGCCGAATAGCGGCTAAAAAACGCAAATGGTCTCTTTCGCAAAATGTCGCATTAGAGACTTTAGATTTTTAAAGAACAACATATTTTTTTTAAGTAACTTAATAACATACAGTAAACAAAAACCCTAAATGTGATAATGTTGGTTGGTACTTAAATTTACTTCATATATATATTTTGCATAAGTGACATTCCACAAAATATGATTTTTACAGGGGAAATTTTGTGTAAGAGACCTTGGAGACCGTTTGCGACTTAGCCCATTAGGCACTTTATGAAATCCAATACAATATGTACTTTATGAAAATTTATAGCATAAAATGCAGGGAAATAAAACCAAAAACTCTGAAAGTGTTTATTTTTATTTAGATTATTATGTCTTGATTTGTATTCGTGACATGTTTGTAAACTACAGGTGAAATAAATAAATAATATTATTATTTAAATATTTATCTGAATTTAATTACCCAATTAATTTGATATTAGCTATCTGGGGCTGCGCATAAGCAAGCACATTCCTTGCGACCGTCGCGTTCCGCTGCTCACCACGCCTCGCCACCGCTACCGAGTGTGGCAAGCGTTGACGTCAGCGCACACTAGGTGGCGCTAAAATCGTGGTTTAGCTGACATGTTTGTGTAATTTTTTCAATTTCCATTTTTTTTCTTACTAGCGCTCCGCCCTGTCTTCACTCGAGAGGTACATACATAAATTGTAGCTTATGTCCAATTGGTAAATTTTTTTTAAAAATCAGTTCGGATGGGATTTTAAAAATTTATTAGTTGTGTATGGCAAAATAGATATTATTTTCACCCATTGCACCCCAAATGCAAGTATACTGGAGCCATCAACGATCTCATCTCTGCGTTATGCATACACTGTGCCGGTGTGTCGGTGCAGGTGTACGCGCGGACTATTCTAATTGGTTAATGAGTTCCGCGTGATCCGCCCACTATGTCTATGTGTGTCTAAGGTGTCTTTGGTTGTGTGCTCGTTAATCGTTTTGAAGTTGAGCTAGGACCTGGTCTTAATGCCAGCCCGCTTCCATGTGTTACGCCCTTTAGAATGTCATTAAATATGTAAAGTTTGTCTCCGAATGCCATCGGATCGCAACGTTTTAGTTTTGGCGCCGCCCGGCCGTTTTTGAGGTTATGTAAATATGCGTCGAGCGTACTAATTGAACGCTTTCATCGTACGGAAGCGCGTGCCCTTTTCAGCTTCCCTTTTATTACATTTTATATAAACAATTTCCGATATTTAAGTGTTGATAATCTAAATATTGCATTCGTAATAATATTCTCGAGAACTGCCAACTGGTATATTGCTAACGACAAACTTTATACTTCACTTATCGACGTTCGAAGTTATTGTGTTTATATATTGGATACTTGAACGTCCATGAATTATACATGAAAACATAATAAATATGTAACAATTACGCCATTCACGAAGACGCGGCCCACGCCTATTTTCCATACCCCTCATGCATCTTGCGAATAAAAACAAGCACAGAGGCTCAAGTTTGTGGATAGGAATATGTTTGAAATATAAATGTGAAATACATGTCTAGGTGTCAATAAAAAATAACACCTGTATTATTTTTAGGTGTACTGGCACATTATTCTAAATCAACTAAATGCTTGATGAGTGAAAACCAAAAGGCCGTTGAAGTAGCCTACCCCCAGCCAATCGTCAAATTTTTTACACCAACATAAAAAATAAATTACAATAAATGGCCCACATTAGTACTAAGAATGTGTCGTTGGTCCGATGGACACAAACACAGAAACGTGCACAACACACCCAAAACCGCAGACAAATATCTATCAAAAGAAATATCGCAGTGGGAATCAAACCCAGAACAAACGTGATGACCACTACGCCAAGAGGGTCGTCTAACAAGGTAATTATTTAAAAAATCTGACAACTCACATAGCCTATGTCACTCGGAGGAATGCAAGAAATCTAAAAATACCTCTTACAACAAAATCTGTTATCAGAAATCAGAAATTCTTCATTGAAACTTGGCCTTCAAAGAAGGCTCTTTTTCACGTCAAAAACGAATTATATAATAATAGTATACTATAATCGGGCCGAAACCTAAACTCCCGTATGACGTATGTCAGTTTGACAATAATAGTAATGTATCTAAACACGAGTCGCTACGATTATTTGATTGTACGTAAAAATAACAAATAAAATAATTATTTTTATTAATCAGAAGTCTGAACCATCAAAGTAGCTGTCATAGTCACTAACATCCATACTAATATTATAAATGCGAAAGTTTGGATGTGAGTTTGTGAATTTGTGAGTTTGTGAGGATGTTTGTTACTCAATCACGCAAAATCTACTGGACGGATTTCGATGAAATTTGGTACAGAGGTAGATAATGACCTGGAATAGCACATAGGCTACTTTTTGTTAGGAATGAGGTTTCTCTATGATAAATATCTGTTGCTATGGTTTTGTTTATTCACCAAATAATATACTCTCGTACATTAAACGTCTAAAATTTAATTCTTTTTTATTTATCTTTAATATGGTAGCAGAGCGTTAGGAAAAAAAAGAATTAAAGTGTCGATTCAAAATAACCACAAAAGCAGCATCCTATTTTTAGGTCTAGAAATAGAAAACAGTAAAGATGGTAGTATTAAAGTACACCAAGCGGCCTATACAAAGAAAATTCTAGAAAAATATGGTATGAATAATAGCAAAGTAGTGGGAACGCCGATAATCAAAGATTCGGAATTAAACACCGAACACATGGAAGATAATTATGTAAATTTTCCTTACAGACAGGCTGTAGGAGCACTCAGTTATCTAATGGTTGGTACAAGACCAGATATATCATATGCCCTGAGTGTTATATCTAGAAATCTGGAAAATCCTACTAAAAAGAATGTTGTACAAGTAAAGAGAATATTTCGTTACTTGAAAGGAACATCTGGGAAAGGTTTAGTATACAAGAAAGGTGAGAAACGCCTTGTATGCTATAGTGATGCAGATCTCGGAGGTGATACCATGAGTGGTAGTTCTACAAGTGGAATCATATGTCTGTATGGAGGATCAGCTATTTCGTGGAGAAGTTCTAAACAAACTTCAGTGGCTCTCTCTTCCACAGAGGCGGAGATTGTAGCTGCTAGCGAAGCGTGCAGGGAAATAGTTTGGTTGAAAAGATTATTCCAAAATTTATGTGGTACTATTGAAACACCCATCCTATGCATAGACAGTGAATCTGCTATAAACCTTGCCCACAATCCATCTTATGAACGTCACCGAAAAACTAAACACATTAAGTTAAAACATTTTTATGTAAGAGAATGTGTAACACTAGGTGAGATAAAGATACAACATGTGAGTTCTGAAAATGAATTAGCAGATGTATTCACAAAACCATTGTTTAAACCAAAGTTTTTAAAGTTCTGTGAAATATTTGGTTTAAAATAAAGAGCAGGGCATGTTAGGAATGAGGTTTCTCTATGATAAATATCTGTTGCTATGGTTTTGTTTATTCACCAAATAATATACTCTCGTACATTAAACGTCTAAAATTTAATTCTTTTTTATTTATCTTTAATACTTTCATCCCGGGAAAAAGTACTGTTCCCGTGGGAAATTCACGCGGGCGAAGCCGCGGGCAAAAGCTAGTGGATAATAAATTCATAGTGAATAATATTATCTACTCTGATTTTTACGATTCGATACATTGCGTGAATTCTTGTCCCTCATTCAATTTTTTTCGTATTGCCTTAATGTTAATTTTTTAAAATTTTAAGGTGCAATAATTGTTATATTCACCATTTAAAAATCAATAACAAACCTTATTAAATAAATCGAAAATTAAACGATGTATCGCGATTTTTTATATTTTCACAATCGATTTATTGTAGCCGGATGCAATAGAACTCTCTAAACGGGCAAGCCGGAAGTTCAAGTACTACATTTTCGCGCTAGATTTAAAAATCAAAAAATTCGGAACTTCATGGGCTTGACCCTGATGACACCTGTCATACGGGAGTTTAGGTATCGGCCCGATTATACGTCTCAAAGCTACAAACTAGCATCCGTTCAGGGCTTTTCTCGGAATAAAGAAACTTACATTACAATTTTTTGGTCAGTCGTGTAAAAATAAACTCACCTTCAATTTCGAGTTCAATAGAGTAGGTCTGCGCTTCGCCCACCCCGTTGCTGGCTTCGCAGGTATACGTGCCCTGGTCCTCGTACCCTGGGTTCTTGATCACCAGCGTCTTCCCGTAGTTGTCCTGAGTCACGCTTGAAGACGACAGTATCGTCCGGCCGTTCTTCTTCCAGACCACTTGAGGGAGCGGTCTGAAAGGTTGAGGAATGGTTAGAAAACTTACCTTGTATGTTTCGCTTCTTCCCAAAACCTTACAAAGGAAGTATCAATCGTATACATATGTACTTCATACATGTTTTCTTAGTAATATGATATTAGATTCAATTGAAAAGATCAAAATATGCTTTAAATATTTGCAGTTGCAGTTACAGTACCCAGAGACAGTAAAAGATCATTTAGATGGGATCTTAAAGCCAGTACTTTAACGGACCAGAGACGCGTCAAGACAAGACGGATTTTTGGCTTCACCCAATACTATCATTAAGCCACATAACATAATAAGAAACTTACGTTCCACCGTAGATGCAGTACAGCTCAACTTTCTTCCCCTTCAGTCCTTTCTCCCTCCTCCTCGTAGTATACTGCTTGACCGGCGCATGCTTATTCAAAGCCGGCGATATTCCAGTCTTCTTCACATCCAAGAACACTTTATTACCCAACTTGTACTCGTTCCTAAACACAGACTTGGCCGCGCAAGTGTACGCCATCATGTCACTCGCGTCGAATCGAGTTACGTTCGAGAACCACAAGTTGCCTTCTGGATCCAACGTCATCCTCGAGTTGTTTATGGTCTTCAATTGCCCTTCGCTTCCTTGCAACATCCAGTAGACTTTAGGGTTGGGATGGCCGTCTGGAGGTTCGCAAGTAAGCTTGAAGGGCTTTCCTTCTTCAGCTTGGACTATCTTAGCTGGTCCGTCAGATTCGCTGAAGGAGTTGAGTTCAGCTTTTCTGACGAAGACAGAGTTTGATGTGGCGGTTCCCCATTCATTTTCAGCGAAGCATTGGTACTGGCCGAGGTCCTCGTCCCTTGGTTTGCCGACGACGAGGGTGCCTCGGCCCGGCTGCTGGGAGATGCGGTTGTCATAGCTGGTGTATTCGAAGGGCTTGCCGTTCTTCACCCATCTGTACCTGTTTTCAAAAATAACAATGAGTTAGAGCGAGCACGGTGTAAGATATAGATTTTATTTATTATTGTAATGAAACCGAAACAAACTCGTAAACTGATATTTTGATGCCAGTTTTAAAACGATGATATTTTTTGGGTCGTGACAGAATCGCAACAGCCGTACTAACTGACCATAATACGAACCTTGCCATCGACCTCATTATTATATGATTTGAATTCTTGGAAACACTTTTATGTAGACGTCGCATGTCAGCTTTATACATTTTTTTTGGCAATACGACTGGTAAAAAATATAAAGCAGATCAGTTTTATTAAGAAACCAAAACAGGAAACCAATCATTTTTACGAGAGAAAGAACTGTTGTTCATCAGTCGTTGGTGGTCTTCCTCTTTATCGATATTATAGCAACATTTATAGGATTTTCGATCTGCATGGCGAACTCAAATCAAACCACGACAATACGGACGTCATAATAAATCTAGATCGCAACTTCCTCAAATTCACTTTGTTTAAAACAAACAAACAGTAAGACACAGTGACGTCTATGAATCAACAAATATTCTCATTATGTTCTCCCTTCTGCGAATATGTTCATAATATTTATGAATAGAAAATTATTGAAAACGAGACATTTCCTGTATCATCATTGTTAAACTATTGGTTTTGTCTTTGTGCGTCATAAATTTTTGCCTATATTTGAGTCAAATCAGGAATCAAAAACGAGTCTACTCGTTTTTCCAATGTCCTATCGATTCAGGAATACCGTGGTTGATGTTTATGCGTGTACCCACCCTAAGCGTTAAATGAAGTAAACCCATATTAGCCATATCATCATCAACACCCTTCTACTAACACACTACCACCCGTATAACTCATTTTTGGAAAATATAAGTTATCTACTACCTAACGCAGGTATTAGGCAGGAATTATGCTATCAAAACTTCAACGCACTCTGCGTACTTACGCACGCACAGACGAAAATCATTTTAAAGTGATGCGCCCACGCAGTTCATTCATTACAAAGTATAAATGGCAAGGACTGTTAATGAAGTCATCTGACGTGATTCACGAGGCTGACGAACTAAATGAGAGATGACTATTATCCCAAAAAAAATAATAAAATAAAATCAGACTTGATGCATGCATATAATATTGACTCACGTGCAGTAAATTAAATATTTATTAATTTATGAGTAATGTATGTGTTATTAATAAATCAAGTTAAAAATATTTCATTCATAAAATTTATTTTAATGTTTTCCTGTTTTGTTTGTTGCATTGGTATTAGTAAGTAGGAACTAGTATTTGCTTCGCTCATTTTAATGAAAATAAAAATCTCAAAAAAGCTATTAGATAGGTATTTCACAATGTAATAATCTCTTTTTATCTCCTAGCCATTAAGTTAAAACATAATAAACAAACTAACTTTCGCTAATACTAGTAAGAGTAACTAGTTTAATATACATATAAATCAATAAATCCTAGCTACAAATTACAAAATGCTAGACCCCTGTGCTTAATAAAACTTGTGTTACAAGGGCTCCTCTCTTTACAATTAAAATAACACTTAATCGAATACATATTAAGTTAAATTAACATCAACAATACGTGTTCATGAGCAGTCAAAATAAAGTTGCAAAATAAGAAAATGATTTCTACAACTCCACACGCTGTTGTTTTCTCTAAAGACTATAAATAGGCGGATTTCTCAAGACCGACTGGTCTCAGTAGAATAATACATTAACTGTATTGACTATCGCTTTCAATCAACTAAGTGCTTGAGCTAGAAGCGGGTGGCCTTAAAATCGTCATCATACTTCATCATAGATGCTGGCATAATCAACATCACGTCATCGCCTCATTGTTATGTGAAGCTGGTAGTGAAGCAAATAAAACAGATTTTTTTTTTTGTTTTTGAGAAATTCATCCAAATTGCTTTGCTTGAGAAAATTTTGGCCCAACTAATGTTAAATCCCACTGTGTAATGTTATAAATGCGAAAGTTTGGCAGTACGTGAGGTTTGCGTGATGTTTATTACTCAATCACGCAAATGTACTGGGCGGATTTTGATGAAATTTGGCACACGCGTAGAGTAGAACCTGGGATAGCACATAGGCTACTTTTATCCAGAAAATTCCATGGGAGCGATGCCCTGGAAAGCAGCTTCGTAGTACGAACTACTCTATAAAATATACTTAGTTTATTAGTTGAAATAGAATCAACGTTCTATTTCAGATTTTTATGTAGGAATATTTTTAAAGGCCATATGTTCTTGAGGAATTTAGGACGAGGATTACCCACTGGGAAAATAAAAAAATTACCCTATAATAAAAAACCCGAAATACATTATGAACGTGAAAATAACCATGGCTTCTGAATAAGAGCCCTAATCTATACATATAATAAAACAGTAAAAATATTTTGTCTGTACATTTATTATTTTTGACTAAAATGGATAGAGGGACACTTAAAAAGAACGATAGAAAGCAAAAAATTTTTTTTGGAATTTCTTGTCTGTCTGTCTGTCTGTCTGTATGTATGTACGCGTTTCACGCAAAAACTACTGGACGGATTTGAATGAAACTTTTTTTGTTATATAGCTATTAAGCCTGGGCAACATATAGGCTATAATTGATTTTGAAAACTGGAACACCTGATGAAGAACCATAGCAGAACAGCTAAACTATAAGAAATATGGATATGGTACCTTAACAAAAGTCGTTCAACCTGATGAGCATTTTCTGCTGTCGTATAAAAATTGAAGATCTGGAACATCTGATGAAGAACTGTAAGACACCAGCTACACTATAACATATATGGAAATGGCGCCTTAGCAAAAATCGTTTAACCTGATGAGCATTTTCTGCTGACGTATAAAAATTGAAGATCAAGAACATCTGATGAATAACTCCAAGAGACCAGCTACACTATAACATATATGGAAATGGCGCCTTAGCAAAACTTGATTAATCTGATGAGCATTTTCTGTAGACATATAAAAATCGAAGATCCGAAACATCTGAAACAATTTGGAACACAAAAAGACTTTTCGTCTAAGCGAAACTCACGCGGGCGTAGCCGCGGGCGACAGCTAGTAAATCATACAAGTAAGCAATATAGACTGTCCAGTGAAGAGTCAAGAGACATAACTGCATACGATCACGTACTCGTATGCCATTTAAGACCTCAATTAAATCATAACATCATGTCATAGTCATTCCAATACCTACTGCCAGTACCGAGCAAGATCGGTAGTATTTTGTAATATTAGTTTTGAAGCTGAACATGCTAATCGCTAACCTTCACTATAGTCCGGTCATTCTATGTTTTCAGAAAAACTAATTCATAAAGTTTTGAAACTTGTGTGACATATACCTTCGGTTGTGGTGTTTAACGCTCACTACCCTCCCCTGCCCTCCCCCTGACGCTACCCCCCCGTTTACTCTGAAATGTGTCCCCTTTACCGGTGTTTTTAACTTTTTCTCGAAAACTATTACAGATACGAAAAAGGTGTCAAAGGCAAAGATGATCCTTATTAAATTCTTAATCAAATATGTCCCATGTCTTATTTTGATAGACTTGACGGTTTACCAGCTAAAAGTTGTGTTTGGGGCACATGTTGTGAAAATGTACCTAAAAAGAGGGGTATTGTTGCAGTTTTACTATTATATCTCGAAAAAGACCCAGAATTTCAAAAACATAGTGCTATTAAAAGTTTTAGAGCATTCAATTCTGCGTTTAATGGGACTCAATACATATATTTTGGACCACTCGGTCCAATACTAGTGCTCAACGAAATTGCACAAATCCCACAGATATTGATAATGTGAAAATTTAGATGTATATTTGATACTCAACTACGCAAAATCTACTGGAAGGATTTCGATGAAATTTGGTACACGGGTAGAAAAATACTGGGAATAGCACATAGATTACTTTTTATCCCGAAATTCCTACGGGAGTAGGGCCCCGAGGCGCAGCTAATATAGCATTTTTCATAGGTATGGAAAACTTGCTACGCCCCGGGGTTCCGCTCAGTTGGGAATTGCGGGATAAAATTATCTTATGTGATTTTTTAAGTCTTTCTCTATTTGTGTACTAAACTTCATCGAGATCCGTCCAGTATACTTCGTGTGATCGAGTGACAAAAATGTCAAGTTTGTATGGGAATTTTATCATTTATGATAATATATACTAGATGCGCTCCGAGGCTTTGCTCCTGTGAAAATTTCAGATAAAAAGTAGATTATATGCATTTTTAGGTTTAACTCTACTCGTCTACTAATTTTCGTCGAAATATGCTCGGTAGATTTTGTATAATTGAGTAACAAACATACTTTTTTACGTTTGGATGTCTCGGATGTATGTTTGTTATTCAATTACACAAAATCTACCGGGCATATTTCAACAAAAATTTGTACACAAGTAGAGTTAAACCTAAAAATGCATTTAATCTACTTTTTTCTGAAATTCTCACAGGAGCGAAGCCTCGGGGCGCATCTAGTATATTATCATAAATGATGAAGTTCCCATACAAACTTGAAATTTTTGTCACTCAATCACAGGAAGTCTACTGGACGGATCTCGACGAAGTTTAGTACACAAATAGAGAAAGACTTGAAAAATCACATAAGATAATTTTTATCCCAAAATTCCCAACTGAGCGGAGCCCCGGGGCGTAGCAAGTTTTCCATACCTATGAAAAATGCTATATTAGCTGCGCCTCGGGGCCCTACTCCCGTAGGAATTTCGGAATAATGAGTACCCTATGTACTATACCCAGTATTTTTCTAGCAGTATATGAAATTTCATTGAAATCCGTCCAGTTGATTTTGCGTAGTTGAGGATCAAACATACATCAAAACTTTCGCATTTAAAATATCTGTGGGATTTGTGCAATTTCGATGAGCACAAGTATATAAGACAGAGTGGTCCAAAATATATGTATTTAGTCCCATTAAACGCAGAATTTTATGTTCTAAAACTTTTAATAGTACTATGTTTTCGAAATTTTTCGAGAAAAAGTGAAAAATCCGGTAAAGGGGACACATTTCAGGGTAAAGGGGGGGGTAGCGTCAGGGGGAGGGCAGGGGAGGGTAGTGAGCGTTGAACACCACAACCGAAGGTATATGTCACACAAGTTTCAAAACTTTATGAATTAGTTTTTCTTCCCCATACATTGATTACATAGAATGACCGGACTACTAGTTGGAGAGGCACCTTACTTTAGAGGAACTAATAATTATTACTTTTTTCTACTAATTATAATTAGTAGGTATGGTAAGGGACTAGTTCCACTCCCGTCGGAATTTCTGGACAGCTAGCTGGCTACCATAACAACATTTTAAGAAACCAGGAGAGTAAAATCTTGAGAGGAAAATTTTCATCCCAATGTACATAAATAAATAAATACTTTCAATCAATTCTGAATTCGGGCAAATTACGCGTGAATAAAATAGGGATAATTTCAACCCTCTTTTGAGGGGAAATTTGAATAATGACCCGGAATCTTCGAAAAAAAATTGTTTGAGAAATAAAATATGTATTTAGTAGTCTTTACAAAATCGCAAGTAGTGACAACGATGACATCAATATTCCATGATCTCAGAGTGTGAAGGCTATCAAAACTAACATACCTAAATATTATAAAGAGACAAGATTATGGTGTGTCGTGTTAGTAACACGCTCGATAAGAAAGACTTCATCTATGAGCTGGTTGTTCATATTTGAAGTGAGATGAGAGTCTTAATTTTTTTTACTGTACGAAGCCAATATGTTGCAACGTTGCAACACAAAATCCTTTACAGTGTTGCATTTGGGATAGTGTTTGCCGTCCGTAAGCCGATAATGCTCCGATTACTATTAAATCAATCGGGTAGTGGTCTACTATAGGTTATCATACCTAGGTTTAGATTATTTAACTAATTGATAATAAAACAGAGTAAAGAAAGATAAGAGCGCCAATATGAGAATTCAAATGCAATAACTATTACCAAAATAAACTTTTGGACGTATACATAAGCATAGATTACAATAGTCCCTCGTGGGTGTCAGTTCCATCATCCATCACCTAGCCCAGCTCAATGACATATGAGTAATAGTGAATTGTCATCAGATTTAAGTGTTATCTGCATGCATGCAATATTTCAGGGCTAGATCAAAATCGCGTCGAACATTTGATACATACAGCCAGACAGATGTCTCGGGACAGGTAAAAGTAAGTAAAAGCTTTGTGAAATAAATCATACCAGTTAATACAATGTCAACGTTCATTTCTTGAGACATAAGTCGAGAGGCGGACTAATCATAATCGGCTTTAAGGCTACACTTTCCAGACAGACTACAGTAATGCGATACTTTTAAAGGCATGGTGTTGATTGGAAAATAATATTCAGGCATTCTGTCGTCAGCGACGTCGCCGTCCTAGGTGAAAATTTCTTTTCGCAATTTGGGATAAGAGTTATCTTAACATGCTAAATTAAGAAATTTTAAATTAAAACGATTCAGGTTAAATTACAAAACAAACCGGCCATGTGCGAGTCTCTGCAAACTCGCGCACCGAGGGTTCCGTACACGCAAAGCATCTCACGTTATAGCTCTCACTAAAGTACTAATTTCAAAAACACTTAACTTTGCAAAAACGCAAAAATAAGTTTGTGTCACTTTTTTTAAACTTCGAACAACATATTTACAACTATCAGATTTATTCCTGTGTATTTACTGTTAGACCTTGCTTTTTGCCAAATTGTACAATTTTAGGTCAACGGGAAGTACCCCGTAGGTTTTGATTACTGCCTGAAATCGCAAAATATGCGAAAATTTGCTACGGTTCGCTATTTACGGTAATATCTCTTGATCGCGTTGACATAATTTTGATTATTTATTTGCTGAAAGAGACCATGGATCCGAGTATTCGATATTAATTTAAAGTTTCTGAGAAAAAAAAGTGTGACTGACAGACGGACAACAAGGTGAAGGGTTCCGTTTTTGCCTTTTGAGGTACGGAACCCTAAAAAGTAATTTTTATAAATAAAATCTCTGTAAATAAAACTCGCTAGACATCGGACCTTTGAGGTAAGAATATCACATCGAAAATAGACGAGACTAAAATAGACTCTGATCATTTCAGGCGACTTCGAAAGCCTGCGGTCGAGACACTTGGATGGATTTGGTATTGGGCAGGCAAAATTTATTTATACCATCGAAATCATATAGTTTTTAGGAGTCTATACTGCGAAATGTCATGTCAGCCTTTAACAACTGGCGAGCAATAGAAGTAGTTGGAGAAATAAAGAGGAGACTTTTGCCATATAGTCCTCTGACTGACTGAACTGCACTCACAGAACTGACGTCACGCAGGGGTTTCAAGCCAACTTCCCGAGATAATGAGTGCCCCCATAACGAATTCAGGTAGTAACATCCGCTTCGGGAGACATATCCCTAAAGATCAATCGATGTTCGCACCCCACTAGGGTCAGAAATGGAAAAAAAGGTTGCGTGAAAATTTATCGTAGATTGCTTTGAAAATGGGATTTCTGCTGAAGCGAGGTAAACTCTGGTATAGAGGTTAAATAGATTGTCGTGTTTTTATTTTACGTAATTAGCTCTATACCTATAGTGGACGATGACTATTATTTACCGCCATGCCACATTTTCTTTATTAGATTTCTGTAAAAATTGAAAACAGAAAAATACTAGTTGCGTCTTTCGTCACGGGGCTTGCTCCCATGGGAATTCCGGGAATAAAAATTACTTATGTACTATACCAGATATTTTTTAGCCGGGTACCAAACATCGAAATCCGTGCAATGCAATAAATTTTGCGTGATTGTAACAAACATGCGGTGGTGGTCGAGTGGTAGGCCCGCCCGCCTGTGGATGCAAAATCCCAGGTTCGAATCCTGCCCTGCCCGAGCTACATGAGTTTGTATACCAATCTGACTCATGTTAGTTTTCATCGACCACCACTTGCTTCCGGTGAAGGAAAACATCGTGAGGAAACCTGCACTGGTTGATGATTATCAGCTAGTGTGTGAAATGGAGAAAGCAATGGCAAACCACTCTTAAAATTGCCAAGAGAGTCGTTGTGTGTGTTTCATTCCAAATAATGACCACGACCCTCAGTCATGAGGAAATACGACTAAAGACAGAACAAACATGCACGCATTCTAACGACTACTAGCCGCCCAAGATCGAGAGAGATACCGTATGCTGACCTCCAAACTTCATTTTGAAGATACCTGATGATGATGATGATGCACGTCCAAACTTTTGCATTTATCATACGAATACGAGTAAGATAAAAATAAAAAAACACAAATGGCGATATTTTCGCCAAGTGCTTTATAAGGCATGGCGGATGGAAAAAAAACCGTTTAATTACGTATTTTTTCAGGGCTTAGCCGTTAAACATTCCGTGCCCACTTGAAATCCAGCGTAAAGTTAAAATGTCTGAAAGTTTTGCACGCAACTTAGAAAGTCTGCGTCTGGCTTCAGCATAATAACTGTATAAATAAAAACGTTTTTCATAAATGTGTCTACTCTATATAGCCCTTATGAAAAACGTTTGGCCCTTTTTGGCAGAGCTTTCTGGCATTATTGTAATAGTTATTCCTGCGGCGACAAGTTCCATTTTGGGTATCTCTCGAAAGTAGATATTATTTTGATTGATTACGTAGCCAAGCCTTTTAACATAACTAAAAAACTTACATCCAGAATGTTTTCTAGACAGTTTTTAGACGTCAAAATTTTTGTTCACGTTTCTAGGTCATTACAATGTAACTAAGTGAAAATAATAATCTAATTTTAGTGATAAAAAGTGTCACTTAAGATTTAATCTACCCATGTACCAAATTTCATCAAAATCCGACCAGTAGTTTTCGCGTGAATCCATTCTCATAAACTTTCACGTTTATAATATAAGTAGGATTAATTCGATTAATAAGACGTAACGTAAGTAAATATTATAAACCGAGGCAGAGATTGGACGAGAGTAAGATGTCTTTGATTAAAATTACTTTTGAATGTTCGAGCAAAACGGAAGCAAAGAGATCATTGCATTCAAAATCAAAGTCGATTGTTTTTATTTAAATGGGCTTAAAAAAAAACACTTTTAAATTGTCATATACTTAAAGCTAGATTCTTAGTTGACAACAGAAAATAATATAAATAATTACTTAAAGCTAAGGTTACTACCGCCTTAATAACCTTTCAACACAGAAAATTGGCTTTTTAGTTTTGAACATCAGGCACTTACTTGGGCGCCGGTTCTCCCTCAGCTTCACATTCGATGATGAAAGGTTTGTCCACTTCCCCCGGCAAAGCAACTTGGAATAGCAGTTCCTCTTGTGTTGGCTGCTTCACTATTTTAGGTGGTGAGGTCACTGTGGAAAACATTACCAGTTAGCACTTTAGGGGCTTTACAAGCTTAGTAAAAAAAAAATGGTCTTATTCAATACAGATTCTAAATGCTATGCCAGGTTTTTATAATTTAAACTTGTATAATATTTTATTTATTTATTTTAACTTTATTGCACAAGATACATGTGTAAGTGGTGGTGGCCGAGTGGTTAAGGCGCCCGCCTGTGGCTGCAAAGGTCCCAGGTTCGAATCCTGCCCGTGCTACGTGAGTTTGTATACCAATCTGACTCATGTACCTATGTTAGTTTTCATCGACCACCACTTGTTTCCGGTGAAGGAAAACATTGTGAGGAAACCTGCACTCTGGTTGATAATTATCAGCTAGTGTGTGAAATGGAGAAGGCAATGGCAAACCACTCCATTAAAATTGCCAAGAGAGTCGTTGTGTGTGTTTCATTCTATATAATGACCACGACCCTCAGTCATGAGGAAATATGACTAAAGAGAGTACTAAATTTCATGTAAATCTGTCTAAACGTTGAGTTATAAAGGTGTAACCAATGACACCATTTATAACTCTATTATAAGAGATTTTTAATGAAGAACAAAAAAGGCTAAGGCTTGAAGATATTTCGGATGCCATGGTAAAATAAGATTTTTTTTTAAATTAAGTAAGTATGTTGATATTGTATTTTATCATAATGCAAGTAGGCTGACACACACCTAAAAGTCATAATTGAGAAGACCCTGTACCTGGTGTAGATTTTAATTGTCAAATGTAGTGATGGCAATAAATAAATAAATCTTTATTTATGTTAGTATCACACCATACAAACAATGTCTTTAAATAACCATCTCAGATGTAATGTATCTACTTTCTACTTGCAGACAAAGATTATCGACAACAAACTAACTTTGATACTTTACAAACTATTGTTTAGCAATGTAAAAGTTTAGAAAGCTTGCAAGAAAGAAAATCTGATAAGTTGTTTGTTAGTCAGGAATATCAAAAGCTATCTAGCTAAGCTGAAATTATAATTAATAAATGTCTGAGGTACTTACAGCCATCACATATAAATTTAATGTGATGGCTGTGAAAAATAAAAATTGAGTAGTTATTTACATACATACATACATATTATCACGCCTTTTTCCCGTGGGGGTAGGCAGACTAGCAGTAGTAGTAGTTATTTTACATCTGCAATGTGACTATTAAAGCTTGAAAACTAGTGAATTTATTCATTAAACCACATAATCATCCAAAAATAAATGCAATCATTTAATACTGTCTCGGGTATTGCGTCACTGGTGCTTCTTAGCCAAATCACAACAATGACTGTCCAACAAGGACAAAACAATGTTCCCAATAATTAAAGTGGGACATTACAAATGGTCTGATTTAAAGCATCCTTTGTTTAATTTCTTAATCAGTTGAGTATTTTTAACAAATTATTTTTCATTTGTTTTTTAATTTCTTAGCTTCTTTAGTCTAGGATTCTTATACTATGCTAATTTGTGAATGATGAATGAATTTTTTGAGTACATGTGGTCCACCTGCCAAAACTTGGGTGGACTACAAGCACTTTTTATTCACATTAGTCCACCTCAGAGGTGTAGACAGACACTGGTCCAGGGGAATTACACATTTATTACTATAAATTTTAATGTACATATTCTCTATTTTCCCTGTTGACACTAGTTACACAAAAAATAGTGGGAAAGCAGCAGGAATATCAGCTCTTAGGGGACGTTATAACAATCTGTTGCCACTTTTTTACTTTTAGGACATTCTGTATCATTCCAAAGCACAAAGATTCCTATAAAAAAAAACCATATGAAGTGAAGCCTAACCTGTTGTTTTGATCTTACGATCTTACTAATGATGCATGAATGAAAAGCTTGATAAAGATAACAGGTTACAACACATATGATAAAAGTTGAATGAACTACAGGTCAGAAGGTTTTGAGCAATCGATAAGAACAGACGAAAGCTTATTTATAGTGAAAGAAAGTAACTAATACTTACAAACAGCGGCGGCTTGCGAAACCGCTGCGATTAAACATAACAACTCCAAGGTACCCATGTTTTTCACACTCTCCTTTCTTGCAGATCTAACAAGAAACCAAAAGCACGACTTTTATTCAAATTGGATATATGAAAACACACATGTTCACGACACTTGATGACCTAATCCGAATAAAGCTTGGCCACAATGACAACACCCACTATAAATAGTAACATCAATTTCACTAAATTGCCGTCCTGTTATGACACAAAAACTTGTTTATTAGCTGAACTAGAGATCATAAAACCTTTAGTGTTTCAAAATTCAGTGATTCTTGCTTATCTAATGCTAGAAAACCGCACAAATTCACTATTGTTACAGAAGACGGTAAATCAATAATTGCATTCCAATAACTGTAAACCAAATTTCATAATTTGTGAACCATAGTAATCCGGAAATAACTGATTCCAATTACCTAAACATATTCTTATAACAATATCATTTCGCTAAAATCCAACTAAATTAATAAATTTCACGGGTTTATAGGCGGGGCCTCTAGATTCGCTGTCGTTCGTTCGTTCAGCGTTGACGGTTCAATGACTGCCATAGACTATTCATAGAGTTCATACCACGCTCTATACCATAGAATGTTTTTGTTTATTTTAAAAGGCCGCTTTACATGTGCTCATTCACATCAGTCTTTCGTCATTGCATCAGTCCATATCAGTCAATCTCAATCAGTCTCATCAGTCTTTTGCAGGTTTTACTTTTTTGTGTTCCATATTGGGTCCCATACTCGAACAATTTTTACAATATGACAAGAAGAAACGATGGAAGATGGAGTCAAGCTGTTATACAAAATGGTACCACCGAAACGGAAAAAGGAGCGTAGGGCATCTATCCGGAAGCTAGATGGGTCGTTATAAAAATATTGCTGGTAACAACTAGAGTGGCTCAGGACAGGACAGAGGTTGGCTTAGACGGACGAAGGCCTATACCAGCCTATACCGAGCAATAGGTCACGGACGGCTGTTAATAACGATGATGACAGTAAAGGCCTTTGCCTATCGTTCATCTGATTCATCTCATAGAACATTACGACTACTTAGGTACGATAAAGTAACAGGACACCTAGGCTATAGTTTCGTGATCAGCTGGAATAATTTCTCCCAATGATCCTTCCATGCACATTGATTGATTCAGATGTGATTGATATCTGACCAGTCTCTGAGGTCGAAAGTTTCAGAACATCCGTCCTGTGAGTGATTGATCATAGCTTCGAGTAAAGGAAAACTTCGAGAGGAAACCAACGAAAGACTATGCGAGCGCAAACTATGCAAAATAATATGCCAGTCTTTCAGTGGGGCGGAAAACACGCTCACTAACGCAATGCGGCGTGTTGACAACATAATCATCATCAGCCTGTATTAGTCCACTGCTGGACATAGGCCCCTCCCAAAGTGCGCCATTGCCGCTGTGTTTGCGTTTTACGCATCCAGTTATTTCCTGGAATCTTGCGCAGGCCATCTCGCCAGGGGGTGTCCCACACTGCGCTTGCCCATGCGCGGTCTCCACTCGAGAACACGTCTGCTTAGGCGGCTGTCAGTTCTTCTGCAGACGTGGCCAATTCATACATGCACACAAATAGATAATGCTGACCACTAGCTTATAAAAGTACGTACACAATCACAAGATGATTATTCAGCTAGAGCAACCGCAAACGTAATAATCTAAAGAAAAAATTTTGATCACAGATAATATAGGTACCTATCAAGTCTGTGATTTGATTCATTGTCCTGGAATACGGACACCAAGTTGTACAAACCAAGCCCAGGGAATATAACTACGATCACGCCAAGCCAACGTACAAACCAAGCCCAGGGAATATAACTACGAATATCACGCCAGAAGGCAGCACTAGCACAATGAGTAAATACGAGTAGTATTTTGACAATGACGATGTTTCAAACAGTGATTTGTGCGCCATGGCTACTGTTTTTTATAACATAGGGCGGCAAACGAGCAAGCGGGTCACCTAAAAGTAAGCGATCACCGCTGCCCATTGACAAGTTTGACAATGAGCAGCGGTGATGCCAGGGGTATCACAAGGAGTATTGAAGGCCTTTCAGAAGACGTAGACACGTTTTTGAAGGTTCCAATGTCGATCGGTTCGTAAACACCACCGCAGGAAGTTGATTCCACTACTGCATGTGCTCGTGCCGCCATCTGCGTTGAGCTTTGCGTAATCTTCACTATTGAAGACATTGAAGTACGACACTGTTGGTCGTCACGCACGGCGACTAGCGAACAGAAAATTCAATTATCTTTTTTATAATATTGATGATATTATAAAAAAGATAGGTAATTGAATTTTCTTTTGCCCGCGGCTTCGCCCGAGTTAATTACAGTGTTTTTTTCCGGGATGAAAGGTACCCTGTCCTTCTCAGTACTTCTAACTACGTGTATGCGAAATTTCAGGAAGATTGATCAAAGGATATTGGTCATTAGGATTGGTTCATTAGATAAAGCTTGAAGAGGTAACAAACAAACTCACTTTCGCATTGCGGATATTGTTCAAGATTTAAACAGCACCACCCATCCACACCTGCGCTCTCTAACTCTGCAAACTAAAGAGTTTTTTAAAATTAAATTATCTTCTCTTTCATCAATGGTCTGTCAAATATTTTTTTCTCTCTGACTCTGTCATCAATGAAAAAATATTCATAGGTACTTCTGTTCGTACTAAAAAGCGAAATTTTAATAATGTGAATAATTTTGAATGATTGTAACTAGATTATAAGTCGAAATTAAATTTTATTCTGTTTAAAAGGCCAAATTTATTTTTTCTTGGTAAGTAATTTTGCATTTTTGTAATTTTTTTTTCTTGGGCAGCGCAGGACCGGTCGTTATGGAAATCCTTGGGGGAGGCCTTTGTCCAGCAGTGGACGTCTTTCGGCTGAGAGAGAGAGAGAGAGAAGTAATTTTGTATGGTAATTCCGTAATTCAAAATTTGAAATATTCGGCCGTTTATTTCCAATATATTTTTCACGACGAGAAAGTCCCCCGCGCGGCGCGTCCGTCCGTTTGTTCGCGATAAACTCAAAAACTTCCGAACTGATTTTGATGCGGTTTTCACCAATGGACAGGGTGAGTCATGACATGAGTAAGGTTTTGGCGATGGGTTTTGGTGTATAATTTACGCGGACGAAGCCGCGGCACAGAATTAATATAAGTACTGTACAGAAAGGAAACTCCCTGCCCCTCCCGCACTTCTCCCCCGTTCTTGTGTGGTTGTGGGACGTTATTACTGACGTGTTCACGTTTATACAGTTTCATTTGTAGTAGTAGTAGGTATATTTGACGCGCAGATTCTATGAAGCGCCCGCCCTGTGGCCGCGGGTCAAAGCAAGTGAAGTGACAAACACGTATCATTTCAAACGACAACATTTAAATGTTATTCAATCACTAGCTTTGCCCTGCGGCATCGCTATCGTGAATGTGGATCCAGAATGTGGCTAGATATCAAAGACATAAATAATTTTTCAACTCTCGACTGGTAGTTCCAGACGTTATATTAGGGCGTTTAAACAAACTGTTCAGCTTTAGTATACTAGTACCTATAGGATACCAACAATATTATTATTGAATACCAAAATATACTTTTTTGTAATCAAATAAAAGTCTTGAACACATGGCGAACATAACGACTATTTTCTACTCAAATATAATTTAAACGTGCTTGTTTTTTTGCAGAAATTTCTGAATGATATTGGCCAGAGAAATACACAGCCACATCGCACCGAGGAAAAATGAGTAAATAAATAATGAAATAAATATTGTACTTAATATTTGTTTGTGTAGCTTGTATACTATATTTTGTTCTTCAGTTTCTGTAAGTAATATTACGGGATAATACTTTAAAATGCTTATCTAATAATATGATTTGATTCAGGTAAACAACACTCCTCAAAGTTAGATGCGCGGCGCATTTGTCAGACCAACTCTAATGCAAACAGCACAAATAATAAACAGAAATCTGATATTTGTATAAATACTATCAACAAAAAAGGATCGTACACAATCTTCAGGTCTGCCACTGGTACAAATATTACCGATGCGAAACACAAGCAAAAGGAATATTACAAGCGATACGAACATGACGAAGTGCCAGTCAAAGATAGCACTGAGGAATTCAAAGGAAAGACATCTGCTGTGAAAGTCACTGACGCCAAGTCAATCACTAACTCAGATTTGGACCGGCTAGAGCAAAAGCTTTTAAAGAATATATCCCAAGACCTGCAACTTGAATGCGCCTCCGCAAACAGCCTAGAATCTAACCTCAAGTTTTTCAAAGCGACTATACAAGAAATATTCAACACTTTCCAATCCAACTTGCGAGATTATGATGTTTACAAGCAAAAACTAAACGAAATTCTTACTAGAACTCAGGAGGAATCCATATCTGATATGGAAAATTTTATTAAAGAAATGATTCAAAACATAATATCGTGCGATTCTTCTGCTCAGTCGTTAACTAATGATAATATGGTCCAAGTCGACAATCAAGTTGAAGTTCAAGTCCAAGACGGTGAAACCAGTACAATGCAAGACCAATCTTCTAAAACCGATACGTTTGATTCTCTCAAAACGTTCGACACGAGCTGCGATGAAAGTGTAGAGCTAGTGGTGGAAGCATATAAGAATGACAACTATCTTACAGATTCAACTTTTCCAAACGATTCCAAATCAAAAAATCACACATTCGATAATCGAGTCAACGTGTATTTGCTAAGTAACACACCATGCATTATCAAGATGAACAATCGCAGTCTGTTGTCTGAAATTGATATTAAAAATACGAAGTCTGACGGTGCATCGTCGTATGTAGCATCCACTGAGAACATCAAGAAGTTGGCCGCCAAGAAGATAGAAATTGAACAATACGAGATGCACGATCCGAAAATGTCAGATAGAGAGATACCGGTGAAGATTTCGTGTGCAAAGAAGAACCTGTGCGGCAGCGACGAGCAGGAAAAAGAAGTGGAAGAGGGCAGCAAGTCATTCATATCCAAAATATGCAATTACCTCTGCAAGAAACTGCGAAGGAATTCTCTCACGTAACCAACTGCGAAATACAATGCGAATTTTATCTGAAATGCTAGTGAAAATAAAGATTTTTAAATGAAACATGTTTATTCTGGACTAGACAAAGGAACAAAGGCTTAAAATTATCACGACTCTCCGTTCTCTTCAAAATTATCTACATAATACCATCTTATTTTAGTAATATGCTTACATAATTGGACCGCGAATTCTTTTTTCATGTGAAGAAATTCTCGTATCGTCGCTAAATCGAGTAATATGAGAGCTTCCCCATCGATTTCTTCTTGCTTCATCTTTTCCGCTATCAGCTTGCAGTCTTCTGTGTTCTTTAGATATTCGTATACATCGTCAACGGACCAATCTATTGGGTTCGACGCTAGCTTCAATTTGTCCTTCATCCCGGATAATTCCGTGTCTTTCTCGAACATTTTATTATCAGACGGTAGCGGATCATAAGTGTTGAACTTCAGCTTTTTCAATTCAGGCTCTTCAGAGTCTGAGACGTCCGAAATGTTTTTCGCATCTCTGGAATTGGAGCTGCTTTCGTTGGTATCATTTTCGGTGTCACTGTCTTGAGAGTTCCGTTTCTTGGGAATGCAAGTGTTGCTGTAGATCGTCTCTACGTCTTTCTTGTTCCAATGTGCCTCTTTCATCTGAAGCGCGAAGTTAGGTAATTTCGCGCCGCGTGTTTTCATTTCTAGTTTCGGGTATTTGTTTTTGGGTTCCCGTCTTTTTCTTTGGGTTTTCTTGTATTCGGCGCCGCTTTCTGGCGAATTGGGTCGGGTGCCGGATTCCGAGGGCGGTGTGGATCCCGCGCTGTGTTCGCTCTCAACAGATTCTCCGTCTTTGCTTGCAGTTTCTTGTGACGGCTGTTGTTCTTTCTCCTTCTTCTCCGGAGTGCACTTTTTTCTTTTTCGCTTCCCGGTGAATGTCCCTTTCGGCCTTCCACGACGTTCAGTACCGTTATCTGTAATTTTTAAAATTATTTCAGAGCAGAGGTCGTACGCAATCATACAAACTTTCTCATTCATATATTTTTCTTTACCCTACTACTACCCTTTTAACTACTCATGTGCCCACGGGGTCCAAATGAAACCCTATTAATAATATACTGTCTGTATATCTGTTATCACACTATCACACAAATATTATAAAGATGAAGTGTTTGTAAGTTTGTTTTTAGGGGGTAATCTTTAAAACTACTGAACCGATTTCAAAAATTCTTTCACCAATAGATAGCTACATCTTTACAGCTATACCTGAGTGACATAGGCTACAATTTATGTATGAACCTCCCGAGCGAAGCCGGGGCGGGGCGCTAGTTTTTTATAAAATTAAATTTTTATCACACTGGCCTGCTTCTTGAGATGGTAGGGTAGGATGTAGGATACTCACGGAATATAGACTTGTCCACTTGCTGGCAGTTGTGGGGACACTTGCTGGGGAACTCCAGCGGCCCGAACAGGCTCGGACAGGCCTGCATCTTGAGATGGTAGGGTAGGATGTAGGATACTCACGGAATATAGACTTGTCCACTTGCTGGCAGTTGTGGGGACACTTGCTGGGGAACTCCAGCGGCCCGAACAGGCTCGAACAGGCCTGCATCTTGTGATGGTAGGGTAGGATGTAGGATACTCACGGAATATAGACTTGTCCACTTGCTGGCAGGTGTGGGGACACTTGCTGGGGAACTCCAGCGGCCCGAACAGGCTCGAACAGGCCTGCATCTTGTGATGGTAGGGTAGGATGTAGGATACTCACGGAATATAGACTTGTCCACTTGCTGGCAGGTGTGGGGACACTTGCTGGGGAACTCCAGCGGCCCGAACAGGCTCGGACAGGCCTGCATCTTGCTGCACATGTCCGCGCAGAAGGACAGGATCTGATCAGAGTTGGTGGCGATTGGGACGTACGCGTGGTATGTCCCGGACTTTAGTCTGAAATTAATAAAATTAGAGTATAGACTTTGTATGTTTGTTTGTGTATACCACTTTGTATATAGGTCAAATCAATAGCAGAAGAGAGGCATACATGGAAAATACTCCACCGACGAGAACAAAGTTCTTACATTAAGCCTGCATCACACGTTTTTAGCCAAAACAGGCGTTACTGAATTGACCCTGGTGCCAAAACTAAATCATTATTGATAATAAAAATAGTACTATAGGCTTCTCAAATAACTGCTACTACTTATACGAGACAGATAAAAATATTTTGCCTTTTATTTTTGCGTAAATACCTTCCAGAAAACACGAAAAATACGAAAAACAAGGTTCACGGCTTTAACGAAATCATTATGTAAAACACAAATTATAATTTCTACATAATGTTAAATCGCGAGTTTATTAAACTAGCTACAAGTTGCTCGTTTTAGATTTTTGAAAAATAACTCGAAAAAAATATTATATATCGTAACAATTCACTAAGAAATTCCCCATACATTTTTTGTATGGCAATGCCATCGCTCAATATATACGAGTTCCAAGCCCAAGAAAAATCAGTCTGCCGGTAAGAGTCAAGGGGAATCCACGTCGCTCTGCTGCTCGGGAGGCATTTAATTTTCGCGTGTTCATGTATTCACAGACAGCAGAGAGTAATGTAGATCAGAGTTAAATATTTATTACTTTTAATCTTTTTAAAATTTATATAGGTACCATTTTCATACTCATGAATGATGGCCGACAATTTTTGATGAAATAGAAATCGTAATAAATCGCAATCATAGAAATCGTAATAAATCGAAATCATAAAAATCAAAATAAATCTAAATCAAGATCCAAGATGGCGGACAACTTTTTTTTTTAATTTTGCGATATGTATATCGTTTCATAAGTTTTTCAGTGCGCTGATTACGAAAATAACATTTATTTTGGAATCCAAGATGGCGGACAACTTTTTTTCACGTTTACAATATGGGTATGGTTATATAGGTATTTCGGTGCGCTGATGACAAAAATAACATTTATTTTGAGATTCAAGATGGCGGACATTTTTTTTTTCAATTTTCAATATGGTTAACATGTTGTAGGTTTTTCGGTGCGCTAATGACAAAAATAACATTTATTTTGAGATCCAAGATGGCGGGCAGTTTTTTTTTTTCAAGTTTACAATATGGGTATGGTTATATAGGTTTTTGGGGACGCTGATAACGAAAATAACATTTATTTTGAGATCCAAGATGGAGGACAGTTTTTTATTTTATTTTACAATATGGGTATCGTTTTATAGGTTTTTGGGGACGCTGATGACGAAAATAACATTTATTTTAAGATCCAAGATGGAGGACAGTTTTTTATTTTATTTTACAATATGGGTATCGTTTTATGGGTTTTCAGGGACGCTGATGACCAAAATAACATTTATTTTAAGATCAGCGTCCCCGAAAACCCATAAAATGATACCCATATTGTAAAATAAAATAAAAAACTGTCCTCCATCTTGGATCTCAAAATAAATGTTATTTTTGTCATCAGCGCACCGAAATACCTATATAACCATACCCATATTGTAAACGTGAAAAAGTTGTCCGCCATCTTGGATTCCAAAATAAATGTTATTTTCGTCATCAGCGTCCCCAAAACCTATAAAACGATACCCATATTGTAAAATAAAATAAAAAACTGTCCTCCATCTTGGATCTCAAAATAAATGTTATTTTCGTCATCAGCGTCCCCAAAAACCTATATAACCATACCCATATTGCAAACTTGAAAAAAAAAACTGCCCGCCATCTTGGATCTCAAAATAAATGTTATTTTTGTCATTAGCGCACCGAAAAACCTACAACATGTTAACCACATTGCAAAATTGAAAAAAAAATGTCCGCCATCTTGGATCTCAAAATAAATGTTATTTTTGTCATCAGCGCACCGAAATACCTATATAACCATACCCATATTGTAAACTTGAAAAAAGTTGTCCGCCATCTTGGATCTCAAAATAAATGTTATTTTTGTCATCAGCGCACCGAAATACCTATATAACCATACCCATATTGTAAACTTGAAAAAAAGTTGTCCGCCATCTTGGATCTCAAAATAAATGTTATTTTTGTCATCAGCGCACCGAAATACCTATATAACCATACCCATATTGTAAACTTGAAAAAAAGTTGTCCGCCATCTTGGATCTCAAAATAAATGTTATTTTTGTCATCAGCGCACCGAAATACCTATATAACCATACCCATATTGTAAACTTGAAAAAAAAGTTGTCCGCCATCTTGGATCTCAAAATAAATGTTATTTTTGTCATCAGCGCATCGAAATACCTATATAACCATACCCATATTGTAAACTTGAAAAAAAAGTTGTCCGCCATCTTGGATCTCAAAATAAATGTTATTTTCGTAATCAGCGCACTGAAACACTTATAAAATGATACCCATATTGCAAAATTAAAAAAAAGTTGTCCGCCATCTTGGATCCAAAAATACTATTTTTGTAAACCTCATCCCGAAAAATTGGCCTTCATGGGATGCCAGGCAGATGTTTAACATCTTAGCATCCTGGCACGACGGTCATGCTATTTTCTGTCGCGGCATTCGTGTCCATTTTACTGCCAAGTCGCGCCAAGTACCTATGTTTTACATAAGAAAATGGTCGTAATTTTATTTTTAGTATTCATTACCGTAAAGCAAGAAAAAAAAAATTATATACCTAGGTACCAACAAATCCTTTGCCGGATCCCTGTCACTTATTACTTCGGGTTGGCGGCAATCTCACGTCGATGTGTGCGTGTGACTTGCACACAGCCAGCTGAGGTCTATCAAATACCTAAACTCGGTCGGGCGCGCGGACGTGATACACTCTTGATTGATACTACTTCATGTATTTGGCTAAAATTTGGAACGTTTTTAGCTAAACTAGCTGAGCCCTGGGCTCCCGTGAGCATGTCGGGATAAAATTTACCCATGTGCTATTCCCGGTATTCTTCTACCCGTGTACCAAATTTCATCAAAGTCCGCCCAGTAGATTTTGCGTGATTGAGTAACAAACATACAAACTCACATCCAAATTTTCGCATTTATAGTCGCTAATTTAGCTTGCAAGAATGGGAGATTTTCCGAGACCCAAATTTAAAAAAGAAATAGTTCCAGATGACTTCATAGATGGCGCTTAGTAAAAGGCGACTCCATACAAAAAGCAAAAATGCACGGGATTGGCATTATTTTAAAATAAAACCTAATAAATAATACATCTAAAAAGTAGGTATCATGTTTAGATTTATGCAACTGTCAAACTGCTAGGTGATTTTTTTCTGCCTCTGATTGACAAGAAAAAGCGCACAATATAGGTACAGCCATTATTACGACTCGGCTTTTATAAAACGCCACCTGTTGAGACTTGTTATACTGATTTTTTTTTTTCTTAATTTAGCTGTCAGAAAATCGCCCATTGACCCAATTTAGGTACATTGAAAGTCAAATAAAACTTGTAAAAATAGATGTTTACTTACTTAGCTCTCAACATTTCCAGCTGCATCCCTTCTACGGGCGCCTCGTCCGTCTCCCAATCCTTTAACATCTTGGCCGGCTTATACGAAGCCGATATCATCTTGTTCAACACCTCTTTTAACACCAGGGTCAACGGCCCAGGGCCCACATGCTTCGGTAACTGAGACAATTTATTCCTACTAATATAAGGACCAGCATAACATTTGTAATTAAAAAATATCCTATCGCACCACTCTTCCGAAGACTTCATGTCTTCTTTGACATTCTTTTCTTCAACTACTTTCGGCTGTTCTTTAGGTACAGATGTATCAGGTATATGCAACTCGTAGTTATTACTATCACACCACCCTACAGGGAATAACAAGTCGCTGTCTTGAGAATACCAAACTTTTTCTCCGATAGGTAACAGCTCAACGCACACCATATGTTCCACGATAGAATCTATTGAAGCGACATGGATTTCTTCATGGTTTTGTGGATTAACTGCTTCTAATTTCATGCCAACTTCGATTCCTTTAAGTAGAGTTTTATTTCCAAAGCAATACTCCGGGGCTGGTACCGAAGAAGTCATAGACAGATATTCATCCCAGTCAAAATCTCCTTCCTTCCATATTTTGGGACTTTTAAAAGATATATCATACCTTTGCGCCCAGCCTATTGGATAAATATAAGGGTGCATAGAATCACAAAGCCAGGCCATTTTGGTGTCTTCGTAATCCTCTGTGTGGTCATCGACGGTGACCAGAAAATGGAAGTTGTTGAACACTTTGGTGACGGTAGCTGGCCGGATGGACTTCATATCGTTAGGGTTTAGGGCCTCCAATTTCATTCCTGTTACGAAGTTGTGGACTTCTAAGCTTGGGTTTGGCTGGAAGTATAGATAACTAAATGAATGACCGAATGATTAATTTGACTAACAAAATTGCAATGGCCTATAAACTATGGAAAAGTACAAATCTATAGTATAGTAAATTAAAAAAGATTAATGTAATCATCATCAGCTTTCAGTGACCCACTGCAGCATATAGGCCTCCGTCTATGCCTACATTCTCTGCCCTAGGTTTAATCCAGGTGTTGCCAGAAATTTCTTTATATTGTCGATCCAACAAGCTGCCGGGCGCGGTTTGCGTGATGGGTTAAAAATGTTCCTACACGAGACCTTATAACCTTGCTGGTATGCATGGCGACCCTGCCACAATAATGTCCCACCTGAAACAAATCAGCGGGCGTGGGCTCCTTGATGGACTGCTCGGCGCTCTGCCGCAGCTGCGTACTCAGCTTGTTCTTGCACGAGAACTTGTTCACTTTGCCCGGGTACTTGAACTGCCATGGTGAGCCCTGTAATAATATACTACTTACTACTTGATTTGGAGCTATTTTTTTTGCTAGCAACGCCAAGAGCTTTTCTTTTGGCATAGCAGCATGGCAATTCCATAGAAATATCTTTGTCAAAAGGTTCATAGTATCAATAGACAAGCTTGAAAAGTCATAAGAAAAACTCCCAGAAAGTATTTTATCCAGCTAAATCAATTAGGTGGTTACTTTTTATTTTCTTGCAAACGAAAAAAAAATATTTTCTGTTTATAAAATTTTGAATATGAACAGACATACTATTGCTGACCTGTAGACCAACCCTCAGACCAGCTAGTGGGTCCATGGGTAAAATTGATGTTTATCTATGCTTTTCCGAACTGACCTTGTTGGTGACGAAGCCAAAGCTGCAAAGGCGGGTGTTGGAGAAGAATATCCAGAACTGCTCCAGGTCTTCATCGGCGCCGTCGTACTTCAGCAACAGTCGACCACCAACATTCTCTTTTACCTACAGCAAAAACTATTATCAAAAGAGTAGTAGTCATCCAACTAATATTATACATCGAATGTTTGGATGTGAGTTTGTGAGGATGTTTGTTACTCAAAATCTACTGGACGGATTTCAATGAAATTTGGCACACGGGTAGAAAAATACCGGGTATAGCACATAGGGTACTTTTTATCCCAAGTCCGAACTTCTTCAGAATTCCCGATGCGGGTGAGTAAGGCATTGGGGTAAGAACAACAAAAACCCAAGGTTTGAAGAACTTCTGGACCTCGTACTCCACATGTAAAGACAAGATTTTATCCCAAAATTCCCACGGGAGTGAAGCCTTGAAGCTCGGCTAGTGATTTCAAATTTCTTAAAAATTAAATGGCAACATTTGATTACAGATAAAACTGAATAATATCATAAAGAAAACTTACAGTTGCAATCCAGTATCTGTAAGGATCAATGATATTCTGAACTTCCACCTTCATCCCCATTTTGATCCTGTCTATTGGAGAGAAGCCTTTATTATTCAAAGCCTCAATGGACACAGACTGTCCACCCATTAACACCTTCTTCATAATCTCTATAATCGAATCTCCATATCTCTCATTGATATCATCTGGGGGTTCTATTAGCTCATCAGCTTTCCCACACCAGCCCAACTGGTGGACTTTGCTTTCGGATATGTCACACCAGAAGTCTTCATCGGCTCCAATAAACTTGATGCGCAGGAGATGCCCGCAGACCATGGTGATCTTAGCAATCCAGTAGATGTCCGGGTTGGTCTTGTGGCACACTTCAAGCAGCATGCCTTGTTTGATGCCATTGTTGAGACTTGCTTCCACCTGGAACATGTAACTACTGCATTATCATCGACTAAAAAAAAACCAAAAAAAACATCGGTTGGAGTTGAAACATCGGGGGTGCCCACTACTAAACAGATTCTGATGAAATTTGGTATACAGGTAGAAAAATACTGGGAATAACACATAAGGTACTTTTAAACCTGTAATTCCCATGGGAGCAAAGCCATGCCCCATGGCAGCTAGTAAATATCATAAAACTATCAGTAGAATTATCACTCGAGATACAGGTTTTTGCTAGTCAGTGGTGGGTTGCTGAGTTAAAGGACCCATAACTGCCAACAATACTAATGTTATACAATGTTACATTTGTTAAAAGTAAATTAATTTGTTTTATTTATTTTTTTCAAATCTGGGACCCTCTAACTACATAATCATTACTACTTCTTGTTGTCCTCTCACATATTATATTTAATACTAAGGGTTTCGTTTTGAAAAAAAAAATTGCCTATATTTGACCCTGGGTCTTCAACTATATCCATACCAAATTTAATCAAAATTAGTCCAGCAGTTTAGCCGTGAAAGCGCAACAGACAGACAGGCTGTCGCATTTATAATATAAAAATAACTAATATAATATAATAGTTTAGATATAAAAATAACCATCCATTATTACATAATTTCTCCAGATATTAAAACTATTACTGAATTATTATAACCAGTAAAATACTAGTTTTTATCAAAATAAATTATTTTATTTGTGTTATTTCAATGCGAGATTTTTCAATTGTAACAAAGTATTATAATAATAATAAAAAGAGTTGCACCATCCATATGGCAAAGAAACAGATGTCAAAAGTGATCTACAATAGGTACTTTCTTACATATTTTAACTGAATAAATAAACTTTACTATAAATTTTCGACTGCAGATGTAGGAAGTACTTAATCTTCCATAATATTTGAATTTAATAGTCATGATAAGGCACGCATTTTTTACGGCACATTTTAACCAGAATAATATTTTTTTACATATTTGTACATACTTTTACATAAACGCTAATTAGTAATTATGAGAAACATGGAATAAAGACTCCTAATTTGATAGATATTTAGGATTTAACTAAACTCTTTTTCACGATTTTACAGCTATTTTTTCACTCAAAATAATTTAGCCTAATAATGATTTTAGGAAGTTCTTTAAAAGTAATAATTTAAGTATATAGTAATTATAAAACAAGACTAAAATAACGTGCATGTAGATGGGTAATAAAATTAAGAGATTTATTGAACTTTATCAAGTTATTGTTCTCCATAGTACTTTTTACTTACATGAGCGAACAATTCTTCTGGAACTGCAACGCTTTTATTTGATTCCAAATAATTACTCCAATCAAATTCCACCATTTCTCACAAAATATTATTTACTATTTTAAACTTCATCAAAAATAATTTAACTCAAAAACAGAAAGTTTCCTGAAACCATTGAATAAAAATCACCACCACACCATTGAAAAATTAATTTCACTCAAAAAAAATCGTAAATTCAGTTCCATTCAGTTTGCCAAGAGTTGCGTTCCATTTCATTCAAAACTATCAAATCAACTGAGGTACTAGAATGCGCAAATCAAACTCAGACTCCAAAGAGCATATAATCACTACGTTTCTCAGACTCCTCAGTCCATCAAACGTAATGGCAATGAAGTGATTGAAACGAAGAAAGATTTGTTTAGTGCTTAAAATATAAAATCAGTAAAAATCGTTGACTTGAGATATGACTATGACAATAATCCTAAGCAATAATCAATGGAATCGGACCATCAAAAGTAATGGCAATGGCAATGGAAAATAATGAAGTGATTGAAACGAAGAAACATTTATTTAGTGCTTAAAAAATTAGTAAAAATCGTTGACTTGAGATAGGACTATGACAATAATCCTGAGCAATAATCAATGGAAATAATGTTTATTTAATTTATTAAAAGCAAGGAAATGAAGGACTCTTCACTTCAACCGTGTGTTTGTTAAGTTTGATGGTTAATATTTTGGTTATTTACATGGTAAGTCAAGGTACTTATTACTTCCATGGTTATTTATCTGCATCATTTAAAAAAGTAACTGTCAGTGAAGTCATTGCATCAACTTCAATGCCGTCAATCCGTCATCAGTCAAATTGAGTATGTTCGTCTTTTTGTCTTGTCTTCTTGAATTTTGATCTTTCTTTTGTGATGTTGTTGATTGATCATGATCATGCAGCTAAATATCGTGAAATAATTTCGACGCCAGTTGGCTTATCTTCCCCATATAATATTTTGGAACTAAGTTTGTGATACATTGAAGATTTTTGTGCAAATATACCACTTTACAGTTCGGATTATGTGGATAACTTTTGTGGCAAAGTGATTGTGTTGCGACATTGAACAAAAATGAGTTTGTTTGCGGACTCTACATTTTCAAGTCTCACCCTCTCTAACTCCTCTGCAGATGAGGGATGCATGATTTGGAATACTTCGCAAAGTGTAATAATTACGCCAGTTTACAATGGTATACCCCAAACTTTGATACTCAACTTGATATCATGGGCTTTTTTGATACTACTATTTTGTGTTTTACGACGAACGGCATGGAATTATGGAAGGATGGCCTTGGTGCAGCGGTCGAAGAGTAGATGGACTAATTTATTCTATCGCAGCGGAGATAACGAAGAGCTCGTAAACAGAGCGCGGAACGCTGAAGAGGCGATTAACATCGATGAAGGCTTTTTCAACTGGCTACCTGCAGTGTTCCGGCTCTCGCGCGAGCAGATCCTCGCCAAATGTGGCCCTGATGCAGTGCACTACTTGTCTTTCCAAAGACATGCCATAACTCTCATGTTTATCATCACAGTTGTTTCAATTGGAGTTATTCTGCCCATAAACTTCAGTGGAGATGTGTGGAAGGACGATAACACAACATTATCAAGGACAACTTTGTCTAACCTGAATGGTGGATCTTACTGGCTATGGGTTCATACCCTGATAAGTATCTCATTCATACCAATATCCATTCTAATCATGAGGAGGTGCACCGGCCGCAAACCTGTTCCTACTTCTATGACAGGTACTATTATGATCACAAACATATCAAGAGCAGACAGGAATGAATCTACAATAAGAGCATATTTTGCCCATAACTTTCCTCACATTCAAATTGTGGATTTACGTTTAGCCTTCAACATAAACAAGCTGAATGAAGTCCTTGAGAAGAAAGAGATGGTAAGTGAAGCGCTCCTGTACACTGACACCTATTTCAGGAAGACAGGCAAGCGCATCATGGTACGACCTAAATTGTGTGGACCTGAAGTTGATGCCTTGGAGTTCTATACCAACGAAGAGAAGAAATTGAAGGACGAAGCTAAAAGATGTCGTGCAATTGTACTCAATGACCCTCTAGGTATTGCCTTTTTGACTTTGCCATCTTATCAACTTGCAGAACATGTTATTAACAATTTCAGTTTACACCGAGGTTGGGTTCTGAACCACGCTACAAACCCAGCTGACATCATTTGGGAAAACCTTAGTATCCAGCCAGGGGTGTGGTACATAAAGGCAATCTTTGTTAACTTCTTCTTATTCCTTGTATTATTCTTCCTAACAACACCAGCTATCATTGTAAATCTTTTCAATACATTAATTGCCAAACCTGAACATATGACTAAAGTGAGCACTATCATCTTTGATTTTCTTCCCACATTACTCTTGTGGACTATGGCTGCTGTGATGCCAGCCATCGTGGCTTTCTCTGACAAATTTCTTTCTCACTGGACTAAGTCTCATCAGAACTATTCTATTATGACAAAAACTGTTTCCTTCCTACTATTGATGACTCTGATTCTGCCGTCGCTGGGTCTGGCCAGTGCCGATTCGTTCGTGCGTTGGACTTGGCACCACGAGAATGACACCATGCGTTGGGATTGCGTATTTCTGCCCGACAAAGGCGCGTTCTTCGTCAATTACGTCATAACTTCCGCCTTCATCGGTACGTCTTTAGAATTGATTCGGTTTCCAGAGTTATTCCTTTACGTGTGGTATCTGTTGCAGTCGAAATCGAAAGCGGAAAAGAGTTACGTAAAGAGAGCTATTCTGTACGAGTTTCCGTTCGGAGTGCATTACGCATGGAGTATCGCTATTTTCTCCATTACTATGGTCTACAGTCTTGCGTGTCCTCTGATAGCTCCGTTTGGGTTGATCTATTTTCTTTTCAAGCATATGGGTGATAAACACAACTTGTACTTCGCTTACGGACCGTGCGATATGAGTGGCGTGGGAGGCGGCAGGATTCACTCGACCGCCGTGAGGCTAATCCGCCTTTCTGTTCTACTGTTATTGATCAGCATGGCCGCGTGGGCCGGATTAAGGTCTGGTTTCGAAGCGCGGACTATAATTTTGATAATGGCCTCTATAGTAGCGTTTGCGACGTTTTTGCTTCTGAGTCCGTTCCCTAGTTGCACGCCGCCCGCCCCATTGCAGGAGGAGCCTAGCGTGCAGTTCCCCGCGTACATAGCCCCGGTACTGAACAAACCCGTAGACTCGACCCCCAGCACGGCTCCTGCGACCCCAGACTATGGGGCATCGTCCCCTACGACTATTCAGTCCTACAGCCCAGGCCCAATCAATATCTAAATGAAATTACCTAGCAAATTGATTAGTTATTGTCGGACGCGACCAGCAATTTGAAGGTTTAATCTCTAGATTGTCCTTATCTGCAGCGTCACGTTGTAGTCCCTATCGATCAACTATCGATACATTGACTTAGGGACTAAAAGAGCTACGATAATGTAAATAACGAAGGCAATATTTTTATAAATTAATATAATTATTATTTAGCTTTACTTGATGATTGGGATTTTACGTTCATATTTTTAGTAAAACACACACCACACGTTTATACTCGGTCTATACGACAAACATTCGCTTCGCGTGTTCAAACTCAGCCGCGTCCTAAATTATCGCATTTGTAAGTGTTGCGAATCAATATTCCTGCTATATTTTCCACAGTTTACCTATCTGCATCTTACTTATAACCACAGATGTAGATTTGCGTAGCGAAAACATGTTTCATATCATACATGCTTATAGCGTCAATGACTTAAATTTATGCGTATGAAATTATTGTCATTGTCGTCCCGCTTTCGCACGGCTTGTGTATTGCACCTATAAAATCGGAATGATAGTTAAAAACCGCATCAAAATCAGTTTCGAAGAATAAGAGATCTATGAGTAGGTACAGAAGAAACAAACGCGAGTTGCGATTTTGTATTGATCTAGATCTAGGTACAATCGATGCGTGAATCGTTCTATTTGTAAGATATTTTGGCCCACGACTTTGTCCTCTTACTGATTAAATATTTTCGTTTTTATTGTTCTACAGATAAAGCAGTACCTAGTTAATCTTTTGTCATATAAGCTAAATTTATACGGCACGTAATATTCCCGACATCAAAGCATAGTTTAAATGTTTATCTGATGCTAAAACACAGCGAATTTATTCCTGCAGCATGTTTAGTTAATATAGTTAAATTGACATATAATGTGGAAAATTTAAATTGTTATTATCGACTCATTGCCAATATTTATGTTCATAGAGTATTTAGGTTGGTTATATTTGCTCTAGTTTATTATTTTCATTTAGTACTTCGAAGAACAGTCTTTCGGGCCAATTCATTGGAATTGTTCTTGTCACATTTCACTATTTGTGATTTCTAGACCCTAACCCACCACACAATCTGCTTTTCAAATTACGGCTGTGTTTAGGCCGGACCTTACTGACTCTTTAGAAACGTTACAATTCGACGACTCAGCTGAATAACTGGGTCAAAAGTTAGGAAACCTAATTACGCAACCCTTTGGCAGTCTGTATAAACGTCATCTAAGTATTAAGAAAATATCTTGTCAGGTACCTAGATTTAATCCATACAAAACTTTGATAAGCAATCAATGTGGGGTTTTACCTAAATTGTCCAATTTACGTTCTAAACACCAAACTAAGTTTAAATGTAGTATTGTTTACGAAACCATTTAACATATTTCAAATTATCACCACTTTGCGCATCTCTTGCCTCTATTTGTAATGATAGTTACACACAACTTTGTTATGAATCCGCCTCATAGAATGATTAGCTAAAAATCAAGCCAAAGAAATTAGGAAAAAATCAAGTAACTTTACAAATGTTTGTCCATAAAATACTACGAGTTTCTCTTTCTCATCTGAGCGTTTTCCCGGTTGCATCCTCAGCATACGCGTTGGAGCCCAGGGTCCGCTTTCCTACTTTTTCTTCTCCACTTTGCACCATAAAACATGTGTTAGAGGGCAATAACCGTAATATACTAACAATGTAACTTTATGTGTAAATCAATATAGTGCGTTGACGCGATAAATCAAATTGTAAATGTATTTATTATGTCCGGTAGTGTATTATATCTAAATTGGCTTTCACGGTGAAGTCTTAGAAATTGCCTGTAAAACTAAAGGTTTATTCAATAACATCACTGCTATAATGGCGGCTCGGATATTGTTTATTATGAACAAGTTGTTTTGTACACAAGTTTTTTTCCAAATTAAGTTAAATGTATATTAAACAACTTTCATGAAGTTCATTGATACAACATTTTCCTCCAGTGACATCATACTCATAGATAGACTCTGATTTTAACCTTCCATATGTTTACTCTGTTACTGCACTGCACTTCATCGAACGTAATTTTTATGACTCGTGGCCACTGATCGATTACTTTTACACTGATTACTTTGGCGTTCTGATTTATACTCATTCCCATGTCTTTATTTATTTCTTGTAGCAATTTTGGCTCGGAAGTGTATAACAACCATTTATATTAAAGTCGATACGTTAAAACCATTAATGAATCACCATTTTATTCATATTAGGTACTTATATGTTTAATTGATGACTAATCTAGCCAGACATTTAAATGCCAGTTTTATTATCATAGCGCTTTTAATCGTTTGTTTTAAATCGTTTATTAAACATGCTTAAAGGCACATTTATTGCCAAATAGATAATTAGAATTTAACGGACAATCCCCCTGGTATATCTAATGTTTAGGTGTCAGAGAAACGAGTAGAATATATGAATATGCCATCTTCTTCATTGTAAATGGAATGGGAACGAAAGTTGAAAGGAGAGCTTCTTCTATACCTAATCCTTTTAGTGTTCTTCTTCGTTTCTCCCATTTGATTTGAGGTCGGGTCTCCTTGTACATCTGCGCCAGAGGTGTCTAATTCCTAATCCTGTAAGTATCACTTCGCTACTGGCTCATGTTACATGACATATGTGATTGGATTGTAAACGTTACGGCATTTCGAATGATGGGATATAAAGTGAGTGTAGAGCGGACCTTGTGGTAGCCTTCTATCAATGTGTAATGTTTTTCTTTTAGGACTTCTCCAAGATGATTTTCTGTTCATTTATCAATAGCATACTATCGTTAGTGGTGACCCAATTTTTTTTTAAACCGGTCTACTATTTATATTCTCATAATATCTGTATCATTGTCTCTTTCTTAACTTTGGCTAATTAATGGAGTCAAAAAGGGTAATGGACTAGTATTGTACTTCCCAGTTTAGACAATAATTATGTAAAAGCCAAAGAGTCTTTAGTTTAATTGTGATTTTTTTTGTATTCTGGTTTTCTTCGATTCAACTGTATTTGGAGTGTAGCGAAAGTACGAATACAATTTGGCTTCAGATAAAGGCTAATGTACGAACACATGATAAGAGATGTCCATAAACAAAAAATACTTATTTATCGACGTAATGCAAATCTATTGTACTTTAATCAGATAGAGCGACCGAATAACCACAGTGTATTGAACAAGGAACAATAACATTTTGCTCAAAATCGATATCGAATTGGCTTTATTATTATGACGTCGATGTAGTATATTCTTATCACATTCATTGCAGCTGTACAATTCCGTATTAGTCAACAACGTAAATGGATATGCAGAACATACATAATTAATTGGATATGACTTACCTACTTCTACAGACACCAGTGTTCAAATTGATTGCAGCCGTAAATCTTTCATAGTCTGATTTTCATGATGGCTTTAATGATTGCAGCAATTTAGCTACCAATGTTATACTACTTATAACATATAAGGTTATTGTGTGCTATTGGTAATGACACATGCGCAAGAGCATCACAAATTGATGAATTAAAAATACAACAATATGTCGATTGTATCTAAAATCACTATCTGGCAATCGCCATGAGCTGACACCCGAATGTGCGGGTCCTTTGAGCGGGAGAAGGGTCCATTGGGCTGGGAGAACTCGATATGAAGAAGATGATACAATAGGTAATAACTACGATTCTGCATTTTCCGAGCAAAATAATTCAGAGCGCAATGTTGAGGCATCTAAACCTAGTTGTGGCAATAACTCGAGGGTCAAGATGTCCAATTACTTGTCTTAATCAACTTACTTGGAACATTCCAGAAATTGTGTATTCTCGTCGCATGGACGTAATATTATTTGTTTGTCTATCGCAAAACTATGTGGCTCATATACTAATTCTATAAACAATGTCATTTCAGTTTTCCGTTGATCCAAGAACATTGTAATTGAGCCCTTTATGTCAAACTACTTATATTAGAAATGTTTTCACTTTAAAATAAAATACTTTGATGCAGTCCCAAGGTATATGTTAAAATTCAATGATGTTAAAGCAATCTTAACATGATATTTATCCTAATACTTTTGTTCAATGAACAACAATGAGTTACTTTCACGGACATTACGGAAGAGCGAATTACTAGCACTCAAAATTACCCAATCAAGTTACGCAAAAATGAACATACGTTTCTATTGTTCTTTTACGGAGTCTCATTTGGACTGAAATGGATATTTTTGTATGGAGTTCTGTCAATTTTTCTTATCTTTCCCAGTACTTTTGTTATCATTAGAACAGCAATTTTATGTGTCCATTGGAAAGGTGAGACACCTTCGTCAAGAGATGAGATGATGATGTAGATGATAGCCTCATAAGATGAGATCGTACGATATGTCTCACCCATCTCTTTCACACATAAGATGTGTAACTGAGACAGGTTGTACATGCGCTACAACTACGCGTCACGCAGCGGACTAACAAATGAAATTATCTAATCAATATACTCATAATAGTGAGATCCGGTTATAAATCAATAATCTACTGTATTTAATGGGCAGATTTCTAAGTTAAATAAATTGTTCCATTGATTATCATGCGAGTGTTGTCTTTGGGAATAAAGTTCCGTGTAAACATTGTTATACTTTTTCAACGTTAACTTATACGATTAACCAAAATGAATAGATACTGTAATGTTTTCAGGGTTCAGGTGAATTCCTTTGCACCATAATAACTTATATATTCTTGGAGAAAAGTGGGCTATTATTTGAATTTTTACGATATACGATATCCTGTAATATATTATACGCCTATTATCGGCAATGAAAAATTCGAAATCATGTCATAAACTTTAAATAACTTCGTTATGTAGCTATATTTACCATATGTTTGGTTACTTTAGGAATAATTAAATATGTAAAGATTGTAATTTGCACTTTGAATCATCACAACACAACCTATTTTTCCAATATTATATTATTTTGCATTGTGATAACACTAAAATTAATTATATTATTGTTTAATTTATTATTGGTTTAAAATTGATATAAATGTAAGTTAGCCAATAATACTGTATATTTCTGTTGCTATGTTTTTTTTATTTAATTTATTTTTATAATAATTTTCTGCGATGAAATAATACTGTAACTCAGATTTCTTTGCACTTTATACCTCGTGTATTAAATAGTATTTTATGTAAATAAGCTTTTAAATATTTTATTAAATTGTTTTGTAAAATGTTGTGTTTTTGATACCTTGCTCCTAATTACTTATTTGATTCTTGAAGCGGTGCGTTGGTGGCGGAGTAGTAGGGTGCCTGCCTGTGGCTGCATAGGTCCCAGGTTCAAATCCTGCCCGTGCTATATGAGTTTGTATACCAATCTGACTCATGTATTGTAGATTTCATAGACCACCACTTGCTTCCGGTGAAGGAAAACATCGTGAGGAAACTTATCGGCTATTGTGTGAAATCGAGAAGGCAAACCACTCCTTTAACACTGCCAAGATAGTCGTTGTGTATGTTTCATTCCATATAATGACCACGACCCTCATTTAGTTATGAAGAATACGACTAAAGGAGGAGGATTTGATTTTGCAGTCAAATCATTATAAAATATGGTTTTGTAAACTGTACTTAAATCTGTGTTTACTGAAATAAATAAATAATAAAAAGTTCAAAGATTCAAGAGAAAGGATATTGGTGCACAACAAAAATATCACGCAGACGAAAGCTAAATTTTCAGTGTTTCAATTTCATCAAGACAAGGCGCAAAAGCCCAGATTTATACAACTGTGTGAACTATCCTAACTTTCTATATCTATCCTTATAAATGCGGAAGTGAGTTTGTTTGTTTGTTACCTCTTCACGCTTCATCTACTGAACCAATCTTCCTGAAATTTCGCATACACATAGTTAGAAGTACGGAGAAGGACGTAGGGTACCTTTCATCCCGGAAAAAGGCACGGTTCCCGTGGGAAATTCACGCGGGCGAAAGCTAGTAGTTGTATAAATCTGGGCCTCTGTACTCTAGATCTGAAGATGCTCTTTCCACTGGCCTGAGGCAAGTTTTAGGATGAAGCAAGATCCAATTATGGTGCCCTTAAACTCGTTGTGTGAGGTGCTCGTGTCACTGCACTTAAATTTTCTTGACCACTGATGCGCCCACTGGGACTAACCGCCCTTCGTCATATGTAGGGCCGGCCTGCCCTGTCTCTCCGTATACTGCCGTCAATAGCATAGTTAAAAGTCGGATTTTGTATTATTTACCTTCAAATAATGCGTGATAATATGTATGTATATACCTTTGATCATTTACTCTCTTTACTTAAATTTATTTACTACTTACTTAGATTAAATATTCAAAGGTATGTACCTTTAAATCTCTCGAGAAACGGTTTGAGTAGATTCATGCAGGAAATATGCCAACAAAATGATGATGATAAAAAATTGCAACGTTTTGTTACGTAAACTACGTACGTTTATGAACGAAGTAAGGCTATAAGTATCAGAGTGGATTATGAAGAAGTGTTTGATGTATAATGAGATTTCACCGCATAACGGGAACATAGGTTTTGGTACACAATTTACGCAGGCGAAGCAGCTAGTCTAGAATAATTGTGTTTTGGCTGTGATTGATAAGAGACACCACTCCGAAGCATCAACGTCTGTCCTATGTGGCTACTAGCAAGCGATCAGCAGTAATAAGGCCTCAATTAAAACTCTTAAGCACTTGTGTGTCTTTGCTTTTTAATTTTTGCAGGCGCTTATTAACAATTTAGTTAACGGTTAACACTTACAAATAGTCGCACGCATTTATTTAGCTAAGTAGTCCAATTGAAACTTAATTTTTCCTTAGTTTCTTGTTATCGTTATTATTCTTCTATAACGAACTTCTTGACATTGAAGGTTTCATTAAGAAAAAAATATTTTTTTGTCTTCATGAATAAAATCACAAGCATCTTAAAAAAACGTTTTTAATTGTTCATATAAATTACTATTAACAAAATTAAATGAACGGATAACTTATGAGATAGATTTGATCATTGCTAATATTCTATAGTCACAATATACTTTTTTCTTAAATTGATTTTATACAAATTTATCAGTCAAGATCAGCCAAGAGGCTTATCGCAAGCACAAAAATCATTAAATTCATTTAATACATATATAAAGCATATAATAAAAAGTGTGAAATATAGATGAGGCTAGATTGATTTCTTTGCAAATTATTTAAATAAATAAAATGAATGCTGAGCACATATTTTGCCATGCAAATTATTTTAAAAAGTACAACTTAATTTACAACAGCATCGATTTGAGGCATAGAGTAACTTTGTTATCTACAAAATTAACAAATCAGTCATTATACAACATTAGCAATGACCTATTAACTAAGAACTAACTAATGATTTTTCTTGGGCTTAGAGAGTTTTTCGTACTTGCTCTTCGATGAGTACCAGAGGAAGAAGGGGATGGCGAGAGAGGGGAGGGTCATGACTGCGAATGCAGCCCAGTCGAGGAAGTGAGAGGAGAACTTGCGGTCGTAGTCCTTGAATGCGACGATGGCGCCCTCTCCTGGAGCACTGCTGATTGAGTATGTCACCTGGAAAATTTCAAATTTTTTTTAATTAAATATAAAAACGTGGCCAGTAATAAAAATACCAATAAATTGTAGACTTAGGTCAGAAAGCAAAGATCCTAAATAGCATTATTTTATCCTTCTTCGCTCGAAATGGTACTCTACATATCCTTAAAGCCCAGCGTTTTACAATAACAATTCTTTAACAATAGGCACAATTCCTCATGCAACATGAAGGGTTAAGAATTACTTATCATGGCCATACTTAATTGTATTTTTGTTTATTGGGAGAAGGCAGCAGCTCACAATATTCCTCACATCCTCCCTAGATTCAGTAAAGCTAAATATATATACTTTTATAACCAATTTAAAAAAAAAAATTGATATTTTAGTTAGAATTTTTAAGCTGCTTGATGGTATGTTTAGCTCTACTGATTCCACCTTCCAAGTATTTGTAATTTAAAACAAATCAAAACAAGAAGTCTTTTTTGTTCATTTTACTAAATACAATGAGCCATGAGCCAAAGAACTCCACTGTTATGAGCTTCACTCTTAAATTATATGATGATGAATGTGCAACTTGTATTCACTGAACTAGTATTGATTGATTGCAAAGGAAACTGAACATATGTTTAAAATAATGGAATTGAAACTTACCTCAGAGGCATCTTCACTAGGTTTGTATGTGACTTCAGCTGCTGTGAAGTTAAAGTACCCATATCTGTTTGATCTAACAGTCACTACATGGGAAACATTGGTCTGTGGTGGGATCCTGTCAATATTGGCTGATAGTTGTCCACCAACCACTGTGAACACTTCTGGGTGGAAACCATTGTCTGCAAGCTTCACGTCGACCGCGGGAGCTGTTCCAACGTTGTAAAGAGTATATTTCACTAATATATCCATGTTCTCTACCAAGTATTTGTTCAGGACTTGTTTGGACACAAGTAACCTTGCAATCGTTGGCTCCTCATCAGCAGTCACAGCCGCCGCTATGATCAAGACCAACGATAACAATTTCGCAGCCATTATGCCTGAAATAATAAATTATAAATAAGAATTGAGCAGTCAAATTTAGGACGGCAGATTTGCGTAAAAAATGAATGAAATTGGTACTTATTTGGCAAACTATTTATAAAAATTGTTAAGTAGCTAATATGAAAATAAAAAAATATTATATTTACCTATTAAAATACGGAGTAATAATAAAAAGTTAAGAAATGAAATCGCGATCGGCTTGAGAAAGGCTATTTCACCGATGACAGAATTCGTACGTGGCTGACGTTTCACTCCACGCGTCAAAAAGTATTGCCAGTAATTACTCACAAATTAAAAAGGAACAACTAAAATCTACTGAGAAAACAAGAAAATCAAAAAGTACAGATTTTCTGAGCAATTACCTGTATTGACTTTAAACTTTATTTGTACTTTAATACTTTAATTTAATTTCTACCCCTAAAAACTAAAAAAGCCTAAAATAAATAGCTGATAATAAAATATTGTTGATGTTGATATTTTTTTTTCAAAACGCACGCATGCGTACGATACGAATTGTCAAAAATACGTGTTTGTTTTCGTGTTCGTGGATTGAAAATTAATGAAAAATGATTTTCTATATGAATTCTTAACTAATTTAAGAGTTCTTTAGCTAGATAAGTAGTGAAATAGTATTAGTAATTATAGACCTACATTAAACTATGACAGAGAAAGAAGATGATACCAAAAATCTCGAAAAAGAACCACTAGACGATAAAACCTTAGAAAAGTATGTTTCTCGGTCTTACTCGTAGCAAATGTGTTGAGTTTACAATATTGCGATTTATTTTTTTATATATTTTAGATTAGCTGTAGAGGAGCTGATGCGGGAAGCTGTGCAAGGCGCTGCTAGAGCTGAAATAGTGGGCCCCTCCGGCTGGGTCAAAACGCCGCAACCAAAGACAAATAAACGTTTCCTCGTCAACACACTGCGGAATGCTGTGAGCTCCAATAAGTACCACAGCTCTCGACACAGCCGCAAACCCTACAATCGGTCACCAAAACACGACCGGCACTCGGAACCTTCAATTAAAAAAGAAAAATCGAAAAGCAAACACTAAAATGGCAGACTACAATGTAGAAGATGCCTTAAAAACCATCTTCAATGACTCAAGTACATGGAAACCAGCTGATAAGATACCCCTAGTTATTAAGGAAATAGAACAATTGAAAATTGATATGAAGAGCTTTCTCAATGGCAGTGATAGTGACATAGCATCAATAGCAGATGAAGGAAAGAAGTTGTGTGTAGAAAGTAAGTCTTTGGTGGATGAAATGGAGCAGTGTAAGAGAGAGATAGAACAAGAGACAATGGCTGAGATATTGAAATCAATAGAAAACCATGATAAATTGTCTAAGGAATTGCAACGTGTAAACTTTGCCCTAAATATAGTGTTTGATGTGGTGCAATGTGGGAAGTATGTTAAGGAATTTGATGAGGGGCGTGAAGCTCAGAGCTTTAGCCGCTCTATTGAGGCTGTGTATGATTTAGTACAGCATATAGAAGTGCCTGCAGAGGGCTTTAAACAACTAGACCTTTACATAAACACAAAGACCACCGGACAACTCATATTAGATAACTTACTGCACGAATTGTATACAGAATGGGATTTACTTTTGTACACAAATATTAAAGCTACAACAAGGAAAACTATTATCACAATTAAACTTAAAATAGAAGATAATGCTCTAGCACGAGATTTAATTAATGCTCTAGATAGATGTAAAAAGCTGAAAGAAAAGCTTTCAAAGTTTGCTCAGTTTCTTCTCAAAGATGTCCTTGTACCTATTATTCACAATGATTGTACCGTATTTGCTGAAACAGATGTCTTGATGACTGTCACTGTTAATCACAAGCAGAATTATAAACCTCCGTATGATGCTGTCATTGCGAATTTGAGGTTATTGTTTCATTATCTTAGTAATAGACTGAACTTGGAACTTGACAGGAATACCACAATAATGCGGAGTATAGGGAAAGAGATATGTGTAGCATTTAGGGACATTCTAGTCCAAGATTGTCTCATAGACACTATACCAAATAATATAAATGAGCTTCAGAGTTATGGTAAGATAACTTCAGAAATAGAAGATTTTCAGCATTTCTTATCGGTAGTTAAATTCTTTCCAGAAAATCAGTTGTCTATACTTGATTATGTAAAAAACATTGATGTTCTGTTTGCTGATAAGTCTAGCCAGTACTTTTTGGAGACTGCCCGGTCCATTATGCTCAAAGATTTGAGTGCTACTATGTCTATTGGTGTTGAAACTGTTCCGGATAATAATGAAGCTGCTGGTTCATCTATAGATGAGACCACAGAGGATGCTCTCAAGATACTGAATGAAACAATCCCAGAAAGCTTGTTTTATTTTCCGAGGTGTATGATCTCAAAGACGGCTCAAGAGTTGCTTGATTTGGTCTATGTGATGATGGAACAAGCGGTACAATGCTCCGATGTGGTTTGCAAGAAGCTGTACAACACCACTCGACTAGTCTTTGAATTGTATGATGCAGTTGTACCGTATCATCATGAGAATTATTTGCAAACTATTCCACAATATGTTGGTAAGTGGCCAGACATTTTCCACTACTAGAAAATTGTTTTTGCATGTCATAGCCAGATATATTAGCACCCCAAGACTATTTCAGGATAAAAAGTACCCTATGTATTATTCCAGGTCTTTTAATTGATAATATGTGCTCAGAAGTTTTTGCATGACAATAGCATTAAAACATCTATTCTCACAAACTTACACCTTTATAATATTAGTAGGAAGGAACCACGATTTTAATATATTTTTGAGGGCAAAGCTTCCAAGCCCGAGTTCTAATAAACATGTTCTAGCCCAAGTTCTTATACGTCAATAAGTGATGTTGTACAGTCAGCTGTAGAGAAACCTGACCACTCTGACATCTGACATCTCAAAGTCAAAGTCATTTTTATTTTTATTCAAATAGGCTTAAAATAGCACTTTTAAAACGTCAAAATCTTGTTTTTTAGTTAGTTTAGAGAAGAGTCGGCGCAGCAAACTCCACTGCTGAATTTTCTCCGAAGACGTCACTTTAAACATATGTCTTACGTCATCATCTCTGCATCTGACTGTATGTCCAATGTTGAGAATGAATTTTATTTGACATGTTCATGTTCCAGCACTATTTCACAACAACTGCATGTTCCTCGCACACAACCTGCAAACGTTTGGAGACAAGTGGCTGATCCTCATGGAAGGCCGCGAGCTGGACTACCCCATCAGCTTTGTGGACCTGGTGCAGAAGCTGCGGGACCTCGGCTACCAGCATCTCACGGTGCACATGCAGCAGCAGCGGAAACAAATCCTTGACAATGTTCGCTCGTCAGGTGAGGTTTGATATTGTCATTCAGTTTACACTACTGCTCTCAGGAAGGAAAAATGTAGATAACATAGATAAATAAATAAATATAATACTGACAAATCACACAGATTGAGAAGCATTCTCCATTCCATCAGAAAGCCCACTATTCAGCTAAGCATGGCCTTCGAGTCTCACGACACGACCCTTGGCTCTGTCTACCCCGTAATTGATAAAAACGTGATTCTGTATGTGTGTAAGATTCAGTTAGCCCCAAAGTAAGTTCGAGACTTGTGTTATGGGATACTAACTCAAGGATATGGGATACTAACTCAAGGATACTATTATATATGGTGGTATGGTGGTGGTATTGTGGTATATGTATAACAAATCCATATACATATAGATAAAAATCCAAGACCCAGGCCCGACCGGGGTTCGAACCCGGGACCTCCGTGTGACAGTCCGGCGTGATGACCGTTGGGCTACGGAGGTTGTCAACGATATGAATTTGACCTGTAGAAATAGTTACGAACTAAAGTTAAGACATGTAAATAAAGTGTTTATTTATTTATTATTTATTTAAAACTTTATTGCACAAAATTAAAAAAAAAATTGCGGACTTAATGCCATATGGCATTCTCTACCAGTCAACCATTAGACCAAACAGAGAGTATTAGTAAGGTGGTGCGGTAAAGTGCAACGCGATAGTATAATGAACCCATAAAATATAGACGTAATAATAATAATTTACTTATTGACCGAGCGAGCGAAGCGAGCAAGGGCTATAATCCAAGTTGGGGCGAAAATACATTGTTTGTATGTTTGTTCCGCGACCCGCGATAACTCTCGAACCGTTGAATTAATTTTGATGATATTAAGAATACGTGTAGCAAATATCCATAGAATTTTTAAGTTCGTTGCGCATCAAAATCGATACAGCCGTTTTTGAGATATACGCATTTTTATGAAAACAAATATTGCTATATAAATAATAATCGCGAGGTCTAAGTTCGCGGCGAACCACTAGGTACTTTAATTTACTTTTATCAATGTTTGTAGATCTGAATTGCATTGTGGTGAAGGATGTGTTGAGTGACAACGCGGAGGCCGCAGTGAGACAGTGTCTGCGACAGCTGCACCTTCTGAAGAACGTCTGGATCGGGGTGTTCCCTGCCAATGTGTTTGTTAGGTATGTTCTTAGTTCTGTAGGTAATTCCTATTATCCTATTAATAGTGCTGACCCCCGCACCGAATCATACTTGGTGCAACGCATTTCCCTTGATATACAGCGAGGGACCGCTGCAAGAGTCATGGGCACTTTTGCGCCAGGTATGATCAGGGGCGGTTTCTTTGACTAATGTTTGTTATGACTTGACATTTATTTTTGTTTAAATTAATGATTGTTATTAAATTAAATTAATTTATATATTATCCTATTAATATTTTAAATGCGATAGTGTGGATGTGAGTTTGTTAGCATGTTTGTTACTCAATCACGCAAAACCTACTGGACGGATTTCAATGAAGTTTGGTATACGGGTAGAAAAATACCGTGAATAGCACATAGGGTACTTTTTATACCGAAATTCCCACCGGAGCGAAGCCCCGGGACGAAAATCACGATGCTAGGTTGCAGCTAGGTGGCGCGAACAGCGTATTTCGAAATAAACAATGACAACTTTTTTAAAGCAAATTCCCTATTATTTGAAAACGTAAGATTTCGGTAACAAACAAGTCTTTTCTCTTGGTTTCACTTACCCAGGCTAGTGATATTTTTATCAAATAATATCTCTGTAACTCTGGTGAATCCATTAAAATCTTAGGTTCTAAAAAGATCATTTAAAAAATATCAAAATATGGTCCCTTTCTCATTTCCTAAATCAGTATTTAAAAATGAACCTTATAAGATCACTTATATAGTTTATTTTTAAATATTTAAAATGAACCAAAAGTCATATTCTGACTTGTCAAAGTGTGCCTTTGACTTGTCAAAGTGTGCCATTGACTTGTCAAAGACCCCCTGGTATTTGTATAATATTGCCATGGATTTCCTTTCCCCAGGCTGATGGGAACCCTCGTGAACATGTTCGTGGAGGAGCTGGTGCACCGCGTGTGCACGGTGGAGGACATCTCCATGGAGATGGCGACGCAGCTCACGGAGATATACACGCTTGTTGTGCAAAAAGCACCCGCACTGTTTCAGGTAATTTCCCATTTTTCCCACGACTCTGATGAACATTTTTTTTTATAGAATAGTAGGCAAACAAGCATGCGGGTTGCCTGATGGTAAACAATCACCGCAGTCCATAGACACATGCCCGTGGATGTCCAAAATGAGCAATGTGATTTTTTTGTTTTAAAATAAAAACATGACTGACAAGTCACATAGCCTATGTCACTCGGAGGAATGCAAGGAATCTAAAAATACCTCTCACATCAAAATCTGTTAAGCCGTTCAGGACTTATGGTGCAATAAAGAAACTTACATAAATACAAACATACATGAACCCTGAAAACATAATACTCCTTTTTTGGTCAGTCGTTTAAAAAAGCAAAATTAATAAAATGAAAAATATCTTTCACAGAACCCGACAGATGTAGAGAGCCATGTAAAGTCCTGGATCAAGCTCCAAGAGCTGATCTTTGTCCTCGGCGGCTCTCTAAAAGACATCGAGCACCACTGGCAAGATGGCACCGGCCCACTGGCCATCCACTTCCACACTGAAGAGCTTAGGAGTCTCATCAAAGCACTGTTCCAGAACACTCAGTTCCGCGCAAATTTACTTGCCAAAATTAAATAGTTGATGTTCACTTAAAAGTTAAATTACATATTACATATACCAATATAACTGTGTCCGTATTTACTATTATGGTGTTAAATGGTATTTTTTGTTTTATTTATAACCCACTAGCTTTCGCCCGCGGCTTTGCCCGCGTGAATTTCCCACGGGAACCATGCCTTTTCCCGGGATGAAAGGTATTATTTATTCTCCGTACTTCTAACTATATGAATGCGAAATTTCAGGAAGATTGGTTCAGTAGATAAAGCGTGAAGAGGTAACAATCAAACTCACTTTCACTCAATGCGACCTGCGACACGGGGCTTCGTATTTTATGTTAGTAAGCGTGTACAGTCACGAGTAGAGATGGGCGCTTGGATAAATTTCCGGAAGGTAAAAATGGGAAAGAATGGGTAAAAAATAATTTATACCCATTTATACCCGATATTTTTTATTTATACCGGGTAGAAATTATAATGAAAGTAAATTATCCTTATTTACTTTAAACTGTTAAAATAATAATTAAAGTATAAATATTAGGTATGTTTTGATTATAAGGAAGATAAATAACTAGTTGTTTTCGGTTCAAATATTAAAAAAACGAAAACAACAGATTTAAAATCATATGTATTCAAATAATATTTTGAAAATAATGATGCATATGGATGTTTCAAGTAGAATTAACAAAAAAGTAGACTAACATTTGCCCGCGGGTTCGCCCGCGTGAATTTCCCACGGGAACAGTGCTTTTTCCGGGATGAAAAGTATCCCATGTCCTTCTCAGTACTTCCAACTATGTTTATGTGAAACAGGAAGATTGGCTGAGTAGATAAAACGTGAAAAGGTAACAAACAAACTCACTTTCGCATTTATAATATTAGTTAGGATTAGGATTTGAACCTCGAAATATTTTTCTAACGAGAAAGTTTTATGCAATCGTGTTTTTGAGAGAGTTAGTAATTAAGTTTGCTGCATTTTAATTTCAAATTCAGTTTTTCATTATTACTGATATTACAGACATTTGTAATAATCTGGCCTAGTACGGCGGGCCATACGATTCGATGATCGCCTAGCCGTTCAATAGAATTCCGGCATTTGGCAAACTTGTTCGTCGCCCCGGCATAACATTCATTGCCTAAAACCAGTTGGCTGCGAATGAGTCAGAATTAAGATATATCTTGTTAGGTCTTTTTGTAACCAAAACGTAAATTGTACACTTTATAAGTATTTTTACGCAGTACTTAATTTAAAAACTGAATAGTACCTTAAACACTTTATTTCTTAATAAATCTTAACGATATATTATAAATTAATTGATTTTAATTTTTACCCGGTGTAAATTAAAAATTCCTGGGAAAAAATGGGTATAAATGGATAAATTTCCAAATCTCAGAAATTTATCGGGTAAATGCCCATCTCTAGTCACGAGCATTGATATGTATCCAATTTTAGACTTTATCACATTGTCATAAGGACCGAAGTGTTTACATATCGTGACTAGCGTGAAAGAGAGGTGAAAAAGAGTATTGTAAAGTTGTTTTGGCTCTATGTACCAAATTCTATAGCTACAATAAAAAAGTAAAATGTCACAATAAAGTTACGTCACGTCATACAAAATAACAAAAATAACATAACCTCTAAAATGCTTTTTCGTAATTTCAAAAATTAAATTCTAAATTAAAATGAATCCAATAAAATTTCTAAAACGGGGGAGGTCTCATTTAGTGCTTAGTCGGTATTATGCTACTACCAAGAAGAAGATACCCGTTCCTGATGAAGAAGAACAGTTACCAAGTAAATTGTTTTGAAAAAGAATTGAATTGAACATTAAATAATTCAAATTATACTTTTGAAAATTCTGCAATATTACTTCATAAAATTATATTATTGTATTAATTTGCTTGCGATCCAACAATAATATAACTACGTCTTTTCTCATAGTTTAAATATTAGATTCAAAGTTTTAGATATTACTAAATATTTTGTTTTTATTTCTGAATTCAGTATTTCAATACCCCGTAAGTAAGGCTTCAGACCGGAGGGTGTATGTTTGGGGCTTGGCAGAGACGGGCGCCCTGGGCATTCACTTGCCAAGGGGCAGCAAGGGGAAGAAGCCTTACAAAAATAGTATCTCCTATGCTTGGCATCCTATGCGATCATCTATTGGAGAGAGATTTGATGTAAGTTATATGTAGGTGTGTTCGTTTCGTAGTTTCAGTAGGAGCCACTTTAGGCAAATTTAACTCACAATCATGGACGTAGGAAAAAAGAACGGACACCGCCTCAGTAACATTAATAGTGATGCAATCAAAGTAAGCCGGCGTATTGTACCGACACGAGCGCACGCACACACCCACAGCAAAGTAAGACGGCCAGTGTTGCCGTTTTAGCGTATTTTACACTAGATCTAGTGCAATTCTCAGGTCTTTAGTGCTTATTTTTTTAATACAATGCGCTAAACATAATTTAGTGCAATCTGGTGGATTATTTGTAAAAACTTTTGCGCCAAAGAAATTTTAACGAGGCAACTCCGTCAACTCACACAATCGTAAGTCGCCGCCATTGCTTTGCTTCACTCCTTATTAAGCCAAGACTCCGTCCGTTCTTTTTTCCTACGTCCATGCTCACAATTAATAGTAATTTTTCCAATATCTTAGTAAAATGTATATATGTAACAATGCAAAAAGAATTCCACTACCTACCACACAATATATTCGACTTTTAAAAATATTCTTTCCTCATCAAAATATGGCAAACAAAATAGCTTAAAAGTTGAAATTGAATTCCAGGTATCTCATGTGGCTTGCGGGTACGGCTTCACCGTAGCTTCTATAAAAACAAAAGAGCAGCACAAGGTGTTTGGCACTGGCATCAACACAGATTCGCAAATAGGTTACCATGCTCCCAGGGCTGGCCATCCCTTGGAATTGCTGCTGAGTCCTGCACCTATTTATATTCCTTATAAATCTTTGGAAACCAAGGTAAGGCTTGCTCACTTGAATTTGTTTTGCTTATGTGAATGATGTGAGACTCTTTCCCTTTGGAACCAGGATTTGCTCTATACTGCTGCTAGAGTTGTGATGACTCAAAGATAGACTTTATGCTAACTAATATTTTGTTACATTAAAAATTGGAAAAAATACAGAAATAATCATTCTAGTAGCACTTACTATAATAAGTGCTAGGTACTAGAAATGAGCTATAATTTAATTTCATACTAGCTGCGCCCCGGGGCTTCGCTTCCGAGGAAATTTCGGGATACGGGTTTTTCTACCCGTATTTCAAATTTCATCGAAATCCATCCAGTAGATTTTGCGTGATTGAGTAACAAACATCCTCACAAACTCACATCCAAACTTTCGCATTTATAATATTAGTAGGATTACAAACATGCCAGGTAATCGGCGTGGACGCAGGCCGCGCGCACACTGCGATCCTGACAGACAACGAAGGCGTGTTCACGCTCGGCAACAACGCGTACGGCCAGTGCGGGCGGCGGATCAACGCCAGTGAGGAGTACCGCGGGAGCATGCTGTCGCATAATATCAAGTCGCTAGGGAAAGAAAAGATCACTAGTGTTTGCTGTGGACAGGATCATACGTAAGTTTTAATATTTCTTCTTCTTAGTTGTATCCTCATGACTGAGGGTCGTGACCACTAGTACCTACGGCTTTCGTGACTAGGGCCACAGATTACTAAAACTAGGGCATTCTAGGCAACACGGTCCTGTCCCTGCTTTAAGGCCAGATGGAGTTTCTTGTGCACAGTTGATTTATCATGTCCGTCCATCTAGTTGTTACTCTTCCCTGACTTCGACGCCATGGGACGTTTTATATTTCATACAGGACCTAAGGAAATGATACAAGCAGGGCCAAATTAAACATTTCAGGCCTTTGGGCAATCTAATTCTCGAGGACCCTTTCCATATTTTAGTTTGAGGATCATCAACTCTTCTCAAGTTGAGTTGAATTTTGAAAAGATAAAATTTGGTATGCGGTTAGAGAGAAGCCGCTCGCTGCGACATAAAGCAATTCACTCTGGCTTCACGTCGTCGCAGATATATTTTGCTGGTTGTTTCCAGAATGTTCCTGACAGAGTCCGGCGCAGTGTACTCGTGCGGCTGGGGCGCGGACGGGCAGACGGGGCTGGGCAGCTACGACAGCCAGGGCCCGCCCGCGCGCGTGCGCGGTGACGTCACCAGCGAGAGGGTCCTCAAGGTGGCCGCCACCGCCGACTGTGTGCTGGCCATCAATGGTAATGTTCAGGCATTCAACCAACTGGAGACGATGCGAGCGCAAATGTTTATAACTCATGTCTTTACCATGATGTCAGATTTTATTCAAGTCAAGACACTGCAGTGTTAGTAAGAACACACTCGATAAGAAAGGAAGATTGAACTCATGAAGCATTTTTTTATCATCAGCTGCTGAGACACTAGCAAAGAGCAAAAGCAAAAATAGACTTTCGGCTCTTTACCTAATTCAAACCGACAACTCTGCTATGTAGATGACTTTTTGCCTACCTCCAAAACTTTTCTTGAACAAACTCGAAACTGCAAAAGTAAAATTGCTCATCACAGCGCAAAAAAAACTGGATGTCGCGTGGGGTGTGAGGTGCTCGCCCCACATCCTACTAATATTATAAATGCGAAAGTTTGGATGTGAGTTTGTGGGGATGTTTGTTACTCAATCACGCAAAATCTACTGGACGGATTTCGATGAAATTTGGTATACAGGTAGAAAAATACCAGAAATAGCACATAGGGTACTTTTCATCTCGAAATTCGCACGGAAACGAAGCCCCAGGGCGCGGCTAGTCTAGTATAAAAGAAAAGTGTTATTTGTGAATTTTGCATCAATTTAAACGTGTTGTGCAAATGCATCCTTTCAAATATGTTTGACGATGCCCTGTCCCTTAAGAAAGAAATTGCATTTGCGATAAGCCCGCCTTTGCGCTCATTTTTTTATTTTATAGAATAGTAGACAAACGAACATGCGGGTTGCCTGATGGTAAGCAATCACCGTCTATACACCAACGACCCTAAGAAGGTCATAGGTCATTTATGTATTTACTTTTTGTCACTACTTTGTATGTTCTTTTCTGTGAATGGTGCAAAAAAGTGTTGATCTATCTATCTGTCCCTGTCAGATCAAGGCGAGTTGTTCGGCTGGGGCAACTCTGAGTACGGTCAGATCCCGATGCGCAGCCCGCAGCAGCAGGTCAACGTGTCGTACTCGCTGCTCGCCTTCACGAGGGGACTCGGCAAGATCGTGGACGTGGCGGCTGGCGGCTCCTTCTGCCTTATTGTCAATGGTTTGTTATTTTTTAACTTTTTTTAGGTACTCAAACGCTATTTTATTTATTTACTAGCTTTCGCCCGCGTGAATATTCCACGGGAACAGTGCTTTTTCCCGGGATACAAGGTACCTTATGTCCTCTCAGTACTTCTAACTATGTGTATGCGAAATTTCAGGAAGATTGGTTCAGTAGATAAAGCGTGAAGAGGTAACAAAGAAACAAACAAATAAATAAACAAACTCACTTTCGCATATATTAGTTTTGGTGTTCCTCATGGCTGAGTGTCATGGTCATTATGTTTTATCCCAACTAATGTTATAAATGCGAAAGTGAAATTGTTTATTTGTTACTCTTAAAGCTTTATCTACTGAACCAATCTTCGAATTTCGTATACACAAAGAAGTACTGAGAAGGACATGGGAGAGGGTACCTTTTACCCCAGGAAAAAGCACTGTTCGACTGCGACTGCGAGCAAAAGCGAGTGAAACATAACGGCTTTTTGTTATGGGATAGGTACTTGCTCATCAATACTACATTTTATAATAGATAAACATCCAAGACCCTGAAAAAGATTATTTTCCATATTGTCCCAGGACCCTGTGGTTCCGAGGTAAGGTTGCCTGCCCCACAGAGGCCCAGAAAAATCAAGACTCAATAATATTGCTCTACAGTGTTTCCAGTAGACAATGTGAAGTAAAAAAGTAATTTTTTTTACAGAAAATGGTGATGTTTTCGTCTGGGGTTACGGCCTACTAGGCCTAGGGCCTAACGTCCAGCACACGGCAAAACCCAAGCAAATCCCTGCAGCACTGTTCGGCCGCAACGAATTCAATCCAGAATGTTGCGTGAAGAAAGTTGCCTGCGGTATCAGCCATTTAGCAGCTATAACCAACACCGGAGACCTTTACACTTGGGGTCGGAATAGACATGGTTGTCTCGGCTTGGGAGACGGTTCAGATCAGCACTTTCCGCTAAGGGTGTCTATAGGCGCTCATGTGTTGAATGTTTCTTGTAGTGTAGACCATACAATTGCTTTGTGTAAACCTTTTACGTAAATTGGGAAGTGTTTTGCTTTTATTTATTAAAGACTGTTATTTATTAGCGAAGGATGTATGATTCCTAATGAACTCTCGTCTCTTGTAAAAATACCAAGCATTGTCAAGTATTTCCGTTCCTTACTCCATTCATAATGATTTTTAAGGAATTCTAACAATATCGATTTATAACATGTAATAAGAAGAAATCTAATGTGCCATATAACAACTGATTTTCACTGAATTTCAATGTATGCATTGCCCATATAATGCCTTAATTATTGCATTGTTTACTTTGACAATATCCAGGATTTTTTTTTTTTTTTTTTTTTTTTGCCCGTCATTGCGTTGCTGAATACACGTGTTTTGAGCTAAAATCGCGTAATTTCATATAAGAAACTTTTTGTGTGACCTAAACTTTCTGTTTGTGTTGTTCTGGTGGTGGAATTAAGGTAGGTATATTATATTCCTTTAGTTTTCTTTGCCCATTCCCTTAATGGGCAAAGAAACTCCTGACGGGGAGGTCCTCCTCTCCCAGATGTTGATATGGACGATGAGGTTACGTTTAGTCAGCTAAAACCGAGACTAAAACGCCCAGCAGATCCGGAAATCTTTCCGAAGCCAAAAAAAGCTCTCCCCTTCTGATTCCATCCAGTCCGTGTACGTGAAGCCAGGCTATGAGGAGGACTCAAACTTTCAATATGCAGATACTGATCCTGGTCCGTATGTGGTATATGTATCTCGTGCAGAGTCAGATACATCAGCCGATCGCTCTATTCGTGTACTGAAATTCGGCCAAATGATGCACAAACATAAAGTCCCCGGTATTGTTGAGGGCGGAATTAATGCTGTAAGTCGTAGTAAAATCAGTGTTACATTTAAATCCCCCAAAGACGCCAACAATTTTGTTAAGAACTCATTGATCTCTGATAACCATTTTCATGCTATGATACCAAAATATCTTCTGTCTCGCATGGGAGTAGTTCGCGGTATTCCCACTGATTGGACATTGGAGGATTTAGTCAATGGCATTTACATTCCAAGAGAATCTGGTGCAGTAATAAGGGCTAGACGACTAAATATCAAAAAGAAAAATGAGACTGGCGTCTCCTGGGTTCCATCTACAACAGTTGTTCTAACCTTCCTAGGTCAAACTCTTCCTGAAAAAGTATATTGTTATAGAACGTCATTGTTTGTAGACACCTATCAGCTTCCTACAATTCAGTGTAGGAACTGTTGTAAATTTGGCCATGTCAAAAATCAATGCAAGTCGAAAGCGCTCTGTTATAAATGCGGCCAAAACCATTCAGGAGATGAGTGTGATCAAACTGTAACTTCCCTCGTTGTGTCCTTTGTAATAGAAACCACTTTGCTAATGATAACAAATGTCCCGAGCATGCTAGGCAAAAGTCTATCAAAGTAATAATGTCCCAGGAAAACCTTAGTTATATAGAAGCTTCCCGCAGGTTACCTGCCTCCAAAACCTCCTATGCAGATATAACAGCGTCTTCTCCCAAGTCTTCCCAATCCCCTATAACCCCTCTCATTCTCAAGTCCCACACTATGCTGCTTATTACACCCCAGAAAAACAATCATATAAAAAAACTATCTATAAACAGGTTCGCCCTCCCCCCACCCTTGGCAAATCTTATGATGTTGAGGCTCATAACTCTATGACATTTACCCCAAAGTCCTCCCAACCAAATGGCTGTGCCCTTCTTAATAACTCTCCCCTCCAGCCCAACTCCTCACCTTACCCCTAATGACAATCTGATAGAATTATTAGTATGCTCCCTTCTCAACATTCTTTCAAAATTCAATGATGCCATACCGAACAATGTCAATATCCTACTTCAACAGCTCCTCTCTCGCCTAATACAATATGGACCACAACATAAGGACTCTCCTACAGTGGAACTGTAAGAGTGTCCGCTCCAAACTTCCTGATCTTTAACTTATTAAATAAATTTAAACCTGTCATAACTGCCATCTCGGAGACATGGTTGAGACCAGATTCTCGTTTTCGAGTTCCTGGATACTCCTGCCTCCGTGATGACAGAGATGATGGGTATGCTGGATGCGCCCTCTTAATTTCCCATCTGTATACATTTTCTCAAATCCCTATACCCCCCACTCCCCCAACTTCATGTGGTAGCTGCTAAATGCATTGATATCTCTTTTGTTTCGGTTTATATCCCTTACCCTAACTCCCATGTAATTTCGGAGCTTAACTCCATCCTCACCAATATTCCTAGACCTGTAATTATCCTTGGTGACTTCAACATAAAAAACACACTATGGGGATGTCATTGTGATGATGCCATCTCTTTTATATTCCTTGACCTTCTTGACTCTCAAGACCTCTGTATTATGAATGATGGATCTGCAACGCGCAGAACACCTCCATCCCAAAACATTAGTATCCCAGACCTAACTCTCGCCTCTTCCTCTATAGCTTCTACCCTTACTTGGTCTGTCTTTCCCAGTGCATGTGGCAGTGATCATATGCCTATTATTACTACCCTCTGTTCATCATACAAACCTTCTCCCCTTCCCAACCTCTTTTAAAGTATAGAACTCAAGAAGCAGACTGGACTAAATATGCTGAGATTCTAGACAACGAAATAAACTGCATCTCAATCTCGGATCCCTCAGAATACCTCTCAACCTATGATCAGCTTCTAACTTGCATCCATACCGCTGCCAAAAAAACTTTTCCTGTCAAATCTCAGTCTAGTAAATTAGCCTCTCCTCCTTGGTGGGATAGTGAATGCTCCGCAAGTGTTGAGGCTCGAAAGGATGCTGAAGATGAGTATCTTGCTACTATAGACATGAATACCTACCTTAATTACAAGAAAACCTGTGCTCGGACCCGTAGGTTCCTAGCCAAAAAGAAAAAAAAAGGATGGTACAAGGTGTGCGAATCACTTTCACCCAGATCTCCCCCCTCTCTTGTATGGAAGAAAATCAAAGCGTTCCGCAGAAGTCTCATAGAGAGCAACCCGTCTTCTAATGACGTTTCTTCATGGTTAGAAGAGTTTATCGATAGATTAGCTCCCCCCTATGTCCCAAACTTTGATTTTTCATCCCCATTCCATTCTACGTCCCCTTCTCCTGATAGCATGAATGAAGAATTTTCGTTTGCGGAACTCTCCTGTGCCCTTGATAACCTAAAAGATTCTGCTCCTGGTATTGATGGAATCCCTTACTCATTCATTTGTAAATCTTCTCCTTCTTGTAAACTCCTTATCCTTAAACTACTAAATTACTTTTTTATTTCTGGCGTCTTCCCTGAATCATGGAAGTCACAAATCATCATCCCAATCCTTAAACCGGGTAAGGACCCTTCTGATCCTACCTCATACAGACCAATTGCCCTCAGTTCTGTCCTGCTAAAAATCCTGGAACACCTAATCAAGAATCGCCTGGAGTGGATAATTGAAAACAGAAAAACTTCTTCCAGACTCTCAGTTTGGCTTTCGACGAGCTAAAGGCACGATGGATAGCCTCAGTATTCTCACTACACACATCCGCTCGGCGTTTTCCGATAACGAAAATGTCATCGGTGTGTTCCTTGACATCTCTTCCGCCTATGACAATGTTCAGCCTCCTCTACTCAGGCATAAAATGCTTCAGCTGAGTATCCCTGAGAGACTTGTCAACGTCATATGTAACATCCTTATGGATCGCTCTATTTGTGTCCGAATAAACGGCTCTTTACTCCCTCCTAGACGTGTTTGGAAAGGGTTACCACAGGGCTCTGTCCTCAGTCCCCTTTTGTATAACATCTATACATACGACTTGGACCTTACTGTGTCTAGCTTTTGTAATATTCTGCAATATGCAGACGACATCGCGATTTTTGCTCGCTCAGAAAGCCTCCCTGATGCGACCAGTCGTCTAAACTCTGCATTATATTACCTTAACAACTGGTTAGAAGAGCACGGATTATCCCTCTCGGTGGGTAAGTGTAACGCAGTTGTCTTTACACGCAAGAGGAACATTCCCCCTATTAACCTATCTATTAACTCCATCCCCATCGAAATTCGTAACGAGACCAAATTTCTTGGCGTCGTTCTTGATTCAAAAATGAATGGGTTATCTCATTTAAACCACGTCTGCCGTAAGGCTGAACAGGGTATCAATGTTTTACGTGCAGTCTCAGGAGTTCGCTGGGGCTCCAAATCCATATAGTCAACTCCTCTTATATAAGGCGATCGTGCGCAGCCACTTTGACTACGGTTGTTTTGTCTTGGAACCCTGTAGCAAAATCGCCCTTAGGCAAACTGGACAGGATACAGGCCAGATGCTTACGCATCATTACTGGTGCCATGAAATCATCCCCAATGTTAGCCCTTCAAGTAGAATGCATGGAACCCCCGCTTTTTATTAGGAGACAATATCTAGCAGACCGTTTTTTCTTTAGAATCGCCCAAAATTCATCCCATCCTTTGCTTAATGCCCTGGAGTCTCTATCTGAATCTTTCTCTACGTCACCATATTGGAACCACAAAGATCCCCTCCTCTTCTTAACAGCTTCAGAGAATATAAATCTATCCCCTGCCCAATTGTCCAATCCGATCGTAATCCTCTCTTCTCTACTGACTTTCCTGCTCTGGTCTTCCGGCCACGTGTTCTTCTTGATGTGGGTATTGATAAAAGCTCTCCGTTTGCGGATCTTCAATTCAATGATCTTGTCAGGGAACGGTGGTCGGATTGGCTAATTGTCTATACAGATGCTTCAAAGACCTCAGATCGAGACAATATAGGTGCTGCGGTCTGGATCCCAAAATTCCAAATTCTGTTAAGTTTTAAATGTCCCCCCCAGACTTCGGTATTTTCTGGCGAAGCCATAGCGCTTCTGGAAGCTGTTTCGTTTGTAGAGTCCCACCAAATTAAAAAAGCCGTGATATTGTCAGATTGTAAAGTTGTCTCCAGGATATAATGAAATCACCATTCCATGCTCGAGACAACTTTTCAATCACCCTGAAGACTCGACAATCGCTCTATCAGTGCCACCAAGCTGGTTTGGAAGTTGTTCTAGCCTGGATTCCAGGACATTCTGGAATTCTTGGTAATGAAGCTGCTGATATGCATGCCAAAAATGCCATTAATGTTGGTATCCAAACACATTTTGAATGTCATCCTCGTGACCTCAGACTTTCGGCCAAACCGCATCTCAATGAAAAATGGAAAAGGCTTTGGTATAGCAAGGGTCCCTTCAATGCTAAACACTACTCGAAGATTCAGCCTGATATCCCATCTCAACCGTGGTTCTATAAATACCGTAAATTTGATAAACGTGCTACCTCTGCTGTAATTCGTTTACGCCTAGGCCACGTTTGCTCTCCGGTTTTTCTAGCCAAAATTCGAGTTAAAGACAGCTCCCTATGTGAATGCGGTTTGGACGAGGGTTCTTTAGAGCACATTTTCTTTAACTGTCCTCTGCTGTCTGTTTCTCTGTATGACTTACTTCCCGCAACATTCCTCGTCCGTCAATATCTCTTTTCTTCTTACCTTAGTTTATACTCCTTTTTATATCTGTTCTTATTAAATTTATCAATAATAATAATATTTACTTATGACCCTATTCCTACCTCTCTCCTGCTTGTATTACATATATTTAGACCCTCTTCTGTATTATATTTATCTTTGCCTCACCGTACAATATTCAACCGTCCATTTTGTAAATAGTTTACTAACATTAGCTAGGTACTTACTAACCCTTTTTGTTGTGTTGTTTTAGGTTGCCCCTGCAGTTCAGAAACCGGCCAATAGTTAACTAATAATTATAGTCAATTAATATTTGTTCATATTATTAACATTGTGTATTCTTCAACCTTGACATCGGCAAAATCATCGTTTGGCGAGCGATGGAGCCATAAAATTAAAAAGTGAAGTGAAGTGACAATATCCAAGAATATGAAAGAAATTTGAATGGAATTAAATGGGTAGAGAAAGGTGAATGTGTGAAGAAAAATAGTCAGTACCTAATATAAAAAAGTTTATTTCTAGATAGGTAGGAATAAATGATTAATAACTAAAATGACACAACTTATTCTAATGATTCCATACAAAATCTGTAAATAATACACTATTACCTCCACTCCTGACACTCAATTGTCTTTCAATTTGATGTGACTATTGAAGGAGAAAGTGCACAAAAGCTGTTTTATGCACTTTCCCATTCAATACCACAATGACTATTGCTTGCACTCATCGTGGAATGGCTCTAAAGTGCGGAAGTCTCGCCACGCAGGGGGCAGCAATGATGTGTGATGTAGATGGCACCCGCACCTCTTACATGTCTCACTGAACAGATTCACATAACTATGCAACCACGTCATAAATGATCGGACAGCCAGTTCCGGTAATGTTGGTGAGTAAAAATGCAACATAGCAGCATGAGCATTCTCAGTCACTTTCCGGAACACATAATGCCGGGACTCTGTCCACAAGTCCAAGGTCTCGCCATAACCTTTTACCATAACCCATTCCATCAGCAAACCTTTGAATGCAACAACTGCTTTCAGTACATGACTGAGATTAATCTGAACTACAGCATTACTTGCAAATGGGCGAGATATAGTTATCTTCATATCGCTATATGACCTGTCTATATTATTGATTACATTGTCCACTTGGAGAGGAGCTACATTGTGATTGCTCTGAAGTTTCCCACGGCGTTTCGTACTTCCAGAGTTTATATATGAGCGTTTTAATGAGTTCTGACTGAGCAATGTGTGCGCGAACGAACTGTATTCATGAATCTTGTCCGTCCATTTGTAACTGTTCACCAGTTGAGTGTACAACGCTTGGCGTTCCTGAGTAGTTTCTTGGCTTAGGAACGTCGTATTTCCCAAGTTGAACGGTGTGGTCGGTATTGGGAGACTAGTGACGGTCTGTTCTAAATCTCTCAAATTTATATTAACACTGTTGAGCAGCTCTTGAAGCTCCAAAAGAAACTTCTCTTTGCCATCTTCACCGTGGTCGGCGCGGAGACCGTTCGCGAGAGTTTCGAAGACATGACTCACACTCAACCTCAGGGTTCTGAGAGAAGTGAGAGCAGAGTTAAGATTTTCAACAGAAATTGCCTGATTCATTTTTGAAAATGCTTCATAATATTCTAAAACTGAAATTCTAACCCAAAATACATACATATGTAATCCGAATCTCACAACAAAACTGCAAATCGTATCAAGTTTTGACGTTGACAGTTGACATTGATAGCTAACTACGGATACGGAATGTCATTTCATTTTTAATTTTTTTAAAACCTTCTCACACTTACACCACCAAGATTATACATCCATGTCATTTTAAACGAAGAAACTTCATAGATTTTTTTTTTCTGGGCTTCAAGTTCCCTCCTATTGATTCCTGATTGCGTAGCATTCTTAACCACTTATGTTATACACGGAAGTGTGGGCTCGCTTATTTCATTTCTTCATATATCATTAATAATGTTTACTGCACCCTACATTTTCACTTATATCTCCAGGAGATAATCTCTCCAGCCTTTGCGCTCATTTATGTAAGTATTTACTTTTTGTTACTTCTTTGTATGTTCTTTTCTGTAAATGGTGCAATAATGAGTTGATCTACCTATCTCGTGGTCTCCATTCTAGAAGCCGTCGCTGAGGCTTCATTCTAGCGATATGGCCCGCCCTTTCTACCATATTACCTACCAAATAAACAAATAATTTTGTGCCTGAAATAAATGACTTTATTATTTTATAATTTATATTTGTGCCTGAAATAAATGACTTTATTAGGTATTATTATTATTATTAAATACCTATCTAAAGTAATTGGACAATGGAAGAAAGACCATTAGGGTGCCATTAGGTAAAAACCATAATTGTTCTGAATAACTTGGTTGAGACAATACATACTTCACGTCGAAAGTTGAACATAAAATATAGTCAAAGTGTTCTACGGTCGCGCGTTTTATCTTTTAAATTGTTCATTATGGCCGCTAAACGTCCACTCTTTATGCAAATGTTTAAATTTGCCCGACGACGCTACCAAATTAGCAAGTTGAGCTGCTATTGCGTATCCTTCCGTTGCAAAGCCAAAAATTTAGGGTTTTTGTAATTTACGTAATACCTATATGTTTGTCCAAATACCTACTAAATGTTTGATTTTTTTCCAAAGACAATTAACCTGTAGTGGTAGGTACGTAACGAAAGTCTGAAAATACAACGAATGAAGAACTAATCTATTATGAAGGGTTTTAAAGACGTAGACAGAAAAAGAATGTAATTTTAAAAGCTTTTATACATGTTTGTTCGGGTGGAATCACGGTGGAATCTAGAACTCAATTTTGAAGTAGATATCTTCAACCGATTGAGCTCAAATTTTGTACACACGTATAGTTTAGATGACAATGCATAAAAGCTT
>CM031568.1:2548150-2782734 GCA_018467065.1 Ephestia elutella | reverse complement strand
GTTGCGTATGTTTATCGATAATAATGGGTTTAAGTAGGGTATTTTAAAAAGTGATATTATAAAATATTGTGTAAAAAAAAACACGTATATACAGCTACCTTAAATCTTGCCACAGAATTAATATTAGTACCACGTACTAAAGGAAACTCCCTGCCCCTCCCGCAATATGGCACCCCCCCTCTCCTTCCGCACTTCTCCCCCGTTCTTGTGTAACTGTGGGACGTTCGACTATGAAAACGCACACATTGACGTGTTACTGACGTATTCACGGATATACAGTTTCATTTGTTTGTTTGTTTGTAAACTCTTTATTGCACATACACACAAGAAAAATACAAAACATAGTGAAACAAAAAGAGAGGCGTACAATGGCGGACTTATCCCAAAAAGGGATTTCTTCCAGTCAACCAAGTGTTTGAAAGGAATATTTGAATGAAATAAGAAGGGAAGCGTAAGGCAAAAATCAGAAAAAGAATAGAACACGAAAATACATACACCAAAGTATACATAAATACATACAATATATATATATATATATATACAATACATATATATAAATACATACACACTCAAATGTCTAAAGAATCTTTATAGAAACTTTTGAGTTGAGATTTGAAGGAGGAAAGCGAAGGAGCCATCTTTATGTTAAGAGGAAGCTTGTTCCAAAGCTTTGCAGCACGCACATAGAAAGACAGAGCATAGATCCGCGAGGTGTACTCAGGAATATGCAACTGAGGATTATTGCGCGAACGCAAGCGCTCATCAACATCTCGGAAAGCGAACTTTTCTCGAAGGTAACAAGGGTAGGAGGGATTGAAAAGGACATTAAATAGAAGTGAAAGAATATGAAGGTTGTGGCGAAGGCGAATGGGCAGCCAGTCAAGCTGACGACGGAATTCGGAAACATGGTCGAACTTACGAAGTCCGAAAATAAAACGAATACCCTGATTCTGAAGACGCTCTAATTTGTTATATTGCTCCTCGGTGATATTTGAGTAAGCAACATCAGAGTAGTCCAAAAGCGGGATGAGGAGGGACTGAGCTAGCAGAGTTTTTGTAACAGTGGGAAGAAAGAACTGTAATCGACGAAGAGCATGAAGGGATGCAAACATTTTACGACTGACCTCATTAATATGCGGGGCCCACGAAAGCGTCTCGTCCATGGTGATGCCGAGGTTCTTAACAGTAGGAGATAAAGGAATAATATTGTTATCAAGAACAAGATTGGGCACCACCACTTGTTTGAATTTATCAATAAAATAAGGACTCCCAATAATAATGGCCTGAGACTTCCTGGCATTAACTAAAAGAACAAACTGGTAACTGTAGTAGTAGTAGGCATATTTGACGCGCCGTTTCTATGAAGCGCCCGCCCTGTGATCTTGCCTTAGGCAGGCTTGTCACACTCCGCGGTAGGTATTGAAAACGCAAGTACGTACGGCGGCCCCGCCGGCGTGACTAATCAATAGGTCAAAGAAGGTAAGCGATAGTAAGGCTCAACGCCATAGAAAGAGATGAAACGTTTAGGGAAATATAACTGTAGATTATTAGCGTTATGCGATCTGAATTGCACTTAATTGTATCATAGCGAAAGTCGCTATTCCTTTAATTGATTTTTCGGAGTATTCCGTCTGTACTTGTACTACTATGTATTCTGTGCCTTAGGTAAGATAAAACTTTAATGAGGTGTTTATGCAGCGATTATTCACGCACATTGGAGTTTATTGACATTCCAGGAAATTTGCACGCGCACATCCCTATTACAAATATGATTTATGGCACCGTCTGCCACGAGTCTTTGCGACTATTGTACCAGCTTTTATTTAGCTCGTCTCGTGGGAACGCAGCCTACGAACATAGTCCATATATAGTCATTAATTGGACACCACTCGGGGCAATCGAGTTGAATTTGAGAGACGGGTGGGTTGCGACCGACTGATCATACCGACTACATTTTGAAATTTGTATGATACGTGACAACCCTGGCACTGCAGTGTTAGATTGTGTTGGCGGCTTTTTCATCTATATAACTTCTAACTATCAAAGCTGTTGTATGACCTGTGTATGTCATATTACATAGTGGTGAAGTCCTAAGTGACATCTTACCGTGCTGGGGTAAGATGTCACTTCGGACTTCACTAATAAACTGAGTACGAAAACTAGCAAAGGGCCGCATGCAGGGGCGTAGCTACACCTTTCGGAGCTCTGTTTCTAATTCATTGACTTCCCTTATGAGGAGCCACTGGTACGGAGCTTCTGTAGCCCAGGGACCCTCTGCGGTAGCTTCACCCTGCACATTTGCCTATTTAGTAATTTTTTTTCTGTGAAATCAGAAATTCTTTATTGAAACTTAGCCTTCAAAGAAGGCTCTTTTTCACGTCAAAAACTAAAATCATAGTATATTATGTCTCAAAGCTACAAACTACTAGCATTTCGAAACGACCACTGCTGAGATGAAATGCCGAAAGAAACTGTGTTATATCTTACGATCAGTCTGGCTATGAGCAGATGTGTTCTCATAACCAGACAGGCTGATCGTGTATACTTAGTAATATAGACAAAAAACATACTAATAAACAATGCCATATTCCAGGAGGGCGACATGTCAGCGGAGATGTACACGTTCCACGAAGCCATAGACGAGCTGCAGCGGTCCGAGGAGGAAGTGCTGGACAACCACAAAGCGATATCGGATTACCTGCAACACGCATTGCAGCGCTGCAACCAACTGTTCTCCATGACCAGGGACGTGGACTATGATCAGGACGGTGAGTTTGCTTAGGATTAGCTGCAGAAAGAATTTGTGTATTCCAGGAAATAGACATGGTTGACATTGGTTTCGAAATAGATTTGAGTCAAAAATGGCAAATAAATTAAATGGTTTCAGACCACAGCGATTATCCTGTCATTGGCTTCATTAAGATCATCATCATAATCCGTTTTAATATCCCCTGTTGGGGCCCTGGCCTTCCTATAGAGTGCGTTTCATCAAATAGTTTCTTTGCCGTCATGTTGGCAGTAAAACTAATAATATTATAAACTAGCTGTTACAGTGGCTTTTTACGAGTTTTGGCTTAGGACGTTCACATCAATCGATCGATCTTTTACGACAATCCTGGCTATGAGAAGTACCTATGGGTTAATCCAAGTAATAATAATATAAAAAGTTTTAGTACCAACATGACGCCAGAGGAACTATTCGATGAAACGCACTCTAGATGGGTAAGGATGTGTGCTCAATGAGGATTGGTGGGTTTTAACGACTGCGACTACAGTCGGGACCAACGGCTTAACGTGCCTTATGAAGCACGGAGAAATACACCTTCACAACATACAAAACACAATATTTGTGGTTTTTTTAAATGACTTGTGCTGAAAATAAACAGTGAAATATTCCAATGTTGCAAAAAAATATTATAATACTACGAAAAAATGCGTATTGTATATGCATGTGGCACGTATTGTGTATGATTTTATTAATTCGTAACTTTGTATAAAGTAGTTTGCTGTAGAGAGTTAAAAACACGACGAGTTGGGAGTTACAATATGAATCAAATAGGATAGCTGCTCTTAACTCACAGGGCTTCACGGGTTGGGGGTAAAATCCCCCGCGTTGAGTCCCGCTGACACCTAAAATTCGCTACTGAGACGTGACTTGTAACTAATTTATTAAATAAAGGCCCATTTAGACAGTGCAAATTTCTTGTCTGTTGCATACAATTAAATTGAAGCAATAATTTACTCGCATGGTCTAAACAACAGTTGCTTGCAATTATTGAAAGTCAATAGCTGCACTGCAATTATTGCTCTTGTATGTACAAGAAACTTGCATTGTCTAAATGGGCCTTAATTCTTGTACACAACATATACATAGAAAGGAAACTTTATTTTTATATAACATAGGGCGGCAAACGAGCAAGCGGGTCACATAATGGTAAGTGACCACCGCCCATGGACAACCACAACACCAGGGGTGTTACCGGCCTTTAAAAAAGTCGTAGACTCGTTTTTCTTTAAAATATAATAGTACAAATAATTATGTTTAGAACAGCCGTCCTATATGATTCGGATACTAGCGTGTTGTGAGTTTGTGACGGCAGGTTCTCCCGCGCGGAGCAAGCGTCCGCGGCCGCTGAGCATTGGAAACACACGCGCTTCCACTCGCTGGCGGGGCCGCAGGATGTTAGGTGAACACACATACACATTGCAGCCCATTTTGACATCAATCGGGAACAACATTTGGGGCGGACAGTTCTTATTTAAGAGCTGCGCTCTTGTCAGTGGAGTATACGCCACGCCTCTCTATTTTCGGCTTACATTTAAGGCCTTGATGCGACACAACGCCTGCCTTCTGTTTCAGTTGGCTGATATTACTCTTTCTCGGTCACCCTGGACCTCTTCTTCCCTTCTATGTTTTAAATAGTTTTGTGTCATATCAATCAAATAGCTAATCATTTTCCTTCTCCTATTATAGTTCTTCTTCTTCTCAGCATATTTTTGTCCACTGCTGAACGTATGCCTCTTGATTTGACTCATTATAGTACTATCCGCCCCAAATTCAGCTGACCTCAAAATCTTATTTCTCGTTTTACAACATACAGAATTGAGGTTCGCTTGCCTGTAACAAATCGTCTACATAGCCGCCGGCAGTCATCGATCTCGCTTCGTCATAATCTGGTTATTGGTTTCAAAATTCCCAATAATTTGGTAATTGGTTTCAAAATTCCTTATAATTTGGTCATTGGTTTCAAAATTCCTTATAATTTGGTCATTGGTTTCAAAATTACTGATAATTTGGTCTTCGTATTAATAAAGTTTTTAAATTTATTTTATGTAACATCAGATGATTTAAATACAGGTACAAAAAAAAACAACTTTATTATATATATGAATGGATTTGATTGTAATCTTTATAAGATCAAAGTGTGTTTTTGTTGTAATTATAAGTTTGTAGATTTTGATAATTAATGCAATTTGAATAGATACTTTACAATCTGATTACTATATTTTTATTCCAAATTAATCTCTAAAAACATAACAATTGGCTATTAAAATTAACACGAAAAGTAACAAAATCGCAGCGGGGAATTCACCAATGAACATCAAAATCAAACCGTCGCCGTAACATACACAACACGCTAGTAGTTAACCTATAACGCTTTGTAATCCCGCTTCTGTCTTGTTGATTGTGAGACATTTTAAGTATTGGAGTTAGTAGTGATATTCAAAATGTTATAAAAGTTTAGCACATCGCTTTATATGCTTATAATAGGGATAGGGATTATTGCGATGTTATCACATCAATGGGGAGTAAACAGATTATTTTGACTTAAAACAACTCATGAGTCAGTCAGTATTTTTTTTCTAGCTATTTATATCCCACTGCTTTGCAAAAGCCTACCCCAATTTTCTCCACTCGGCTCTGATCTTCGTCTTTTCCTTCCAGTTCGTATCGAATCCCTTTAAATCATACAGTCAGCATACAGTCTAAAATAAACTCTGCTCTTCCATTGAAGTGAATGTAATTTTTTTATGCAAAAGCCTTTTTATCTATGAAAATGTTTCACGATCGATAAAACGGTGGCATCATACCACAGAATTTTAGTAACATTGTTGAATCATAACCTTTATGATATTCTCCAGCGTACGCGACGCAATGGGAGGAGTTACTAAACGAGCAGTTGGCAGTACTGGCGCAGTCGCGCGACCTGGTGGCGGAGTTCCGCACTAAGATGCAGCAGGAGGAGCACCTCTCGCGCGGCATCCAGCCTGCTCGGCACCACTAGCTGTGTGACTCCAGCAGTCTACTATGTAGAACCGTCTGACGTTAGCTGCTTGTGGAAGAAAGATGAGTAAACTATAGATGAGTCAAATAGCTTTATTTTGAACTTAGCATCGAATGTTCTCGAAGTTATGCTACGTTTACACGCTCGTCAAATCTCGACAAGTTTCTTTTGTATAATCACTAGGGTGCGCTACTGGCGAGTGGTGCTGTCAATGGTACAATACTGTTATTTTAATTTGACATTGACAGAAATGTACATGTCTGGTGCTGCATCGAATGTTCTCGAAGTTATGCTACGTTTACACGCTCGCCAAACCTCGACAAGTTTCTTTTGTATAATCACTAGTGTGCGCTACTGGCGAGTGGTCCTGTCAATGGTACAATACTGTTATTTTAATTTGACATTGACAGAAATGTACATGTCTGGTGCTGACATCTGGCGGAATATTTGAATGCGATAGCAGCGCCCCCATTGCTTGGTTTTTATGTGAGCTGTCATGTCATGCCTTTAGGAGACTTAAGAAAAATACTTCGTACAATATAGGTTGAGTCTTTTGACATCTGTCAAATAGTATGCAAATACTACATCTGTCTCTGTCGCTCTCTTTTTAAATGTATCGGTTCATTCTGCTGTCAAAAGACTTATCCTATATTGTACGAAGTATAGTGTTATTTAAAAAAACACTTGATTGAAAAAAAGAATGTGACCTAAGTTTGACATAAGACTAAGCAATGTACGAATTCTTCGCCGTAATGCTTGACGAGCGTGTAAACTAGGCGTTAAGAGTGTAATATTGTGGGAGCGAGACGCAAATACAAGTGCAGTTGTCTATCTCTTTTTGTACACGAGTTAGCTAATGGCAGATTGTTTTATAACGTTTGGTGTTTCACTGAGGCTGAATTTGATGCTGTTTTTGTGTTATTATTTTTTATTTATTTATATTATTGTTTCTTGTGCTTATGGAAATGATTTATTATTTATTATGGCGTATTGTTGCGTAAGATTTTATAGCTGATTATTCGGGTCGTTGTCCTCAATTTAAGAGATTTGTTATGTTTTGTAAAGCAGAAGCAAGTATTCAGTACATGTGTGTGATTTCTGTACTCAAGAATGGTGTCTATGGTTCGTCGATTCAGACGTCAGAAAGTCGAGTTTTAGTAGCGATCTTAGCGCCATCTGACCTATAATTTGACTACGCAATTCATAGACTAAAATAGAATAATCTTTTAACAAATAAGTACTTTCCTTTATGGTGTGTTTAAATGTTTTACTGAAACAGAAACTAGCATCAATTCAGGCTTGGTTTCACTAACGTAGGAAAAGGGGCGGTCACGATTAGCTATAGGATTGTAAATATAGCTATAGCTTCTCAGTGATTATTTGTGAATCCACAATATGTCAACTGCCATATGAGGTATCTGTGCAAAGCGTTGAATACTGATTAGAACTTATTATTCAGACTCTAAACCATTGCAAGAAATGTTTATTTGTTGGTTTACATATGTAATAGTTTTAACGCAAAATGAAAATCATAAGTGTTTGGTCCATACTGAAATGTCATGACCACAAAACGCGCAAGAAAGAGACAGATAGATTTCTGTAATGTTCGCTATTGAGACCTCATTCGGCAGTTGACATAACTTGTCAATGACAGTTGCTTGAGACATTTTTGTGAAAAAAAACTGATTTTTGTATCTTTCGTGTGATTCGACCAAGGATGCGGCCCCTAAAGAATCTCTTGTAAAATACTGTTTAAAGTTGAAGTACCAGAGGACATTACCCGCGTTCCATGAAGCCACTAAATGGCGGCGATCGTTGCAACTTGTATTTTCAGTCACAAATCAGTATTTCAGTCAAGAGCGAAAGCGGTAGCTGGCCTACGTATCTGAAAGTATTTGATTGCAAGTTGTGACGTTACTAGGTGTCTTATAAAGCTTACAATGACAATGTCGATGTATTGAGTGCCGTCGTGTTTGAAATGATAGACTGTTAGTGTGGTAGTGCACAAACACACGTTTGCTACATCGAAACGGGCCGGGGGCGAACTTTATTGAGAGCCAATTACTGTAACAAAATCGGACATTGACCTTTGTAGTAATATTGTTCGATGAATACAAACTTGTGTGACTAAGATTTGGTGCAAAATGTGCTCTAACGACTAGTAGATCAATATTGACTACTCAATTGACCCTTAATATATCGCCTCCAGCTCATCATGTGTAAATTCTAGACTGCGGAAGGTGTGTTTATTTCTTAATTTATATTGTTTCTCTTTCGTCATTAACATTGTGACTATAATTTCGATGCATTTAACTTTCGCTAAAGGCCTACTTATAAAATTGTAGATATTTTGTATTGAATGGGAGTTCGGAAGTACAAAGTGTTGAGTCGGTCCCAGTGATCTTTAGTATTTTCATGACATATTTGGGTCTCGACGAATACTCGTGTAGTTGTGAAGGTTGTGTGGGTCGAGTGCCGCCGCTTCAGAAGCGGCTGGCTCGCACAAACTTGCGTTAAGTTTTAGCATTTGTTGTAGATGGTAACATATCTTTTGCCTTACGAATCGCTTGTTATTGTTGATTTCTGAGCGTGATTTGGGATCTGGCGGAGGTCGCTAACATAAATAAAAGTCTTAATTCATATGCACGCAGTCTATTTAGTCATTTTCAGAATTACCGATTCAGAATTTTTTTTCTCAAATTACTGAAATGCTGTTTGAAACCTAAAAAGTATCCTTTTCGCCTTTTCAAAGACTTGTGTTTCTGTTAGCAACACGCTTTTCTTATAAAGGATTTGTCAACAGTCGCGAAAGTGACGCGTGTCGAACTTAATCCTTTTTTTAATTCGTGGATTATTGAATTTTAATCATCATTAATAATAGTTGTAACTCTAACAAAGGTTGTACGCGCGTCGCTCTCTGCGATCGATTTCGGATTTCTGCTGTGGGAACTAAGAGATTATATATTCATTCCGTTAGCTGAGATTAGCTACATACGTCCAGTCATAATAGTATAAAAATGGCGCGATATTGAGTTTTCGATCTGATTTAGTTTCTTTTGTTTCGGATTTTCTTATTTGTAATTTATATTTGTAATGAACTGTTAAAAATGACAAAATCGGAATGTTTCAAATCATTTTGCGTGACTATGTTTATGTGACAAATTAAACTTTGTATTTTTATGTTCATGGCGATTTCTTTAATTGTTAAAATACGTCCAGTTAGTTACATAAAGGACTGGTGATCAAAAATGTATTTCCGTATTAGTTTATGAAAAAATAACTTATTTTTACTCATCATGTCATTAAAATATCATTTCATAAAAATCGTAAAATTAGTTTTTTATTAATAAAAAAAATGTAAAACTACTTAAAAGACTTTCTATGTTTGTATGTATAGCGTATGTTTTGCTTTAGCCATTTATTTGCCTTGTGATAATTTATTTTACGGCGTTTCTTATTAATTACAAACTTATCTCTTGAAATTCAATAGGAAAAATACAAAGATGAGCTAGCTAGCTAAATTGTAAGAAGTCCTATTGCGCTCCAAAAAATTATAGTTCAATAGTACACGAAGAAATTGTCTCTTAAAACGGCAAATTCTATTCAATTGTGAAAATATACGATTTTTAAGATTGTAATTGATTTTTATTTGACAGAACTGTGACGGGACATGTCTCTCTAAATTAGTTTTGTCCGTGTGTGCTGATATACCGACACAACGTCGCAATGGTTTTAACAGTAATGTCAGTTTGGCGTTAATAAGGTGCTACACAAACTCATTGTAATATTAATAACTAGAAGTCTTGGCTTTCCTATTTGCTGTTATGGAAACTTGTAGATATTTTACATCATATAAATTACACTCTTCTTTTTGATCGTAAACTCTCGAATTATATCAATTTTTAGTTCCGAGTAAAAAATGCGGGTGAAAAACATCATTGCTAAAATTGTTGCTTGCATTTGAAACTACTAATTATTTTTCTTATCGGTGTTAATATGGAGCATTTGTAAAAGCGTCAATTTTAGTAGGAAATTATTTCAAAAACTTGGATGTTTCTACAAGCCTCTTATTCGCTAGGGCACTGTAAAGTAATAAGGAACGGCCGTTTTTGGTCAGCGAGTGAAATATCAACCAATGAGTTCATTTTAAAAATGACGTAGTCCTTATTGGTCGCTATTTCCACTTGCCTAGTTCTGTTGAAAAAGCAGCCTTAAACGGCTGTTCTAAGGTCGATATTTGTTTCCTAGAGTACAACGAGGCTTTCCATTAGTCATCAGGTCCCGAGCCTACGCTATATTGAGACTTATTTTGTGGTAACTATGTATACTATGATAGCTTACGTTAGATAGTGCTTATAAATAAATAAATGAACAGGATCGGTACTCTGCATCAGAGTGACTGCGACGCCGATGATTGATTGTACTGAACGAAATCCGCTATTTGTATATTATTATTTAAATTAACCTTTTAAACGCCATTTTAGACCCCAATGCCCTAATTTAAACATTATTGAGTTGTCACAAATCTGTAATTTTAAACATTTTTTGCATATGTCTACAATCTTAGCCAAATTTAATTGAATTTAACAAGAAAATTAATGAAAATGTCAGTTTTAAAAGTGGACACTTGTTTCCACTAAAGCCTGCATATGATAAGCAACATTGCTTACAATAGATTTAAATGTACAATACCTTATATTAGAAGGCATTGTAAATTTAAATTAATCTTTATTATTACGTAAATTGCATGCAAAATTACCATACAATTATATACTTTTTGTTTTACTGAATAAGAAAATGTCCTTTACATAGAAGAGTTTTAGTTTTGTGACAATGATATATTATGCGCTGTGGGTTTGGCGGTTGAATGGTTAAACTACCGAGATTGTAACTCTTCATATATTTTGCCTTGAAATGAATTCGTTTTTGTATAGAGGTTGCGTAAATAGACAAGTGGCGGAGCGAGGCGGCGGGTGCTCGCCTTGTCTGGTTGAAATGCTTTATTATAATAAACATATTTTAACATCGCACATAATAAATTAATCGAAATTGATCTTCTTGTTTTATTCCTACCTTTTTGAGGGATTAATTAAACATTCGACAACTTACGATGTTATGTATGATTTCTTTTTTTGTTATGGACAAGTTGAGAAATATTACCCTTAGGTATAAAAAATAGAAATAAATGAGAACTATATATTTGAAGTTTTATTAGTTACAGAATTTGTACTGGCCTCAAAATGCACCACATTTCGACAAAACTAAACAAGGAAGACACCCATTTTTATAAACAAAAATATAATGCGATTTCTTTTTCATACTCTTACTTTGAGAAACTAAGTATGTTTTTTTAAATACTGATTGAGCTGTTTTTATTCTTAGACTAAATCACAGGTTTGTGAAACATTATTCATATGAAGTTTTTTACTATTAGCATTGAACAAAAATTTAATTTGCAAAAAAAGGAAGACTAATATTTTACAATGAAAAAAAATACATTACTCATAAATAAATTAAACATTTTCTTTTATATTATAGTTAGGGTCCTTAACGGGAAATACGGTATCGGAAGAAAGCATGAAACGTGGCATGAATGTAGCTTTCATATATCTATTTTAATATTTTTACTTCGAGAAATGAATGTTTCCCCCACTTTCGACTTCTGATAGTATACATTATAGTGGTCCCAGACTTCGTGTCGACTTTTACCGTTTGCATAAGAAATGAGAAAAACCACGATTTGGGACATAAATGGGGGGGAGAGGGGGGAAACATTCTATTCTGGTGTTTTTATATCAATATTAAAGTACATATATGAAACTTGGCATGAATGTAGATTCATGCCAAGTTTCATGCTTTCTTTCGGATAGGACCATAAAATCGATTTTTGTTAGGACAAGCGAGCCGTACTGTTATAAAACAACACAAAACGAAAATAAAAAATAAATAACTTGATAACAAATATCACAGAACATGTACAGGTAATTTTGTCAAAAAATAGGCACACTGAGAAAACCTCTTTGTTACATTCCAGCAATTCAGGTAAAATAAGTACGATAATGGTATTATTAAGGTGGGGTCCAAAAGGCGCAGTTTCTTTTTCAGTTTTACGCAACAAAACAACTGTAAAACACACATGCAAGGTGAAAAACTAATTTTTCCTATACTAGGAACACCTGCAATATATGGCGCCACCTTTCACATAGGCCCTTAAACTAGATTTCTTCATAATTTGTGCCTTACCAGAATGTTAAGTTATTATTTTATAAATAAATAAATATCGATCTAGTTCCTTACATTTAAACGTTGATTGTTGTCAATAGGGGACCGGACAACTTTTTTTTTTGATGCTTTGAAATATCTCACATTAATAGAATCATCCGTAAAATAATCACCTCCATAACCACAGTATGTATTTCCCAAGATATAGCAAAAAACAATTCACATTTTTAAGCGATGTTTGGACGATACCAAAACGCCCCTAACTAAACGTACATTCATATGACGTCACGCGTAGAAAATGGAATTTCCTTAAAAGTTTGAACTCTAATAGCTGGAGTATAAATTAGTGCTGAAAAGTCGCAAAATGTGTTTGATTATATGTATTCTATCATAAATTACATATCTTGAACAATTCTTATAAAACTCCATTTATTCTTACCAGTCCTATTATATAAACAATCTTCACAGTACTTTTGTTGAATTTTGTTGAAAATAAATCAAATATTAGTTCAAACCTAAACATTCTAAAGTAAAACATTTATTAACCACGAAAGTAATTTCCTAAAAAGTCTATTTTAATTTATATTGTTGTAAAATCATAAAAAGACATGGTAAGATTGCTTACATGATAGGACTGGTAAGAATAAATGGAGTTTTACCTTGTCTGGTCCCCTATTCTCAAGTCATGCACCAGATTATTTTTTTAGTAAGTAAAAGTTTTACAGTAAAACTGTTTTATGAAATAGGTATATAACTTCCAAACATATTGAATCATAGATAGTTTTGCAACTCTTAATATACATAGGTACAACCATGCTGTGCGCTAGGGTAATTTTGATTGATTTTAGTCATAATTCAAAACTATTAACTTCATCTTTTAACTTCAAATTTTGTTACATTTGATTTTGTACGTAAAAACGTAATATTTTGAAATAATTTAAGGAAATATCAATTAAAAATAATGATAACAATGCTGAACATTCATATTTATAATATAAATGCGCAAAATGCCTGCCAGCAGGCATAACTGGAAGTTGTTGGAAATATAATTATTTACACTTATATAAATACATGTATTTACAAATTTTACTAAGTCAAAGGGCAGTTTATTTATTATACACTAAGTACCTATGTACCGAAAATATTTATGAACATGAAAGAAATAGTTCAATTCAAACTATACTACAAAAGACTCAACTTTGTATGAGCTGTGCATGAAAATTTGGATACAGTTTTGTGATTAGACACGTATATGACTATATAAGTATATATTTCGACGCCAGGGAGGCGAGGAGACCACCGGTAATCTCACACTTAGGTTGTTTTCACTATCTGTCTAACTCTGCCATATTACTCTGATGTATGTAGCACAAAGTATGTCTTATATAGTTGGTAACGTAACATGCAAAAAAGTGACGTTATACTAATAGTTAGTCATAACCTTCTGGAAATATTGTAAACTGTTGTCAGAAATAAAATGCCCTTAATAGACAAGACAATTAAAGCCATATGTTCCTTTCTGAGACCGAGGGTCAGAGCAGGTCTTCGTCGAAGCCCTCCCCGGTGAGGATGTGGGGCTCGCCGATGGCTGGCACCATGTGAGAGTACTCGCTGGTGGCCCACAGGTACAGGTTTAGAGTTCGCTCTGTGCTTTGAGCAATAAATCTGTAAAAAAATATAATATGTAAATTTCGTTTTTTTTTATTTGTCCTATTAGGTAAACAATCTTCACAGTACTTTTTGTTGAAAATAAATTAAATATTAGTTCAAACCTGAACATTCTAAAGTAAAACATTTTTAACCACGAAAGTAATTTCCTAAAAAGTCTATTTTAATTTATATTGTTGTAAAATCATAGAAAGACATGGTAAGATTGTTTACATAATAGGACAAGTGGGTAAAAACGAAGTTTAGTCATTTACATGCTGTTATTTAGATCATCATTATCTTGAGTTGAAATGGCAAATTTACTTTTAAACAATATTTGGCCACTTCTACAAAATAATTGCCAAAATACTGCAAATATTTTAACCTTCACCTGAGCGCGTCATGCATGGTTCATGTGATGCTAATCAAATTTATTGTTGACCATGCTTGATTTAATGAAACTGGTTTGAAAAAACGTGACTATTTAGTCATGCATTATATTAAAAATCAACACTGAATTGATTTTAAACCTTGATTTGATAACTAAATAAAAGTTAACATAACTAGAACAATATCAATATCATTTTAACCTGATTGAGAAACTACAGTTCACTAAATTTTCTTACAAAACACTATAAAAAGCTATTAGTCAATCCAACTGAGTGCTTACCTAACGAAAGGTCTAACGTCACCCTCGTTGGCAGTTTGTAAATGTTGGTAATACAGATGTCTGTGCTGCTTGGCAATGATCACAGGTGGGTAGCCCGCCTGCATCAGTAGCAGGTTCATGAGCAAGCGGGACGTCCGTCCGTTACCATCTATGAATGGGTGTATGTGGACAAGTTTGTAGTGTGCTAAGGCTGCATATCTGGAAGATTTTTATGAACATTAAAAAAAGGCTTGCTTAGGTTTTTGTCTTGTTATGAGTTTCTTGAATTAGCAAATTATAATATGTATGAGAGAACATACATACATTTATAATAATACTAGCTTTCGCCCGCGTGAATTTCCCATGGGAACTGTGCCTTTTCCCAGGATGAAAGGTTCCCTATATCCTTCTCCATACTTCTATGCTTATGCGAAATTTCAGATAGATTGGTTCAGTAGATAAAGCGTGAAGAGGTATCAAACAAACAAACCAACAAACTCACTTTCACTTTTTACACGACTGACCAAAAAAGGAGTGTTATGTTTTCAGGGTTCATGTATGTATGTAAGTTTCTTTATTCCACCATAAGTCCTGAACGGCTGAACAGATTTTGATGTGAGAGGTATTTTTAGATTCCTTGCATTCCTCCGAGTGACATAGGCTATGTGAGTTGTCAGTTGTGTTTTTTTTTAATAATTAGCTTGTATAATATTACTTAGGATAGGTATGTATTTAGAATAGTACCTGTATAGAAAACAAAGTCACTTGAAACTCAAATTGGATATTCTGTTCAATAAAACTTATAAAATCAAGTCAAATACTACATACCTGACAGGATGCAAATCCAATCCATCTTCCGAGTTCAGCCATTCCAGGAACTGAGTCATAAGCCTCTGTATCTCTGAGGGTCCTGGCGGTATGTGACCCCCAACATACACTTGTGTCCTCCTGAAATGACCTCCTTCCACAGGGTCTACATGACCCAACACTCTTTTATGTATCTCAAGAATATCTCCCATAGTTATGTCCCGAAGTCGGTACAGTAATGTAGAATTTATATACTTCATAGCCGCATCTAAACCTAAAATTTCATTATGCTCATCAATACTTTTACCAGACACTGCTATTCTTGTCTCTAAAATACTTCTAGTTTGTGATAGAGTCATGGTATTTCCTTCAATGGCAACTGTGTGATAAATGTGCTGGAAGTACGCCTCTTTCTTAGCTCTACAGAGTGCGGCATTATTTTCAGGTATCGATAACAATGCATCTCTCTTTTCATCAATTTTCCTGAGCATTTCTCGGTCCAAGTTTTCTACTATACTAGCGGTTCTCTGTCTGTTCATTAAAGCTCCTGTGTGTTCTGGGAAATTTGTTAATGCTAATGTGTACAGCTGATCAGCTTTAACTATATCCTTTTTAGTGTCCTCTAAAAACTCCCCATAGTGATTTAATATATCTGCATGTTTGGGCGACAGTGCAAAGGCATGTTGAAATAATTTTAAGGCTTTATCTGCTTTACCATGTTTCTTCATGTCTAGAGCTGCATTGAGAGACACTACTGCTTCTGCATCTCGAGCTTTGTCCTGCTTTTTAGCAGGCGTTGTAGAAGGTAAAACTTCTTCGCCAACTGTCTTCAAATAATTACCATACAGCCCTGCAGGTATGGGTGAGAAAGGCTTAACAAATCTGCCGTCATAGTAGAGTAATTTATGAAGAGCTATCACCACAGCTAGAGTACACACAACACTGGACAATATCAACACAGTTTTGCATTTATCCAAAATCATTTTCGCGCGTAGGGGTTTGTGGTTACAACACTCCATGGTTTCCTTTTCGATTGGTCTACCTATAAATAACATGACTTCTCTGTTTAACAAAACATCTGTTCTGTGATATAATCTCGGATAAAATTGTTACGGATGATTCAGATCGCATTATTGTGTTGTAAAGTTTCTAAACACAAATAAAATAAAACCACGTACACGTTGTACCTAAGGAAGAAGGCCATTGCTTTGAAAATGACAAATAATTTGATTAATTGACTTGACAGTGACTTAAATACGAAATGACATTGACAGCTGTAAGTTTCTTTTGTAGGGCGCCGTTCGTTTTTTTTGTGGGATTCTAGTTATTGTTCTGTGGATTCGTCCTTTAAGTTTTTTTTACACGACTGACCAAAAAAGGAGTGTTATGTTTTCAGGGTTCATGTATGTATGCAATTTCTTTATTCCACTATTAAGTCCTGATTGGCGTAACACATTTTGATGTGAGAGGTATTTTAGATTCCATGCAGTAGCCCGAATGACATAGGCTATGGCTATACGAGTTGACAGTCGTGTTTTTATTTTTTAATAATTTAGCTTGTTTTTGTTTGAATCTTCTTTGAAGGCAGGGCATAAAAGTAGGAAGCGCGCGCATTCCTTCCTACTTCTATAGCGCAGGGGATTTGTGGACTATTTTCCTTAAAATCCCCTTTGGATCGAGGAGCGGATTCCTGGACGAAAGTGTCTACAAATTCCCAATATTAAAATTTTTCATTTCTGAATATTTTTTTGCAGTCCAGAAATCCCCTGAGCAAGAATCATCCAAGGGGACTTTAGGAATAAGTAATTTACCACTAGTTGCGCATCGGAACTACTGTGGGAACTTCAGAACATACCCTATTTTTCTACCCTTGTTTCTTTCATCGAAATCAGTCTAGTAGATGTTGTAACATATATCCAAACTTTCGCTTTTATATTTTGGCCTGAAGTGTGATACGCCGCCGGGACATTGGTGGTTACGTATGCAGGTAAGTTCTCGCAGCAGGAACTCTGAATTCGGCATCTTAAAAATCTAAGGGGATTATAAAAATATATGGCTTATATCATAAATCTTCTGACATAATCTACCATTAAATTATCATACAATTTACAAATTCTTTATCATCAAATCAAATATAGGCAACCACATAAAAACCTTATAGATAAAAAGGAAGACAACAAAACATTTGAGAAATTAATTTTATTAAATACTTATGTCAAAATGTAAACTAAACATAAAACTAATAATAATAACTAAGACTAATGAAACTTAAAAGCAGCCAATCTGACTGATGGTAGTTTTCATCGACCACCACTTGCTTCCGGTGAAGGAAAACATCGTGAGGAAACCTGGACTCTAGGTGTTGATTAATAGTTAGTGTGTGAAATGGAGAAGGCACACTCCATTAACATTGCCAAGATAGTCGTGTGTGTTTCATTCGACATAATGACAACCACCCTCATGAGGAATACAACTTAATCATGAACTTAGGAATGAAACTAAATCATCCTTCGACCTTAACCATATAGTTTTGCGGTGTACTATGATATTTTTCTACGTGTTTCCTTAACTCGCAAGTCCTGACAAAATTGGCTGGACACTGCAAACATTGATGCCTCACTCCCTTCCCATGTCTTCGCTTAGCATGTTCAGACCTCCGCGACGCAGACAAAAACTTTTCGCCACAATCCTTACATTCATAAGGCTTCTCGCCCGTGTGCCTTCGTCTATGGTACACGGCGGCCATTTTGGAAACTAATTTCGCGCCACAAATATCACATTCGAAATTTCTTTCGCGCGTATGCACTACAGTATGTTCTGCCATCCTACCCGCAGTATAAAATCGTTTTTCGCAGTAAGTGCACTGGTAAGGGCGTACGTTCATATGTATCCATATTATATGATTCTTTAGTTGAGGTCGCGACGTGTACATCTTTCCGCAATAGTCGCAAATGAAGTAAGCTGGGTCCCTTACATTGCAGCGCTTGTTTCGTGGTAAAGATTTTACATCAGGTTTGGCATCAGGCTCGCATTTAGACCTGTGTTCCCTGTAACACGCTCTGTTCGTGAATTGCACGCCACACGCCCGACACGTCCTGACCGCGTGCATCTGCGAGTGAGCGTCGAACGACGCCTTCCTGGGGAAGGTCCGTCCGCAATCGCTGCAAGTTAACGCACTGAGCCTGTGAGCATTTTTCACGTGTCTTTTCATTTGTAATTCATTTTTAAAATATTGTGGGCAACTTTTACATAAAATTACACTTTGTCCGTGAGCTTCGTTCATATGTTTAACCATATATTTCCCCCTTAAAACAATTATTCCGCAAACGGCACATACTTCTTTTTGACCACTATTACTTAGATGCATGCTGAGATAATGTGGACTCAGGAAATCTTTTCCACAATCTGGGCACTGGCAAGGCGGGCCGGTCCGTACGACGCGTTTTTTCCTGGTAATACGACTTTTTATTTTATTCAACACAGTTTTGGTATCTCCTCCTGTATAATTTTTGTATGTATGTAAAGCTAAAGTGTCGGGTTTAATAAAAGCGCATAATGTTTTGACTGGTGGCGATGTTTCTTCTGGTAGGCCATCGAGGGAAATCAGAGCTTTGGCCCATATTTTTTGAGAGTTTTTTACAAAGATCCTGAACTCTTGAGCGGCGAGTGCGTGGGTCACGCAACTGATGCAGACGCAAAGTGGACAGAGCGGCTCGTCTAGCAGCTGGAAAGAGATAGAAATATTTTAGTTATTATCAAGTTAACCTGAGCACATAAAAATAAAGTATAAATCTGTCCTAATATAATAAAGCTAAAGAGTTTGTTTGAACGCGCTAATCGCTGGAAATACTTCTAAAAAATCACGATCACGAGGAAGGTTATACGGAATTCTGAAACTCCCACGGGAGCGAGGCCACACAGCTAGTAATAATTATAAATTACCACAAAGGACCACTAAAGAGGACACATACACAGAAATGGGCACACACAACAGAACTGTAGATAGCGACCAAATAGTGTTTACGCAACTACCGATATATTATATCAAATGTATTTTCTTTTTATTGCTCACAGCAACAATGTACACATAAGTGAAATGTAAATTTCTTTGAGAAATTTAATATTTTGAGTTCTTGAACCACAGATATACGTTAAAATAAGTACAAATTATAATGGGAATCGAACCCATTATCTGTACCATAACACTAGGAGAGGATCGTTTATTAATGCAAAAGTATCTATTTGTTTGTTAGTTAATCAAGAACGCCTAAACCATTAAGTGATTGGATTTTTTACCAAGATCTCTCAGGTGGCAATAAAAGCTTATGACAATAACAATTCAAAAAACATATTACCGTTTCACATAGCCGATTTCACTACAATGTTTTTGTTTCTCCTAATTGCTCTAGGCGCAGGCGCCACTTTTATCACCTCACAGTGCACGGACAAATAATGTTTCTTCAGTTCGAAAGGCCTAACAAATCTCGCGTGACATTTGTCGCACGCGTGCGGCATGTCCTTAATACTTCTATGTCTACGTTTTATATGGTCCAACCTTCGGGAAGCCGATAGAAACTTATCCCCACACTCCTCACATTCGTAGGGTCTCTCTCCAGTGTGGATGCGCTGGTGCATCTGGTAACCAAGCTCAGTTCGCATCCTCGCACCGCAATAACATTCATATATCTTTCTCTTTTGCGTGTGTACCGCTTCGTGAGACCGCAAATGTCCGATAGTCGATGCTCGTTTCCCACAAAGCTCGCAAACATAAGGTAAAACATTCAAGTGTTTTTGTATTATGTGGATCCGCAACGAAGGCTTCTTGTCGTAGGAACACCCACAATAATCGCATGTATACTTTATATTGTCATCTGTTTTGACTTTACTGGGCTTGCATCGGCTTTGATGGTACCGGTAGCATTTGAGGTTGTCGAAACTTTTTGAGCATTCATTACAGTGAAATAAAGAATGGCAATACATATGTCCGTTTAGCGACCTTAAGGAATCGAAGACGTTTTTACATATTTCACATTGGATATTTTTATTCGAATGACTTTTAATATAATGTATTGTCATTTTTTGGAAGTCATTAAAAAGCTTATGGCATATTGTGCAGATAAAGACTTCTATATTGTGACGTTTCATGTGCGATGCCACTTCAAATTTCGCCATAACTTTCCCGCATTCGTTACAGACTCTTTTCAGAGTATTCCTCAGATGTTTGTTTAAAAGTAGGGGTCCGCTGAACTTCTTTCCGCAATCGGGACAAGTGCAGTCAAACATTCGAATCTTTTTTGGGCCTTTGCGCTTAGTTTCTCGAAATTCCACGAGTCGCAGCAAAGCTTCGTCTGTATTCTTGACGCTTTGCGCTTGATCTTTAACTACTGTAACAGATTTGCTATCAGGCGTATAGAAGACGAAATAAGACTTGTCGTGTTCTGTCGGATCGTGGATTTGTGTGAGGAATGATGCGGCATTTTCCCAGTATTCGGCAGAGTTTTTCAGGAGTTGCCTGAAGCGAAAGGAATCCATAGCGTCCTGCAGGCAGGCCTTGCAAACCCCTCTCGGCAATCCGCATTCCTCGTCCACCTGAAACGAGTTTGGAATCAGTCCGTTCCCCTTGGAGCAGTATTTTGAGACCCGTTTGTAAAATCGTTTATTTGTACAGTTATAATCACAACTTTATCGATAAAGGCATATATAAATCTAGGTCTAAAGCACGCCGCACCTTATGATTTTGTGTGTAAATTAATAACTAATCATACTGATGCAGTGTTCGTTGTTATTACTATTTTTGATGAAATTGACCAGTTTATTTTTCCAAGTAGAGTAGACAAAATAAGCAAATAAAAGTTTCATCCAAAATAGTTATGGTATTACCCGACAATGAGGGTTATGATTTTAATAACAAAGTCTGGCTAAAGTGTCCTTCTTCGTAACGATTCCATCTAGGTACTTCGCTAATCGATTTTATGTTTTGCTTTCATATGTTCTAGCAAGCTCTTCTTAAATACGAACATTTGGTAACACACCTCACACTGCAACTTGCATTTATATCTACTTGGTTTATCTATCGGCACACTGCCTAGCACCTTACCATCAGTGGACACATGCGCTACATTATGACCTTTATTAGCTAAATGCCTTTGATACCCACGTCTAGTACTGAATTTCGCATCGCAAACGTGACATACGAATCTATCTTCAATCTTATTGTGGGTGTTTTTGTGCTCTTCTAAATGATGATGGCTGGAACATTTTTTTCCGCAGATTTCGCATTGATATTGCAATCCAGACATATGAACATGCACTATATGTGATTTTAAAACAGTTTTACTTTGGTACATTTTCGAGCAATGGTCACATATATATTTTTGTACAAAATTTTTATCAGATTTTGTATTGCAATGTTTTGTGTGATATTTGAAGCAAGCTTTGTTCGAAAACTTTCTTTGACATCCTGAGCAAGTTTCCAATTTATAAAATGGGAGACGTTGTTTACAGCGTTTTTTATGATTTAAAAACCTATCGACATTATCATATGTTCTATTGCATATACTACAAGATGATACGCTTATTCCATGGGTCTTCATATGATCTTCAAAATCTTTAAAGTAGCATATCTCTTTGCAGCAACTACACATTTTCTTGTTCATGAATCTCATATGCAAATTGAGATTGTATATTTTCGTGAATGATTTATCACATTCAGGGCATCTCACCAGTACGTTAATACATTTCTTGCCCGTTGTATTTGATTTTGGTGTTTTCAATCTTTTTAAGCTCTTATTCAGATTTTTCAGCCTTCGTCGCGGAGGCACCTCTTTGAAACTGGAGCACACGCGCGTTTGTAAATTGTCACCTATTATAACAGATATACTCTTTGTTTTATTTAGCTTTCTATTAGGATTTGTGTCTTTCAAATTAAGAAGATGATCGGTAATTCGGGTCCAACATTTGGCAGAGTCTTTGGCAAGTCGTATGAAGGGTATGATGCAAGTGGCACTTTTCGCACATCCTGCACAGAGCTGACTTGGGAGCGTGCCAAGCGGCGCCATCTGCAATAAGTAGGCTCCAGTCAGTGATCACTTGCTCGTATCTTGTATGCGACATATCCGTGAAACCGAGAATATTTCGATACATATGATATACGATTTCCTTTTTATCGGCAATAGTTTCCTTCGGTACATGCCAACCAATATTAAAAAAAAATTTTTATTACACTTACGCATTTTCTGTATTTTAATGATATCAATGATAAGACAAGAATACTTTATTAGCACACAAGTTCACATTACCATACACAAACGACCTCCGTGGCCCAACGGTCATCACGCCGGACAGCCACACCGGAGGTCCCGGGTTCGATCCCCGGTCGGGTCAAGATGGAAAATGATCTTTTTCAGATTGACCCGGGTCTTGGATGTTTATCTATATATGTATTTGTTATAAAAATATAGTATCGTTGAGTTAGTATCCCATAACACAAGTCTCGAACTTACTTTGGGGCTAACTCAATCTGTGTGATTTGTCCGTATATATTTATTTATTTATTACAAAGTAACTACAATACATAATAGTAATTATTGACCGTTTAAGATAGTACCTTCGACTATACAATATAGTCGATGGATAGTACCTATAATACTTGTGGCAACTTTTGGCGGTTAAGTATGAAGGGTTTGAATGTAGTAAGAGATTTTTTTTCCGAATGCTCGCTTGTGTTGTTCCCAATATGCCTAAGGAATCTAACCGATCGATTAAGTAAGTAAATAAAATTATGATACTCTTTAAAAGCTAGTCTGAAAACGTAACATATCACTGACAATATAATACATATCTGCATTTCATCAGCCATTTTAAGGTTGGGGCACCTGACTTCCTTATGGTTTGATAAGGAGGATGGGTCAAGATTCACCAAGTAGGCCAATACATTATTGGCCACCTATCATATGACCGACCACTGGGATAGTTGCTTAACCTATTTAAAAAGTCGCAAATGAATGGGTGAATTAATTCCGGTTTATTCACAAAATCCCCTTAGATGATTTTTGAGCAGGGGAATTATTGTAAATAGATGAACATTATTCAAAGTGATTATTCTGTTAAAGAAAAATAAATAATGACTTTTCTAACAAGCTGTTTGTATTTGATTAAAATAAAACAGAAGTTTAAATATTGGTTAAGGGGATTTGTAGAATTTTAGTCCAGAAATCCCCTGCATTTATGCAAAGGGGATTTGTTTTTTTTTTCTAAGTGGATTTCAGAAATAAGCCCAGTCCCCGAAATCCCCTGCCTCAATGCGAAGGGGATTTTGGAACAAAAATTCAAAAAATCCGCAGGGGATTTCGAGAATAAACCTTGATTCCAATGTGAACAAATCACAACAATAAAGTCATTTAAATTTACTTAATTTAATTTTACAATTTCAATGTCATTGTACATTCAAGAACTTAAATAAATTAAATGCCATATTGTTTTATGTATCATATAATTGTAAATTGTTTTATGTGCCATATTGTTTTATGGTCATTATATGGAATGAAATACATACAATGACTATATTGGCAATTTTAATGGAGCGGTTTGCCATTGTCTACAGTAGTTAATTCAGATTAATAAATTGATGTATAATTATAAACTTAATCAAAAATTAAATAAAAAATGAGATTCTTAGTCCTTATCTTACTACTATGAGAAAGAAGTCCTTTATGTAATTATTTTTATGTAGTAGAATACAAAAACACATATATTGTCAAATGTATAGTTGTAGACATTAAACAGCAGAGCAGCTATGAAGAAGTTACATTTCATTAATAAAATCTTTATTTTGTATAAATTTATGGTTCATTTTGGGTACCTACCTACTTTTACTTAGTCAATTTCAATATTTTCATGGGTAAGTTCTAAAACATTCTTAATATGTGCAGCCTTTTGATGTTTCCTGCTGTGGTGCAACAAACCTCTATAACTGCCAAACTTTTCATGACAAGTGGCACATTCAAACAATATCAATGATTCCTCTTGGTTGTGCACAGAGGCCATGTGTCTCCGTAGTTTATACGGCAAGTGGAATTTTGCTGGACAAAGCTGACATTCATGTTTTAGAATAATTTCAGCAGAATGAATCTTGCGCATATGCTCAGATCTTCTAGAAGATGCCGAAAATGACTCTCCACATTGTTTGCATTTATATGGCTTCTCTCCTGTATGTAATCGAAGATGTTGCACATAACCCAACTTGCTTTTAAGAATAAACGAACAGTGTTCACATTTGTAGGAACGGTCTGGTTTGTGAATTTTCACATGTTCTGTCATATGAGCAGCCGCAAGTAGCTTCCCACAGTATATACAAGGTTTGTGCGTGTTCTTTAGATGGACAATTTGGATATGAGCACAGACAAACTTCTTTCCAGCAAATTTATTGCCACAGTAATCACAAATACATTGAGTATCAGCACTGCCTCTCATCCCAACTCGCACTTTCCGCCTACTCCTTAAATTATTAACTTCTACAGTCACTTTGTTCTTTGTATGATATGCATCATTTCTATTTTTATCTAGATTGCAACATTTCTTTACATGATGTAAATAGCAAGAGTGATTACGGAATGGTCTGTCACATCCAGGACAGGTTTTCAATATATGGACAGTGAGATGAGCACGATACGCATGATTTGAAGGAAAGCTACGTCCACATTCTCCACAAGTGCACACACCCTTAGTATGAGCTTGTTTTAAATGTCTCGCATATTGGCCATGAGTACGTAACAAAGCTGGACATTTCTTACAATCATAGGCTTCTCGATTATGTATTTCTAACAAATGCCCGACCAATTCATCTCTAGACATGATTTCTGCACAGATATGGCATGCTCTTTGCATATCTGTAGACTCTTTTAAATGTTGAAATAAACTTTGTGCATACAAGAACTTTTTCCCACAATTTGGACATTGGCAAGTGTGGCTTTTGGCGTATTCTTCCCTTTTTTTAATTACTTTCATGGTATCCTTGGCCAATTGTTCAGTCAGTCTTTTTGCTGCCACTTTAAGTGTCTTTGGTTTATCATTTATGAATTTTATCATTCCTTCATTCAATAGGAGAAACAATGACTGTTTTGGCATGTTTTTCCTTGGCAATATGATCTGAAGTGTAGATATTATGTTTTTCCAATTTTTGGCAGAGTTTTGGCAAAGCATAATGAAGCTAGCGGCTTCAATTGCAGAGTGCGAGCATTTTGAGCACAGAACAGAGGGCAGGTCACTCGGCTGCTGCACCTGCAACCACCGTACTGGTCAAACCGCCACATATATTGCCAATGTCATCAAACAGCTTATAATTTTGATTTTAGGTGTTTAAGTTAAAATAGTATAAAACTTTAGGCCTAAAGTGAATTGGGTGAACTACAGATTCAGAGGCTAGAACAAATATAATAAGATGGAGCGCAGAATAAAATTTATTGAGTTTGGTTTAATAAGAATATCTTATAATCTGAAGATATATGTAATTCTAACAAAATAAAGAATACCTACTCAATAGTTCAAATTAGTTTAGAAGCTGCATAAAACAAAAAAATATTCAATTTTTGAATCTACACTATTTTTGAACTTTGTTATCACAGCATAGTTCTTATTAGCCAAGTACCTACCTCATACGAAAGGTACATATTTTGTGGGATACATAATCAAAATATTTAAAAAATATCTCAGTGCCTCAATGACGGCCATTTTGAGGCGGGAATGAAGCGTTCCATTCTTCACAAAATAAATAACTTTATCAATCTTTGTGTAAAGTGTTGTAAAACATAAAGAGTTTTTTTAACTCACCTCTACTCCTGTAACAATTTCCAGCAGCTCTGCGAGGGTCACTGGTTTATCGCCATCATTCATAACCGTATCTCCAAGATGCACCTGGCCATCAGTTGTTTCACCCATACATATTCTACATTTGTTCATTCCATTGCCAAGAACAATATGCGATACCAAAGCTTTCACGTCAACTTCTCTCGGCATTTTTAGTTGTTGATTGCAATTGTAAATTCAATGAGAATATAAATTTTTTATCGTTATAATAAAACGCGAAATAATCTCCCGGCTCGCTTGCTTGCGGCTGCCTTGTTCTGTCAGTTGACTGTTGACAACTTGACATTGACACATACCACAGACAGACAAAAGAAATTTAAAATGGTTGGCTTGTCTATGGAAAGAAACACGCCAGCCAACTCCAAGGACATTTGAATTTAATACCTTTCTCATCAACATCTCACAATACAAATAGGTAAAAATTATCAGTAAACGAATCACATCATTGACCCAAGATATCTTTCTCTCTCTCTCAGCCGAAAGACGTCCACTGCTGGAGAAAGACCTCCCCCAAGGATTTCCACAAAGACCGGTCCTGCGCTGCCCGCATCCATGTGCGTCTCGCGACCTTCATCAGTTCGTCGGTCCACCGACTCGGCTGGGCAGCGTTCGGGAAGCTTCGCAATATCTTCTTGTCCAAAATACCGCAGTGTCTCAAGACTACGGTCTTTGACCAGTGTGTGTTGCCACTAATGAGATACGGAACAGAGACGTGGTCGCTTACTATGGGCCTCGAAGGCTCAAGGTCACCGAAAGGGCGATGGAGCGCGCTATGCTCGGAGTTTCCCTGCTTGATCGAATCAGAAATGAGGAGATCCGTAGGAGAACTAAAGTAACCGACAGAGCCCGCAGAATCCCCAAACTTAAGTGGCAGTGGGCGGGGCACATAGCTCGTAGATCTGTCATAGCCGTTGGGGCAGAAAAGTTCTCGAGTGTTGGCAGGCCACCCACTCGGTGGATCGACCCAAGATATAACAAGAATCAATCCTTCACATTTTTGAGCAATGTTTGGACAATGATTATCAGAACGCCTCATAATAAATGTACTTACCTACATCTTACATTCTTCACGCGTAGAAAATAGACTACTGAAAAGTAGCAAAATGAGTTTAATGAGTTCTATAGGTAAGAATATTGAAATGAACTAAGTAGGTATTCACAAAGATGGCCATAAACTTCGAGCAACACTTTCGTGCGCAGAATGTAAGGCTCGCCGAATGAAATGCTCCGTAGGAGTCCGTAGTGGTAGCAAGTATAGTATGGCAAGCAAAGGATGGCAAGCATTATTGGGCTGACCCAACTATGCTTGCCATCCGCTCTGTCTGAGACAGAGACACATCGAGTACAGACTAAATACTTAAATACTTTTTTAAAGTCTCTATTTCTGTGGGTCAAATCAATTACTGAATGAACTGCTTTACGTTATTCGCAGTAATACTAACAATATTATGAACTAGCTCTTCGTATGGCTTTGTAAGAGTTTAGGCTTAGGGCGCTCAGATAGTCTTTTACTACAATCCTGGCTATGAAATACAGTCGGGGCAGAGTAAACTGACCCCCTACCTCACTGAATCCTACCTATTTCAGGGGGTAAGTATTGTCTGCCCCCGACTGTACATATCCTAAGTTAATCATCATCATCATCACATATTTAAGAACGATGTTCTTGTCGGTGGAGCATTCTCAATTTGCAACTATCTTCAGCCATGGATTTAACCTCTACATATACGACAAAACCACTGCGTTCTCTTTTATTTGGTCTATAAATGCCCTTCTTGGCTTTCCTTTTCCTTTCCTAGCTTCGACTTTTCCTTCGATCAGGTATTTCATAAAGTTGTCGTATCGTATAAGGTGGTCAAACATTTTCCCTCGCCTTGTCTCTATCGCTCGCAGTACAGGGGCCCGATTCCAATAATTACAAAAAATGTAGATGTCGTAATTAAAATACAGTGAAAAGATGTCTGTAAGACTTCTATGTTTTATTACGATTTCTTTGGCTTTTGAGACACAACTGAGGCACGACATCTACGTTAGTTAGTTGTAGAATCAAGGGCCAGGTATCGGCAGGAAACAAGACCCATTATGTCGTCGACTGCGCATGTAAGACTCGCGGGGGGAACGCGCGGGGAAGCGCGGTGCGGGTGCACGCTACCATTCATTCCCGTTTCCCTCCGCAAACCGCACCTCCAAAGATATCTATTTTTCGTTTCTGCACAGAGTCTTGTTTCGTGCCGAATGCTGTAACGTTAATTAATATACAGGTAATAGGATGATAAAATTATATGAAACGCAGGTGGCGCCCTCACTAAAGTCACGTGCAAAGAGATCCTTATCGCACTATATTTAAGTGCTTGTTTACTATAGACAAGAACCTAAGGGAAAATTGGTAAGTACCTAGGTAACAAGTGGGTAGATAGTTTGAATAACATTTCTAAGGTATAAAATAAACGACACAATTAGTGATTAATTTTTGTATTTCCCTATTTCAATACATTTGATTACATACTTCACAACGACATCACAACACTCTCAAATAAATAGTGAAGTCAAGCCATATCATAACATCATTCAGATCATGAACCTATACAATAATAATCATAATAATACCTACATAATAAGTATAAATATACTTACACGTATATATTAAACATAATATACTTTTAAAAGTAAAAATTCGCTAATTTTAAATAAAAACGCATCGCCGGTGTCCCTTCAATAGGAGCTGCTTGACTTTGCTTACCACTGAACCCTCTCAATATTTTCGTACCAACAAAAATGCTGAGACGGCTCGGCCTTAAGGTGCATTTTCATTACAGCGTAAAATAACAACGGTTGTCGCTGACTAGACTTAGTCGCAACACCACTATCGGTCGCCGACTTATCGCAATAGCTAGGGTCCCAAAAATAGCGACAATTTATTTAGAAGTATTGCGATTTCTTCAACAGTAACACCAGGTTACAGTTGAGAAATGAATACGGCGCCAACAGTGCGCAAAGACGTTGCATGTCTCATAACTTCCTGCTTTCAGGAGTCCATGGTTATGGCCCAACAAAATAGAGACGTCGACAATTTAATTCTACTTAAACACTACACTTAGCACTATTTTATGGCAGTATTTGCAGGAAATTAGAGAGCTAACAACAAGAGTTTCATTATGATCAAGCAGCTTAAAGATGGGCTGGCTGCGACCGCCGCATCACTTTCAATTACAAGCGGTTTTGCTTACATTAAAAGGCAAGTAATAAATGCCAAAGTATAATTTTCTTAACACCTAACGTGCACCTAACTACCTATCTAGGTTACAAGATATCTCCATTCTTCAAACGCAACTGTATTTTGAGACTATTATTATATTATTTATTATATCTGATTGCATATTTGTTTATAATAACAATGATAACGTCAATGTGGTGTACAAAATGTTACATGTGTGATGTTAAAACAGATAGAAACAAACATTTTGATACTACTGCATTGCAAATGAATTTTATATTTGGTACTTCATAAAGTTCCTAATTCATCGATTTGGAATTAAATCAGTGACTCAATTGAAAACTAATAAAAATATGACACTTTCGTTAGTTATACGTTTTAGGAAATACTCGTATTAATTTGTCACTACTTTGGACTAAATATGCTAGTTAACAGTGTAATTGGCGACATCACAAATTATATTAATTATGTTACAAATTACCTACTTACATATTCAGTAAAGATATAACAATTTGGAATTTATTTTTCAAGTTTGAATACCTACTATAAATGATCGCGTCCAGCGCGGTTTCTGATATAATTTTTTAAATACCTTACACATAAGAATAATATAATACTTACTATAGAATATTTTCCAAAACTGCTATAGTTTTTTATCACAGCCTGAATTGGAAGTAATTTTATTGCGTTTATTTCGTTTTAATGAAAACGACCCTTTAATAATTACCACAAGCCAAACTCACAATAAATTAATTTTAAAACCAAAATTGTAAAAGACAAAAAAAAAAACAAATTTCCTTAACCAAACCTTTCTAAAGCAATTTAAAATCATTGCAGATATTTTTAATGTAGTCCTTTCAACGGTATATTTATTATTGTGAATTCATAAATACAATAATTCATATCTATATTAGGACAGGAACTATGAGTACCTATGTTAAAAAACTTATTATTATGAATGCATTGATAGATAACATTTGTTACACGAGTCTGATATGAAGGTAGCCAAAAGGTAATATCACGGAATAGAATATTAAAAAAATGGCATAAAAGGTTTGCTATTGTGATTACACAAAATAACTTGTGACTTCTTTATTCTAACTCTCAATTTGATAAGTTATATGTGAGTTTGGCAAACGCTACTGGCCTGAATTTTTACCGTGGCTAACTAATGGCTTTTCATTCAACATAATTAAACCATCGTTGTTTCTGTCAGTAAAGTAAAAATTGGCTGACGTAGAAGTGATAGAGCCGACCACGCCATTGCCGCGTGGTAAGATAGCGAACTAATGTCTAAGCTATTAAAATTTCTTAATATAAGACATATGGCGCCCTCACTCACGCGCCAAGAACTTTAATCTTGCTTATAATAAAGACCATAGAGTTTATAGACACACGGAGTCGACAACGATCATTGTCGAGTACAACGAGCAGCCAAGTGTGATCATAGTCCCCATTGCGATGGTGGAGTGGTATCTTCGGAAGGTCTTCAGCACGCGAACGTAGCGCGGACAGTGGGCTAACTCACCCAGGATTAAGGTGCCGACCTGGAAAGAAGATATTGACATAAGTACTGGGAAATATAAATAAAAAAGAATTTAAGTATACCTATATTTTTTAAAGTTAACGTCAGTCCTGCCGAACTCTACTTTATCCTACTTTCAACTACTTACTATTAAAAGATTGGATGTGAGTTTGTGTGGATATTTGTTACTCAATCACGCGAAATCTACTAATAAACCAAGGAACCGTGGATTTCGATGTTTGGTAGGTACACGGGTAGAAAACTATCGGGAATAGCACAGAGGGAATAGTTTTATCCCGAAATTCGAAACGAAAAATGCAAGTTTGCGAGAAACTTTTAAGTTTGTTACACCTTCATATAAAATTTATACTTATTTTTTAACTACATAGTACCTAATGCATAAAATAGCACATAAGTTATTTTTTTTCTTCGAAATTTCTAAGTTCCAATTTAATCTTTAAAGTTATATTTCAGTATGATATGCTCTTTCCGTAGATATAGTTTTCCAAATTTTTCCTAACATTCAACACAGAATAGTGGAAAATTCAAGCATCTAGTAGATTAGATAGACTTGTTACACTCGTGTTGCCAATTGTTGATTCTAGATAACTAATGTTCGACAGTGAAGGTCGTCGAGTATTGGATTTATTGCAACATGATGTAACTGAAATAGATTGGTGTTTCAAAACGCATATCAATGCAAAAATATGTGCACGTCTGTCATTTACACGTGTTCCTTATCTTCTTTGATTTTAACTGTATCTGTGTGCTAACATAGGTTACCGCGCCCATTCTTCTAACTCCAATTTACTTAAATACTAGCTTTTGCCCGCGGCTTCGCCCGCGTAAATTTTCCACGGGAACAGTGGTATTTCCCGGGATGAAAGGTGTCCTTCTCAGTATTTCAAACTACTTATGTGCATGTGAAATTTCAGGAAGATAAAACGTGAAGAAGTAACAAACAAATATACAAGTAAACTCACTTTCGCATATAATATTAGTTAGTATATTTTTTTCCAGGTTTCACATTGCAAACCGTGCAAAAGTCTTGATAAGTTTTATTTTATTTTTGATTTTTTTCTCTAATTATAGTACCGTCACAGAATTAATATTAGGGTACCGTGCTATCCTCAACCTTGACATTGGCAGAATCATTGTTTTGGCGAACTATGTAACCATAAATATAAGAAAAGAAGAACTAAGGTTAGGATACGAAGGCTGACATTTTAAAAATAAAATAATAAAAAAATAAAATAGAAAATTATTTTTTAAAAATCTTCGTTTTTATTATTAATAATTCGAGAGCCCACTATTCAGCTAAGCGTGGCCTTTGAGTCTCACGACTATTGGCTCTGTCTACCCCGTAAGGGATAAAGACGTGATTCTATGTATGTATGTATTCATTTTTATCAGTTGATTGATAACTTTTGGTGATTCGTGCCTCCGCTGAAGTTAACTAGATGTAAGTTTTTTTTTCACAAATCTAGTTATTTTATCCAAATATTTTTTCATGCATTATCAGAATCGTTTGATTTTTCCCGTCACAGTTGATTTATCGCTTCTCATATTTCATTATCAGCGGAATTTAGAAAAATGTTTTTCTTCTATAACTTATTTATCTTACCAAATAGATATTTATCAGTAAATGATTACTACCTATGTCACATTTTTCGAATGAATTGCGTGTCAATGAAATGTTTAATAAAACAAACAAATATGGAAGTTAGTAAATATTGTTCGCAAAACAACTGACGATTTGATGGTAGACGAGTTTGTGTGTGTACGCCACGGAAGATATACAAAGGTGCACGCAAACAAATCTATTGTACTATGATTGTACTGCATATTTGTACTTGTTTAGACTGAGAATCTATCTCAATAGCAATATAGTAAAAGCAACATTGGTTCAGTAAAGTTTTTTTATTCTAAGACTAGTTGCACTCAGAGGATCTGCTCTCGTGAAAAATTTGTTAAAAAAATGTAGAGAATCTAAGCATAGACAAAGCTAATTGATAGAGACCGAATTTTATAAAAATCACACCTTATTGGAGTCACTACCACTGAATACAATAATAGTACTAATATTACTACACTACTAATATACTATAGGCTAGGCTATGCGAAAGCTACTCGTAGATTGTTATATTAGTCAGTGCATTTAGTTTAGCCTCGCCAAAGCCCTGACTTTCATTCCACAAGGCCCTTCGTCTTCGTATCTGGGACAAAGTGTCTACGGCTCACCCTTGGCTGATAAGTTTGAACTTTAGTGAGACTTCTAGAATATCATACTGTGTTTCTGGAATCTTACCGAGGGCAATTAGTTGCAATCATTAAGAGATATAACTATAGTCCCTCTAGTTAAATATGGTAATGTCTACGTCTACAAAATCGATGATTTAATATCAAGCTTTATTGTGGAGTGAGTTTTGCAAGCTACAATTCTTTTGAGTGACTCTTTTGATTTTGGTGAAAAGAGTGTAGGTCCTAGAATACTGCCTTGTGGAAGGCCAACAAATTCGAGTCATTATTTAAATTAACCTCTCCGAACCTCTGAAAAAGGTTCTTCTTCGCAAATATTGATGCAGTAGTACTTCTTTATCTCTTACGGGGTTGACATAGTCATGAGGTTGGACTTATGTAAAAGTGACTAGGTACAAAAGGCCTCTTCATGTCGCCTACGCTCATGAATGCGCCAAAAGACCGTGTACCTATGGGTCTGTGGCTGAAATGTATATACATACATAGTATCACGCCTTTTTCCGTGGGGGTAGGCAGAGTCTAGTGATTTCCACTTGCTATGATTTTTACAGATCTCTCTTGTTTTCTCTACACTCATCCATCACTCTTTTCATACATGCTCTCCGGTTATGGGTACTAATGCTAATGTTATGGTGTTTGGCTGAAATGCCAATTTAAAAATAAAGTATCTCACCTCCTGTCCACCGCCCGCAGCCTCCTCCATCTGCGTCTTGATGTGCTTGGCGCGCAGCATCGGTCGCACCAGGCGCAAACGCACGTATGCTTCTATGCAAAACACCGCGAACATCAGCGATATCTGGAACAATCAAATTATTAAAAACTTGCAATATCATTACAGTTAGATCATAGATCGAGAGTCTTGGAAAAAGGAGAGAGGCCTTTGCCCAGTACTAGGACATTGATGGCTATAGTTAAAACGTAAATGAAAACCATAACTATGTACCACTTAAGCGATTTGGAGTTAACCTGATCACAGCATGAGTTAAACATTAATTAGTAGAAAATCATTTGCACAGCCCCCTACATATTCTTATGTCCTCAATAGTCGATGGCATACGTACTATAATTAGAATATAGAGCATCTTACATAGACAAAGTCTAATTATAGAGACCGATGATTAATGGGACGTTATCATCAATCATTAATCTTTAATTGGAGAGTCAAGGAACCTATAAGGAATGGAATTCCTTGGGATGTTCTGCGTGAGATTGGTTCGACCTATATTTAAACTGGTTAGAACCGGTGTAGATGGAAAATGATGATTTTTAATTATTACCAGCTTTTGCTCATTGTGTCACTTCCGTGGGAATTTGCGGGGTTTAGAAAACTGTTGAAAAACAAACCTAACCATAAACTACATCGGAAAAGGCAAGCTGTATTAGGAAAAGCGATGGCGATAGATTATCTAGAGATCTATGAAAACATTTAATTAAAATAGTATTGATGGATCAGACCAATTATTAAGAGATTTTATCTCCGAAACAGCTTGAAAACACCGTTAAACATGCACTTCAAGAATCGATTTGGTACCAATTAAATTATAATTAAATAGTACTTAACAGTAATGACCGTTTAAACGCAGCAGTCTTTTTTGGCAATAATTAAGTAGGTACCTATATTTTAAAAGTATCCATTCATAGCGGTCTTTACGTTACCGTCTTTAGCAAAGAGTATATATTCGCGTTGTCTTTAATAAGTACTTATATTGGACCTACGTCCGTATTTTTGAGAATAAAACCCCTATTAAATATAGTTACATAAACTAAAAAAATGTAGGTATGTAATGAAAAAAAAAAAAAACTCATGATTGTGAGTCCAATCAGCTGAGTAAAAACTGCTCTCTATTTGATCTCCTGTCGTTTTGATAATTCAATAATTGGTCAACTACGTATAAGGAAATACACATAAGATACTACTTAGTACAACATTATCTATCTACACAATATGATACTTCATAGATAGTAATAACTAAATATCAAAAACAATGATAAGTATCAACAATCTATTGGCCTTTGCTCCAAGATTTCACTCAGTTCCGTTTCCCGCCTTTTTATTTTAATATGTTTATTTTTAATCTGTGATTTATATTTAATCCATTTGTGAAAGGCGCCTTGATATTTGAAAGTAACTTGATGCAATAAAGTTTTAATGTTAAAGTTTTATTGTGCATTGTTTGTATTTTAAAGAGATTGAATGAGGAAAAATATATAAAAGAAAGTTCAAAGCCATGCGAGGACGTTTTCAAAAAAAAATATTTTAAGATGAAGATGAATCAGTATAATTTGTAATAATAAATTGGTAAAGTATGTTTTTGTTACTTTTAGACCATAAAGTTAGAATTTAAATGTTTTTTTTTATCCTTATGGTTTAGACTTTAGACTGAACGGACCATGGACTATAGGTCCTGTCGCCGCTGCCGTCATGTTGCTAATATATTGTCGGGGATGTAGACTTTTCATAGAAAAGATCGTAGAGAATGAAACAATAAAGATTACTGGCTGGATCCAATAAATATTAATGAGAAAAAAAAAAACTACAAAAAAAAAATGTCTATCCGCATTTTTTTTTTGTAGTTTTATTTTTCTGGTAAGGGAAGGCTTTTTGGATAGACATAGACAAGTAAAAATCTATTAAAAATCCCAAAGGTTAAAATCTTCTAATCTAACATCAATGATGTAATTAGTTATGTAGTTCTTTGTTATATGAAGTGAAGAGTCAAGGTTTGGTAATGATGACGAAAATATTACTTGCGAATCAATTGCAAAGAATCATTCATCAAAATGAGGTTTTGAAGAGTAACTTATTTTATTTAGAAGGTCAGCTTAAGATGATTAAATTATTATAAAGAATCCTTGAAAAAAATATCTACAAAACAATGATGAAAAATATTGAGTAGCAACCAATCACCTATCTAGGTATTATTGGTAGTATTATTTCTGACACAACAAAAAAAAACATGTCATCAACAAATATTTAAAAATTTTCCACTTTTGTAAGGGTAACTTCAGATGTCAAAGACCTTATCACCGGCTTATCAACACACGTAACATATCAAAGGCAAAAGTCGAATCATGATAAATATTGAAATTTGGACAAAGAAAAGTACATACAGTTTGACTGTAGCGGATATATAAAAATACTTTATTTTGCAACATCATCGGATTCCCTAAAATATCTAATGTTGTCTGTCAGATATAGTAGATAATATATAAATGAAATAAATAAATAAAATATAGTTTATAAATCCGTAAATTCTGCTATTATCAATTGTATTTTGTGCAGTATATTCATTTAATGTTAAATAGATATATATTAAAATAGAGAAAATAACGGATCTTCAAGCGCATAGAGTAAACCTGAAGCACAGAATTAATATAAGTGTGTACTACCCTGAAGTTAGAGGTTTTATTTTAAAAAAGCTTTGGCCTACAACTTCATTCATAAGTGGCTGCCAATCTAATAAAATGTAGAGCAATAGAATTGCTATCTTTATGCACTCAATAGGAAAATACCTATGCTTATCAATAAATAATAGGTCACTACTTAGGTGCTAATTATTTTGTTTACATTTTCAAAAATAAGTTATGTACCGAAATTATAGTCTATGGAAATATTAGTGCCTAAATTATTTTTGGTATTTCGTAATATTTGCGTATATAATATAATATATACATATAATTGCGTATTAAGTAATATTGTAAATTATCAGTAGATAATCTTACTCATAAATTAAAAAATATAAGTAGATACCTAATAATAAATTTTATAATTTATAAAATATAATAAATTATTGCGGTCAATGACACGAACAGAAGTCCGAAATATGAAAATATAAGGCGAAGCGCCGGCGCCGCACGCAATGAATTTACTTTCAAGTTATAATTTAATTGACACTTCAAGTCGACCGTGATATTTGCATGTGGGCAAGTTAAGTACACTCATGTGGTGAAGTAAATATTGTTAAGACATACATACACTTGAAATAGGGAACCGGACAACATTTATTTTTAAATGCTTGTTTAAAATATCTCACAACAATAGATTCATCAGTAAAATAATCATATTAGTAACAAAGTATTTTCCAAGATACAACGAAAAACAATTTACATTTTTAAGCGATGTTTGGACGATACCAAAATGTTCATTAAACGTACATTCATATGACGTCACGCGTAGAAAATAGAATTTCCCAAAAAGTTTGAGCTGTAATAAATAAGTTCAGGAGAGTAAACTCGTGCTGAAAAGTCGCAAAATGTGTTTAATTATATGTGAATACAAAAATTAAAATAAAATAAAATAATAATAATTATCATAAAATTACATATTTATAACAATTCTCATACCTTGTCCGGTTCACTATTAGCAAAACGTGATTCTCATAGGAAGTATGTTATACTGTAAGTAAAAATGTGACTGTTAAAGGAAACAATAGAAGATTTATTTTTGTTTCTCATGCTTCGAAAGTGTAACACATGTGTAAGAGCTTGTTTAGTCTGAGTAGAATACTATACCTACGGTCTACATAAATACGTGACTTCTACATAAATATTACCGTTCCTATGTTACAAGATTATCGTATCAGTATTTTAAAGTTAAGTAGGAAGTCCTAATGAAGATGAATAGGCGAATCGTTAATTTGTTATTGTATTCAGCGATGTGTTGAGTTGATTATGTATATCAAAGATAAAACAAAATATGCTTATCTTGCCTTAAAAGGTAGTGTTATGCCAAAATGAATGAGGCCACGTTGTTTTTGCACGGCCATAGATTATGATTAAAGTTTTTTCGTTGCTCTAATAAGTAGTTACTAATTAAAAGGCAATCTATAGCTACTATTTTCATGAGCACATGATCCATATCATAATGATTGTTTCTTTTTACATACAATTTCTCGCACAATTGATAACGTGAGTCGTTAAGTAAATCTTGACGTTAAAGCTATGAGCACAGTCAAACATTTTGCATGAAAAGCATGTATTTGGGCCTCTGAATCTGAAATTTCAGAATGGAAAAAAACAAACGTGTGCGCCCAGCTTAAATATTTATAAACGGACCTGTATCCACGAGGTGTTCTCGAACTTGGTCATGCACTGCACCCTGACGTACGCCAGTAGTCCCAGCAGGCTGACCATGGAGTTGAAGGCGTAGTACACGGGAAACAGGACCGTCTGCACGCTCCCGAACACGTGTCGAGGGAGGGAGAAGTATAGCACGATGCCTGGAACAAAGAAAAAGTTTTGATGTTATTTTTTATCGAATTTATTTGGGGTTGGATTTTGAATTTTATACCCAAAGCCATTGAAAACATTCTTACAGGATAGGAGATGGAAAGGAGAGGTCCAAGGAGATCGAAGATCTAAGAGCAGCCAACTTAAAGAGAAGGCAGTCGTCGAGTATTGTACAATGATGATAAAGATGACGTGATGAACTTACTCCGCCCACTCTTGGATGAGTGAAAGAAAAAAAAATTACAACCATATATGTGAATACAAATGCTGTATTACAAGAAACTATTACAATGTTGAATTATGTGGGTAGTGAATGGATTGTTATAGAATACTTTTCATACTTTCTAGAAGAGTGGAGCATTGGAACAACCACTAGCTTACAAACAAATAACAAGATGCCCTCTTCCGTCAATCATTTATTAAAGTCTGTCTTCCTCACGATTTGCAAAGGACGTCACATGAGGTCAAATTGATAGAAGCGTCATTTGACTATCAATCTGAAATTGATACATCGTCGTCGCTTGATCATGCGTTGTTCTATTCGCTAACAATATCATCATGACTGGGATAAAATACAATAATAATATCCAACTAGTGCTGTTGGAGGAAGCTAGAATCCATTAAGACGTCCAAATAGTTGCCTTTTGCGACATCCTGACTATGAAAACTACCTATTAGTTCATCCAGGGGAACTTTGAAATGAAAGGGAATCTAGGTAGATCTGTAAATTGTGGCAAGTGTCCATAGGCTCTACTTTACCAGCAGCAAAAAAGCGTGTTTTAATCATAAACTTCTCATGCATACCTAACTGGTTTATTTTAATACGTGTGTATGTATTCACGTAATATATTCATCCAACAATAAGCATGATTTTATAAATAGATATTGTTTCAATTATGATTTCAATCAACATTCAAAATATTTGACAATACAAAGTGCTATATGCATAATTGCTTTATCGCAGAAAAAAAATCGTGCTGCGAAATGAGTTAAAGTTTTCTTGAATTATCATGGTTGATTAGTTTTAGTAAAAGCGGCAAATTGAATCTAATCTTTGTCGTGGTTGGAGATAGTCCAGAATTTTGATGAATTCATCTATACATATAATAAAACAGTAAAAATATTTTGTCTGTACATTTAATATTTTTGACTGAAATGGATAGAGGGACACCTAAAAAGAATAATAGAAAGCAAAAATATTTTTTTGGAATTTCTTGTCTGTCTGTCCGTCTGTCTGTCTGTCTGTCTGTATGTATGTACGCGTTTCACGCAAAAACTACCGGACGGATTTGAATGAAACTTTTTTTGTTGTATAGCTATTAAGCCTGGGCAACATATAGGCTATAATTTATTTTGAAAACTGGAACACCTGATGAAGAACCTTAACAGAACAGCTAAACTATAAGAAATATGGAAATGGTGTCTTAACAAAAGTCGTTCAACCTGATGAGCATTTTCTGATGACGTACAAAAATTGAAGATCTGGAACATCTGATGAAGAACTGCAAGAGACCAGCTACACTATAACATATATGGAAATGGCGCCTTATTAAAAGTCGTTCAACCTGATGAGCATTTTCTGCTGACGTATAAAAATTGAAAATCTGAACATCTGATGAAAAGCTCCAAGAGAGATTTTTTATCTAAGCGAAACTCACGCGGGCGAAGCCGCGGCCGACAGCTAGTTTACGATATAGAATAAAAAAATACATATTTTTAAAGAAAATGCAAATAATGTCACGTATCTGATATGACGATAGCGATTGCAATTACTGTCAATGTAACTACTGATATGTTTTATCGCTGCGCACACGTTGCAGTCGCATGCGCTAACTTTAATCTGAGTGCATGTAGTTTTGATTTATGATTTTAAGTTAGGTACTAACCTTGCATTTCGGCATTGCTTCTCAGCAGTGGTCGTTCCGAAATGCTAGTAGTTTGTAGCTTTGAGACATAATATACTATGATTAAATAATTAGTTTTTTAATAAAGAGCCTTCTCTGAAGGCCAAGTTTCAATAAAGAATTTTTGATTTTGATTTTATATACTAATAACTTCCCCTTAATACTGATTTAACTACGCCCTGCCGCAAGAACGACGAAACTTACGAACGGCAAAGTTGAATTTGACTAAAGAGTTAATTTGCCAGTTTCGAATGTAAAATCCCTTAAACTAAGTAGGTCATCAAATTAACGTAAATAAATTAAAGAAACATTTAAGTTTTTATTACATCCGGCTAATCATATTAGTCAATTAAATACAAGTAGATAGTTAAATTAAACATTGGCTTGTTAAGAGCCTCGCTTAACACACGTTTAATCAAGAGACTCTGGTTTCATTTGCATTTTATGTCTGCAATTTCAATTTTACTACGAACTAGTTTAATTTATTCAGCCTGGGTCTGGTTGCTATTTCCTATTTTTTATGGTCACTCTAAACAACCGTTGTCTAAGTAGTCTAGGCGTCTAATGACTCAAAAGTCGTTACTTGAATCCCAGGGGAATAAACTTAGTTTCCACGTAAACTAGTAAATTCGGTTGAATTACATGACTGTCCGTTAGTACGGTTTATTTCCATGTATCGCAAGTTACGTATACGACAAAAGCGTTTCGTCGACTAAAAAAATAATAACACTAATGGTTTTCAGCATACTCGAAAAGAAAAATAATACTCATTTTACTGATCAGAGGTCAATAGGTGGTTTAAAAACTTCGATTTGAAAGCTATTCTATTTTGCTAATGCGATTAGTCACATTGAGCCCTAACAGTTTTTCAATTGTACACCCAGGTGTAAGAGTCACTTGGCCTTGCTATACCATTTTAAAGCCGTGATATTACATTAGTATTAAGATAAAATAAAAAACTTTAGACTATTTGTAGATATTTCCGGTTAAATATGTACTTATTTAGCGAGGAAGTCCAAGGTAAAGATTAAACAAACGGAAGGTTAAAGGCCGGATTAGGAACTTGACTTTGGAATAGAATAAAACTTAATTTAAAGAACTAAAAAACACACATGCTTATTATCAAAATTTAATACTGGCTGTGTTTAGATTGATGCTACAAAATAAGAAATATATTTTAGTACCATTACTACTACCACACAAGTATATAATTATTTCATCTCATTATATAATTTACCACAGAGGTGGTCCCAAAATACAGGCACCTCCAATTTACTTTGTGCAAATTGGTACTTGGTACAACCATAAAATGAGTTTTAAAACTACACCTGTGCAAATATAATCGGTTTGGGACACATTCAGGTTTTTTATTGGTACAATTACTGCCATTAGTGTTTGTTATTGTTAAATTTATTTTTATATTATTATTTCCTTATTTTGATATATAAAAGTAACCGGTTATTTTAAATTTAAGATTTTGCGCCTTTTGGAAATTATATTGGATGGATGGATGAATCACGTGTTTAATTTTTAAACGCGGTCTCAAAGCAGTCGTATGTTGTTAAAAACACTAAGCATTTTTATGATTGATGACACGATCGAAAATTTAAATTATGGTTATGTTATGAACAACTTTTAAACTGATATCATTGGTCATCCGGCCTTTTTTATTGCATCTTGTTGATGTTCTGAGAACTGCATCGCCTGAGGAGCATTGAGTGCACCAATGCAATTTGATACTTAGCAGTGTTGCCATGTCAACGATGGAAAACAATTACTAGTACAGACAGCATACTTATTGTCTTTTGAATGAATGTCGAGGTAATGATTGCAAAATTACAATGGTTTTCTGTAGTCTTCTGTTATGGGATAGTAGGTCACCGATACCGTACTTTAAACTAAATTTAAATACATACTATACGGTTATTATGTTTTAGAACCAGCTTATCTCTACCTGCCCTATTAAGAGTTTTTTTCGCTCCGTAAGTACTTAATAGGCATATTCGTAAGAAATTGGAGCAATCCGGTAATTTTCACCGGAGCAGAGTTGATTACCTACAGAAAAGTCTAGAATAGAGACTGAAATACTTATTTTATTCATAAATAAAAGATGAAAAAAATCAAGACATATTGATGAAGAAAAAGGGCGATTTTAACTGGATTTAAAAAAAATACATGAAAACTCACCAGAAACAAGCGTCATCCATATTTGTGCTCCGAGATGCGTGGCTAGGGCTCCGATGTATAGCGCCTTCCATCCTCTGACCTGCGTCTCCGACCCTGGCCTGCTCAGCCAGGTGAGCAGCACGACGATGCCGAGCGCTACGTGGAACGGCTGCGATGTGCGCGTTAATACTCTGTGGGAGATGATACTGGTTAGAAAAGCTAGAAGCTAAGACGGGAGAATTTGTTTTTTTTTTCACAACAACGTCACGTTGTGGGACGCGATACTCTATGGAAATTTATGATACTGGGCTAGTAAGAATCATTTACAGATTAAAAAGTTAAAATAGGTATTTTAAAAAGTCCACGCGTATAGCTGGAACGGGTGTGATGTGCACGTAAATACTATTCTTTTTAAAAGGAGCAAGCCGTTCACCTGATGGTAAGCGATCACCGCTGCCCATGAACAACTGCAACACAAGACCAAGACTGTTGCCGATCTTACAATATTTTGAATTCATTATAAGTAAGTATTGTTTGGAGAAAATGTAGATAAATAAGTTATTAATTGGGAGCCGATAATTAAAACCTGTGTTATGCAGGATATTCTGAAGATTATAACGTGTATCTGAATCGACAATAAGGTAGTTAAGCCCCTAAAACTATAATTACCCCTTTTGAACCGATTAAGTCGTTAGTAATTAGGTCATCTTTATGGTTTGAAAATAAAAATGTCATCCCAATTGGTTTTACAAATCACTATGAAAAACCAGTTGAACAAGTCACGTGAGTAATATCAATTAGAAAATAGTTTGTGCCTAATTGGAACGAATTACAGCGACACGTGTATGTTAAAAAAATAAACTCTCTTAACTTTTTTTTAAAAGAACGCGGTCGCCGCACTCTATGGATGGTTTATAATGTTAGAAGGACATGATGGAAAATGATCTTTTCAGATTCATCTTAACGTTGGATGTTTACATATATATGTTTATATATTTGTTATAAAATATTGTTGAGTTGAGTATCCCATAATACAAGGTTCGAACTTACTTTCGGGCTAACTCAATTTGTATGAATTGTCCGTATATATTTATTTTAGTATAAGTACTTATAAAAAGCATTCGTACAGGATACTTACTCTTTATCCCAAAATTCAAAGGGTGCGGAAAAAAAAAACGGCCATTTCAAAAAACATTTAAAATGCTTAGTTACGTTTTTGTTTTGTAGAGTGCAAACCAGAAGGTTGTAGTCAAGTGCAAAATCTTGACTTTGATTACGCCAAGGTTATTGCTATAATCAATGAGATAATCAAGATAAAATATTGCTTGTAAAGTGTAGAGTCGGGCCAACAAAATTTAATAAGCACCACCCTTCGCTTTTTAACCGTTTTATCTGCAAACAAAATGGTGGAGCATAATTACGTAGTACTTATATTAATTCTGTGGCACAATGTCATAGATAAAGGATGTATAATGTCATTTGCAGAAAGCAATAAAAACAATACGAATATCAATTGGGTTTAGAATTCTGAATGACGCAAAAGTACTCAGAGTCACCTTGCATTAAGATTAACTTATAGGTAACGTAAATTAAAAGAAAAAAAATACTGAAAAAGTTGTTAGGTACGTACCATGATCGAAAGAGGCGCGCGTGTGGGACCAATCATGGCATTTATGATATTGTATATTGAATGATATATTTCTATTAACACTTATGACGTGACAATTATCGGGATGGTGATTATATATACACGAAGCCACAACATTAATATAATTTACATTTGACGTTGAGTTAATATTGACTAAAACTATATAAAAATGGTTTGTCTATGTTATTTGACAATAGATATTTGAGAGCTATGTTTTATACAAATAAGTCGCGTAATTCGCTTATGAACACATCCGTTCACGAGTTGACGGACTTGTAACTCGGCGTTTTCTTTCTACAATTCTATGTAATCTACAATACACTTAGCACAGTTGTAACATAATGTACTATAATTACATTAATGATTAAAGTATAAAACTATTGATTCACCCCAGATTTGTGATAAGATAAAACAATTACTGAATGAATAACGACAATAAATATATATTACCTGTGAATCAAAGTCCAAATTAGTAAATAAACGATACCTATAGATAATACGATAGGTATCTTTGCATAAAAAATATATTTCAACATATAAAACGCATCTTTTATTATTAACTTAGATACAATTTGTACAACTTAATTGTTTATTTTTAATTCGAAATATTTTATTCACATTACTGTGACTCCATCCACATATTGAGAAAAATGTTATCGAATCATCGATGTGGCTTTTAAAACAAATAATTCACAATATAACTAAAAAAGTTTTGAAGAAGACATACGATGTCCAAAAACAAAGGTAAGCAGTATGAATAATCCAACAGGATCCCTTGGGAACGACTGGTTTTTTACCAGTTTTGCAAAATCCAGTTCCAACGACGCAAACTGACTTTTTTTTATAAATTTAAAAAGCTGTTCTTCGCTGCAAGTTATTTGGTTACTTATGTGAGCCTGCGGAATCGTTTATGAATGTGATAATTATGCAATACTCAGTCATATGTCAGTTATTTCTCAAGTGCCTGATAATTATAGCTATTAGTATTATTACTATTTATGAGATAAGGACAATGACCTTTCCCTATGGCGACATGACTCATAAATAACTTGTCGGGTGTGTGACCGGCGTGATTTTTGTTTTTACGAAATCATATGATTTTGAAAAGTAAGTAAATTGACTGAAAGAAAAGTAGAGGATAGATAGATAAATAATTAAGTGAGATAGAAAATCAAAATCAAAATCAAAATATCTTTATTGTCAAACATAGGTAAAGAGGTCTTACATCTATATATTGTCTGGCCCATAAAAGGACGTACAATAATTAAATTTCATTACCTTAATAATTTAAAATTTTAATCAAGAATAATGCATAATATATAGAAATTTTGTGTATATATTTGTTAAGATGGCTATTATTAAAGTCCTGGTTACTTGAATAAATATTATTTCATTCATTCATTCATTCATTAAAAGTGAGTCGATTAAAATTATGATGTTTTACGATTTTAAGATCTCATTAGTAAAATGTTGTATAAGTAGAAATAAGTTTTAAAACAAAAATTGATTAAAACTCTCATGCTAAATCAAGTTTTTTTATGAGTATTGCTGAACTTTAGAAAAGTTGTTCGTTACGAGATCCTTCCAGCAATATTTCATCATACACCAAGTTTAGAAATCGGAATATTCAACTTTTCCTTCACACTAGAACCTATGCATAAAATTACAATGAAGTATAAATAATTGACGATAAAATGTGCGTGTTAATTAACGGACAAACTAATAAACAGTGTAATTTGTCGAAAAATTAGTAATTCAGTTGTAAATGTCTTGTCTGGATATCGAGATTAGCTTAATAAGCTTGATTATGTATTTGCATTCCACTGAATACTTAAACATTGATTAAACTAAGTTAAGTATTACTAACTAGTAATGTTAAACCAACTAAGTTTAATCAATATTTAAATTACTCAATGATAATGATAGCATCAGGTAGCATCATGTACTAAGCATATAATTTTATGAATAAAGCAGCTGATTTATTTCGCAATGCTAATCGTTTTGGCTCGATCTCATCGAAAGTGCAACATTACAATAGAAAAAATTTATTACTTATTATATTTATTATTATACATTATACTTATTGCACACAAGTAATATACATAGAGGTATATGTAGTAAAGTTAAGACTAAAATGAGATGAAGAGCGCAAAAGGCCGCCTTATCGCTGTAAGCAATTATTTCCAGGCTGTAAACCTTCCTTTTGAGACAAGCTTGAAGACAAAACATTAGTTATGCGGGTTCACACAGTGTCCGACAACAGAATGCTCCAGAAAAGCCACGGATATAGAAATAAATGGAGAGCCATCGCAAGAGCAGCAGCCAAGTCCGAGAAGCACCGATCCATAATCACGACCACTCTGTCAAGAGTGATCGGTTAAGAAGGAATCGTTTTAGAAGTTAGTAGAGGCTTAAGTATCCTCACGACCTGGACAGGACTTAGGTTTTGGAGACAAACAGGCCGCCCAATATCGAGAGGACACCGTATGCTGACCTCCAAACTTCATTTTGAAGATGGCACTCTCTGATAAAGATGCCTCGGGAACGAGTACGGCAATATTAATTTTATGTAAAATGAAAATGATGTGCTGTATTTTAATATAATCAAATTTTTTTGTGTCAGTAATTTAATTAATGGATCCATGGTCTGAAATAAATGATATTATTATTAAATATGGTATTTTTTAATTTCATGCTTGACACATTATTGCTATGATGTGCAAAACTTACTTCTTTATTTGAAAATACATTTGCGTCTTTCATATCAGTAACGCGTGTCGTTTAGTGATTTTCCATACATGTCCTACATTATCAGTACGATATGAAGATTTATGAGTCTGGTAAAATCAACTGTTTTATTGTTTAAAAATGTAATTTATCAATTTCTCAGATTGTGGCCATTGTCTGATTGTCTGTATTGTTTTAGTCTAATGTACACCCAAACAATGTACAAAGTTTAAATAATAAATTTATTTGCCACTAACTCTTGCCTGCGGCATTGATCGCGTGAATTTCCCACGGGAACAGTGCTATTTCCCGGGGTGTAAGGTACCATATTTCCTTCTCAGTACTTCTAACTATGTGTATACGAAGTTTTAGGAAGATTGGTTCAGTAGATAAAGCGTGAAGAGGTAACAAACAAATAAATAAAAAAACAAAATTCAAATTACTGAACACAAAGACAAATTTTTGGTGATGAAAATTCGGTCTAAAGATTTTTTCGTCTACGAAAAATTACTGCCTCGGTATGTCTTTAAAATATGTCCTATGTAAATTAGATTCACTTACAAACAAACTAACTTTCGCATTTATAATATTAGTTAGGATTAGGATATAAAATTGGACACTAACTATATCGAAACATCAAACTTCGCAGAGAGATTCTTTGTAAGTGAGCTATGAGATTTTTTATAACATATGGCGGCAAACGAGCAAGTGGGTCACCTGATAACTATGCCAAGTGGGTTAAACATCGCTAAAACCAAGACAGGTGTGGGAATTACTTAAATATGATATTTTTTTATTTCATGCTCGACACATTATTTGTGTTATTTATTTATTTGTCATCTCTTTTTTACATTTTTAAATATAAAATATTAAAAAATAAAAAAAAACATTTGAAAATATAAAAAAGGGGAACCCAACGGTAGCTAAGCAAAGACCTAAGCTGTCGGTGCTCGACACATTTTATTATTTCCACCCAGGAGGTAAAGTGGGTGAATAAAGAAATTCACGTAGGCGAAGTCAAGGCAAAACCTAGTTTAAAAACAAAAAAACAAACTAAAATACTCGCGTTCTAATGACATAACAACAAACACTTAAAGAAAAACGTCACTGCGATTTGCCAGTCTATAAATATTAGACCTTGTTGCTTTGACGCTAATCTTTTTATAGCACTACAATACAAGCACATATTTTAAATACATTGTAAATATACTTGTCATCTTTAACGAGGCTAAATAAAATAAGAATTTAGTTCAGAAAACAATCGCCGTTCCGGTGAAGGAAAACATTGCGAGGAAACCTGCGAATTATAGGTGCCTACTCGAAAATAAGTTAAAATTTAAAGTTACTATTACGCATTTCACAATAAATTATTATATACAAGCTGCGACTCAAAGCTTCGGTTCCTTAAGGCCCATTTAGACGGTGGAAGTTTCTTGTACGTACAAGAACAATAATTGCATTGTAACAATTGACTTTGAACAATTACAAGCAGTTGTTTAGAACATGCAAATTGCTTTAATTTTATTGTATGCAACAGGACTTGCACCGTCTAAATGGGCTTTTAGGGATTTCAGAATAAATAGTAGAATAACTATGTGCTAGGCTATTCATCGAATTGATTGATTTCTATTTAATCGAAATTTATTCGAATCGATTTATATTTCATCGAAATCCATTTAGTGGATTTTGCGTGATTGATCAGTTCATACATAATACATTTATATGTATACATTGATGGGTTGGGATTAGTGCCATTATATAAATTATGCTAGGATTCCATCATTAAATCATAATCCCCTTATCATTTGTATATTTGTTTGTGAAAACACCCGATTATGACGATGACGCGTGCGCAAGATAACTGTGTCATTCATTTATTGACGCGGTGATTAACAAGGTTTTGGCGGGAAGCCAAGATCAATGAAAATACTATGCCATCTTTTATGGTGATGATGATGAGGAATGTGAATAATAATATTGCACCCGAGCGCGAGCTCGAAGTGCATTGCTCTCGCTTTTTGACAGGTGGTTTCGGAACATAAATAGTCTCTATTGTATTCTCTGCAGAGTGCAGATTGTGAAAATTGTAAAATTACGCGACTGCTAAGAAAAATATATGGCCTAAGTTACCCACGTTAACATATATGGACCCTGAATACATTATTATTTATTGTATTCAGTAGGTATCTATGTATATTAAATATATACAAAATAACTCATATCTGAATACTTTGTAAGCACCGTGACATACAAAACAAGTGAAAGGTTATTTTACTTGCGTCGGCGCATCTCTTGAACTCTGACGTCAAAACGTCGTCGGTCGTTACAAAACATGGCAGTGTGCATTCAGGTGTTAAAAACAAGATTAATTTTAATACGCTTTTGCCGGTGGCTTCACCCGCGTGAATGTAGTTTTTATCGACTTTCTTAATTCCTTTCTTATGCTAAATTCGGCTTTTATTGATATCCCAATAAGACAATCAGTCAGTATCCAATTTTATGTATTTTTACAAAAAAAATATTTTTCACTTCTCATGCTCAGAAAGTGCTTATTTGTGCAGGATATAGGCTGCACAAAATCTAATTTTGTGCACAAGGGCATTAATGTATCTACTCATAAATGTATCTATATTAAGGCAAAGATAATGAGCCATACAGCCAAACACAATAAGAAGTTCATAGATAGAATTTGTTATTTTATAATATTTACTTTAATTTATTTGCCTTATTTGTTTTTTAAGACATAAATAATATTAAAATTATTTAATTAATATAAGAAAATTATTATTGCAAAATTAATTTAATAGTAGGCTGTATAGGTCTGCAGCCGAAGCCCAATATCAATGTCTTTAGATGTAAAAAAAATTAAGCGGCGGGAAACAGCTCTTGTTTTTTCGTGTGTTTACTGTTTTATTTCCTCGCAATCGAAGTGAAAAGCAGAGTTTATAACTCGTCCACAAAACGATATTTACACGAAAAATGGTTCGTTTTGTGCACTTGTTGTAAAATCTACTATTATTAAACTGGTCATAAATTAATATGAATCGATCTATAATACGTAAAATTCAGTTTCTTCAAAATAGGAATTCGTAGCAGTCGTCGTAGCACGAAATCTACGCTCGTAGCAACTGGTTTCAACTGCTACAAACCGCTACGAAACTATTTGTTGAATGCTACAAAAATTGAATAATATGATAGAGCAAAATGATTTCTTCCTAGCCTGTGCCCGCAAACTTCGTCCGCGCGTAACTTACTATTGTTAATATCTCTGTTTCTAAGTGAAGTATCAAGATGTAACCTACGCCAGATTTTAATTTAGACCTTTAACAACACAACTGTGAAAACTGCATCGAATTTCATCCAGTAGTTTTTGCGTGATGCGCATACAAACATGCAGACAGACGGACAAGAATAAAAAAAAAATCTTTTTGGCTTATAAAGGCCCTCTATATATATTTTTTTTTACTTTTATTCTTATTTTCTTTCCTCAAATCGGATTAGTATTTCAGAGATAAGCGCGTTCAAACAATTCTATTAGTAAAGATAGATAGATTATTATAGTCTTTATTTGCAAATTTCTACGGCAACATACTCAACATTGTCCCCGACCAAGCTGTTTATTTAGCGGTTTCGGTTTACGTAATCTTAAAGAAGAGTCAATAGGTTTAAATACGTACAACATGACGTCAGCAACACATGGTTTGCGAATTATAATGACGAGTTTTTACAACAATATTTTTCTAGCTACTACTACTTGCCTTTGCTATTTTTCTAGCTCTAAGGCTAAGTGTGCTAGTAATTGATACTGATGATATAATATTAACTAGGTTTTGCCCGCGACTTCGACTGCGCGAAATTTAATGACAGACCGACAAAGATCTAAAACATAAGTCTTTTATTATTTCTTCGAAGCTGAGACGTACCCGATGAACGAATAAATTTTGAATACAAAAATAAAAATATGACTGCAATTATTAACATCAAAAACATTAATTCACTTTTAGAATGTTCCATGGCGCTTGAGATGACAAAACTCAATTTTAATAACTTATTAAAATCAATAAATAAAGCGATAATAAATTTTCTTCCACAATACCAAGTGCCCAATAAGGATACTTGAGGTCAATTAATACTTAAAATTATTCCCAATGATATCACATAAAGATCACTGAAAGAGCCTTGAAGAATACAGTCTCGGAAATTAATAACTGTCAATGTACGCATGAATAAATAAATATAAACTGCAATTAAGATTGCAGGAAGTAGGTCGAATCGATTTACGATTTTATCGATATGAATCGAATGCGAGAAACGCTGGCAGCGATGGTAAGTTTTCAGAAGGAAAACCAAAATAAATAGCTTCCAAGACATATATCTTCTTAAATTTTGATTGGTTAAGTTAAAGCATTAGTCCAGGAAATTATTATAATTAAGATCGATATTATAGTTGCTTGGGAAGCTAAGTCGGGTTCTCAAGAAAAAATTGGGTGGGGCTGTGTCGGTGGACACGGCCGTTGGTTTTAACGTGAAACGTCTATGTCAGCGAGTCGCTTTTAAAGATTAGATTAAAAGAAAACAAAATGGTCTACGTTCTTAATATTTTATTTCGATTTATTCTATACAAACATACACCTTGTATTCTATACAAACATGTAACTTGAAAACATAACACTTAAAATAAATTGCATGTGCATAAGGCTGTTTTTGGTTTGATGTGATAATTTATTTGTGATATTCTTGTATATACTCAAGATGATACAGTAAAGATGGTGCCCACGCTTTACAAAACATTTTTTTCAAAAACAGTCATTTTAATAACAACGTTTTTTATAAACTACACATTTTAAAAACATCTGGGTGTACAAACTAATCCTTTTTTACAAAATGATTATTTTACAAACAAACTACTAGATAAATATTGATTTTACAAACAAATTACTTAACAAAGACTTCAATTGGTAAAACATGGCAAGATAAAATATCTTATGACAAAATACATCGTTCGCTAAACATTATTTACCAAAACTAACTAAAAGATATGAAGTTTTAAATGTCTACATAAGCGAAGTCCCCTACATATTCCCCGGGAAATTTTGTATTAAGGAAATAAATGTTGTGGTCTTTTACTTATTCTTTAAATCTCTCTCGAACCAAAGTCGATCACAAACATTGCAAGATAACCCAAACGGATTTTCTTCGAATATAGTTTTGAAGCGATTATCCGCCATCGCCAATGATTTTGCATAACATCACTTCGACTACTCTTCAAGTTCCCCAGTTCACTAAACGGATTCCACATTTGTATGGGTTGTATGTATATCTTCATCTGTTACGTCCATTGCAATAAGTACATCTTCGGTAGCAATGCTCGTGGAGTCGATGTTGTTCAAGTTTGAAGTTGTTTGTTGTTGAGTTTGTTAAGCCATGGGACCCCCTCTTAAACAACGAATAAATAATAAACACAAAACTATCTCGTTGCCACAATAATATCAGTGTGATTCAAATCGGCTCTCCAGGAGGATGTTATCGATGCTGTCTCCTAGCGGCGCGGTTACCGTCACTTTATAATTAAGAACATAATATTATAATACTATGTAAGTTCCAATCGAAAGAGCAGACGAACTTTCTAGGAAAGGAGCAGATGAAACTTTCGTGGGACCTGAACCCAGACTTCCCATAGCTTATGGGATAACGAAAGGCGTCATCAAGCATAGAATGAAAGTTAAATCCAAAGAAGATGGAGAATAACTAGAAGACAATCTAAAATCTTCATCAAAGCAGCAGACCAAAAGAAATCAAAACACCTACTTAAATTGAGTAGGAATAACATTAGAATTATCATAGGGATCCTCACAGGACACTGCCAACTGAATAGACACCTCACAGTGATTAAGCAAAGAAAACCTATCTGTCCCAGCTGCCTGGAAGAGGAAACTAGCTTTCATCTAGTAGCAGAGTGTCCCGCTTACGCTGCTGCGAGGAGAGAAGTAATAGGCTCAGACCCCTATATGAAAATGATCTTAGCGACATTACAATAGGGCAGTTAATTCTGCAAAGTGACAGGTAGATTCAGTGGGTCGCCACCAACTTAAGTTACCAGGTAACTCAAAACCCTATACGGGTCTCGGGGAATTGGGTGAAATGGTCCCAGCATATAAGTGGACTGATCACCCGTCTAGTGCTCGCGCTGGCATCCTCATATAGTAAATAGTAAATAAATAAAAGTTCCAATCGAGAGTCTTGGAAGAAGGAGAGAGGCATTTGCCCAGTACAGGGATATTGATGGCTGTTAAATAAAAAAATAATAAATAAATGTAAGTTCCCGCGGCTTTCAGTCTTATCCCGATAAACTCAAAAACTACTAAGACAAAGTGATTCGTGAGGAAGGCTTAGATACCTACATAATAAGGTAGGTATACTTACATAATTTAATATTATTTTGTGTATATTAGTTGAACGGATTTTGATGCGGTTTTCAATTTTAGGTAGGAAACTTCTTCAGTAAAGTGTACCTATATAACATTTTCACCTGTGCGAAGGCGGGCCAATATATATAAATTATTATAACATCAAGCCAGGCAACGACCTGCATTCGTCTAGTGTCTGTGTAGATATGCCGGTTGTCTAATTAGGTTGGGCAAAAGGTACTGATCTCTATAGATCTATTGACTACACGACCAAGCCAACTAGACGTGTTTCCAATTTTAATAGAGCATATATTTCATAATAGTACATAATAATCATGTCTAAGCGTACTAACCGTGCCAGTATCTTCACTGTCCATAGGTACAGCAATAATATAGCTGAAGTGCTCGAGGAATCAGCGGCAATAGCAGCAGCTCTTAGGCGCTCCTGAAACCGCCTCGCTCGTTCGGTGCCAGACATTGGGGTGCTAATGCGTGGCCTATTATGACTCTCTTCTGCGAGGACAACCGGGATTTGTAACTACTATTAGGTTTAGTTTTCCTCATTTTCCTTTAATTTAATTTATAATGTTTGTTAGAAAGATTTGATCCTTTTGATTAACTCCATCGATTGATACCATAAAAAAACAGGTGTTATTTTTTTGGATTGTAGCCAGTTCGATTCCCGGGCGTGGCAAATGAATTTTCAAAAAACTTTGAATGCAGATTTAATTATTTTTGACCGAGCGAGCGAAGCGAGCGAGGGCTATAATTCAAGTTGGAGCGAAAAACACATTGTTTGTATGTATGTATGTATGTATGTATGTTTGTTCCGCGATAACTCTCGAACCGTTGTTCCGATTTTGATGAAAGTTGGAATATATGTAGGGATGGTTAATAGAATTTTCAAGTTCGTTGAGCATCAAAATCGGTCCAGCCGTTTTTGAGATATTTAATTTTTTGTGAAAATAAATATTGTATTTTAATAGTCGCGAGGTCTACGTTCGCAGCGAACGACTAGTTTAAATAAAGCAATGTTTCTTTAAAGAAAAATTTGATGTCTTCAGGATTAAGGTTACTTTCCCTGAAAGAGAAGTAAATTCCATTCGTCTTGATAGTGTTAAAACGCTGCCAAATCTGTTTCGCTCGACCGATATTGGATATTAGTATACCAGTGTGTAGCTCTAGAACCTCCTCTTTTCGATGATAGGTGTGACTTATATTTCATCCTGGGTTTTGCTCGGGCTGTGGCTCAAAACGTATTTTTTTATTTTTTTTTAATTCTTTTTGGTTATTTTGAAGTACAAATATTATTCAAATTACTTTTATTTTTAATTTAATCAATAGTTCTCAATAATATCTATAAGTAGACGAAGGAATCATCGCTCTATCACTAATGAGTCGTGAGTAATACTACATTGAAATTTTCAAAACGGCGTTTTTCGTAATTTCACGCGGCGGCTCCCCCCGCCCCTCCCGTAGGGCTCCAACCTTATCTCAAGGTCTTAACACCAAACTGACTATATAAGCTAAATAATGATAATAGATTCATGTTTCTAAGACTAATAGTTTTGAAGTTATTAAGGTGAAACGATATATCCCATTTCGTTACGGTCTGAAATCCTGGCATGGTACCCGTATGGCGCTGATTTTAAAGACGTTTCACGTCAAAATGCAATGAAATTTGCTATTTAACTAATATATTCGAAAAATACAGAGCTATATTCAAAATGTGGTTAAAAATTTCGGTTTTCGAAAATAGTGCTTTAAAATCGTAAAAATAAGTATATAAATAAGTATATAAGTGTATATAATTATAACCTTTTGAAAGTATATCAGAATACACTTTCAAAAGGTTATAATTATATATATCAGAAGAAACATAAATGTAGCGAAGATGACTTTTAAATAATAACTTGAGAAAGCAACTCGAAGCGAAGTCAGAGAAAATAAACGGTTAGCAAATGAGTTACTGATAAAAATGTCTGCCGCCATAAAAACTGCAACTGGTTGCACCGTATCGCATTGCCTGCACAGTGACGTAATCTTCTTGGCGTGTCGATGCCATTCCAACGATTAATTCAAATTGTACTCGAAAAGTGTTCCGCCACTTTTACGGCCTTATCGGTGGCGGCCATCAAGTCATCCCGAGTGCAGGTGTTAGGGCACAGGGGGTAGGACAACAGGTGCTCCATAGTTTGGGGAGAGACACCACACTCGCACACATTTTGTGAGTTAGGTATAAACCCCCACCTAGCCAGGCTGTCCTTACACCGGCCCAGTGACGTAATATAATAGCTTCTTGGACGAAATACGTATAATTATACGTATTTCACCCAAGAAGCTTCTTTTACACCATTCGAGTTATGTTCGATTTTACGATGAAGCAAGAATCTAATCTAGAATTTGTTTTTACGATGTTGGACTCAATTCGACAGATTGGTTAGGAAATACGGCAAAAGATAATAAAAGTTGTAATGAGAAATACGAAAAGCTTCTATAAAATAAAATTTTAGAATAAATAAGAGAGGTAGGATGACTAAATAATAATTTTATTTTTGAATAATTTCGTCTAATACCTTTGAACCTAGATACATGAAATTACTGTTTAGAGTTTAATTTTTATATGACTGGCCAAAAACGGGTTTCCATTCTTTATTTTACTATAATTCCTAGATATAGATATAAATGTCTAAGATTCTTAACTGTACTCGCGTTCTTTATTTTATTTTTTGTCGTATTTTTCCTATGCCTAACGTTACAGCAATTCGACGTACATTGCTATTTTAACGTGGACTATGCGTTGACACACAACAAAACAAAGCAATGTATGTCGCATTGGCCGCAACGTAGATAATGTGGTAATATTTACACAGACTTTTTCCAAATGTTCGAAGCAAAAGTTAGTAAATAAATAACTTAGTTGTGTTGTGGTCGTGTCATCTCGGACATATTACCATCGCGGTTAGACGTAACGACCCACCATGAAATCATACAATCATACATCCGATTTATGTGGTAATCAATTTATCGTGTACTGTGGTTGAGCAATAAGATAGATACCCTAGCAATAAAAATGATTCAAATTATAGATTTCATTGGTCTAATGTATGTGGTTGCTGAATTTTCAGTTGTTTAGCGATCAAATGAAAGATTCATAATCATCATCATCGGCCCTTATTTATATCCATTTATGGATGTAGGTCTCCTCCATTCGACTCCAACGTTAGCGGTCTCGTGCCTTAGCCATACAGTCTGGGCCCGCGTGTCGCCGGATATCATCGACCCATCTTGTCGGTGGCTTTCCTGGTGCTCAGGTGTGGGCTCGTGGTCTCCATTCTAGAAGCCGTCGCGTCCATCGCTGAGGCTTCATTCTAGCGATATGGCCAGCCCATCTCCACTTACGTTCCGCAATTAAGGCCACCACATCTTTGACTTTGGTTTTAGAGCGAATCCGCAGGTTTCTCTTCCGGTCAAGCAGAGTTATACGGAGCATGGATCTCTCCATGGCTCTCTGCGCTACCCGGATCTTCTCTGCCGATGCTTTAGTCAGGGTGATGGTTTCTGCCCCATAAGTGAAGACAGGTAGGATGCACTGTTCAAATACCCTTCTTTTAAGAGCTAGAGATAGTATAGGATAGATAGAGTAGTATAGATCGAGATGAAAGATTCATAAGGAGTATACCCAACAAAAAGTGATTATAATTCCCACAAAATACAACAAAATTTAAGCTAAAATTATCATCTCTCAAGCTTTCTTCGACCATTTTGGTGTAGGCCTCCTTCAACTTCCTCCAATTTGCTCTATCCTGGGCAGTGTCTATATATCCAGTTCTTGCCCGATCATTTTGATATCGTCTGTCGACCACATCTTGCAACAGGTCTTTTTCGCTAGGTGATTTTAATTTTCCAAGATGTCTGTATGAGTTTATGAAGTACTATAATAACCCTTTAAACCAGTTTACAATGGAGCGGATATTGTATCTGCATAAGGTAGAATCCTGAGAGGTTATTTGTGTGTGTTTTTAAAAATCTGTAATTTGGTTTAAGAAACAAAAAACTATCGTAGTACCTATTATTTCCATGCGAAAAACAGTTTAAATGTCAACCTATATTTTTTGTTACTTAGAAAATAATAAACGTTTACGATTAGTCAGTGACGCAAATGCAAAATTGTTGTGAGATGAAATTGTTTTTTTTAAATGCTACTTCGTCATCGAAGTGTCCTGATCAAGATAATAATATTACTTCAGGACTATTCTTAGAATATTTTATCGAGTTCGTGTATTCTGGTAACAGTGTGGCAATTTTGATAAGTCATCAGTCATCTTATGAAAGATCTGATAACTCGTTGCCACTCTAATCTGTACTTAAATCTGTGAAACTACGACTTTAAAAAAAATCTGTAGGTTTTGGTTTAAAAAAAGTGCCATCTGCTGTCATGTAAATGCAAATAACTGTTACTTGACGCTCACTAAAAACAAGTGTACATACAGGTATATTTAAGTAAGTACAAAACTAACGAAAATTCAATATGATTAAGTGTGTGTTTCAGTGACCTATGCGGCAAAATATCCATATTTATTTCATACTAGCTTTCGCCCGCGGCTTCGCCCGCGTGAATTTCCCACGGGAACCGTCCCTTTTCCCGGGATAAAAGGTACCCTATGTCCTTCTAACTATGTGTATGCGAAATTTCAAAAAAGATTGGTTCAGTAGACGAAGCGTGAATAGGTAACAAACAAACAAACAAATCAACCAACTCACTTTCACTTTTATAATATTAGTTAGGATTAGGATTTATTTGTTTCAATTCGTAAGAAAAACAATACCTAACGTGTCTATATGTTTTAGGTATATTTTTCAGATTTCTGGAGTTCATACTATTATTAGTATCTATATATTACTAGATACTTTTACGCCTTTAGGTGGAGTATCATGTGCCCACTGGGGCATGATGATTGGACTATGACTTTGGACTAAGCAGAATCATAAAAGTGTATCCTCAAAGGTATCCTCTGATAAGACTTATATCATGTTTTGTTTATCTGTCATTGATTGATCTTATCCAGTAGATATCGGGCATTAGTCATCTTGGTTTTTGAGTGATGCATTTTCAAAAGTATATCCTTTTGGAAGTGAAAACACATATAATTCTTTTTAGTTTTTTCAACGATGGGGATAGCACCATATTTTTTTTTTAATAAATGAATTGTTACAATAACTTTCAATGTTATCTGCGGGAGTGGAAACGGGTATCTCTTGACAGAGAATTGTGGAAGGAGAAAGGGGTGGCCTTTGTCCAGCAGTGAGACACTTCAATAGGCTAAAAAAGAATTATTTATTTGTAAATAACAGTCACAGTTTTTTTGCCTACATTATCAATTTTACGCTACACAAGTTCCATTTATTTTAGAAATATATTATTACTTTATTGCGTATACATTATTATTTTATTGTGTATACATTATCAAGTACATATCTAAATTGATTATCGCGATTTCTGCTGAAAATAAAGGCAATCTGTCGAATATTTTTTTTACAATTCGATATAGATTATGATCTACTCAGGTAATCAGATAATAGATATTTTTTTATGAGTAAAGTGAAATAGGACAGGCAAAGATAACTGTTCGATCAAAATACTTATCAAACAGTTTAGGGTGGAAAATGTTGTAAGAGTCATGTTGTTGTAAGCGCTTTCTTTAAAATGACTGTTAGTTTGTGATTTTGTAAAGCTTTCCTTAGTATTTAAAATTTTCCCGATAACAAGAACAAGTAAATTTATATTTAGTCCTATCCCCAAAAATCCTTGAATTTACTGAGGTACGAGTATACATACAGTAAATTTAATCAAGAATATTTATTCGGAGTGTGATTTTAGACAAAGAATTTGAAATTGAGGGTGACATTTGAGATCGATATTCATAAAATTAGAATTCAAAAGATCAATTTAAAGTATCAAAAACAAAAAATATCATCAATTTACAAAAAGGTAGAGCTATTATCTATTATATATACATATATATATATATAAATTTTAGTTTTGTTTTTCTTTGCTCAATAAATATATCTGCTCAAAAAGTGCCTTTCAGGCTACTAATAGGCTTTTATGACAGCGGAATCATGAAGCAGTCGTGCAGAATTATGGTATTCAGATTCCACGTGCATAACCAGAATCAGTTGCATGACAAATTGATAATATCTATGTCACATACGTACAAAGACAAGTTTTAAGATAATCGTCAAGATAAATCTATTTGTATCAGGCTGAATGCAGGTGCCAGAGGGCCATTATATGAAATGAAACATAATTTATAATAGAACAAATTAACTACTCTATCGAATTGGGTAAAACTGTAATAGTAGGGTAAAAAAATGGTGGCTATCTCAATGCAGTGGGTTTGCCACGCAACAGATGTTCATCAACTAAAGTGCAGGTTTCACAAAGTTTTCTTCAACCAAAACAAAACTCCAAACAAGAAGTGGAAATCGTGGGAAATCTACCGTATTGAGTTTGATCAACAAAGTCACTAAGTACGAGTAGGACTCAAATCTAAATTATAAGCATCAATTGAACACAGACAGAGAGAAGTATATACATACATAAAATCACGTCTACATACCTTACGGGGTAGACTCTGTCTGACCAAGAGTCGCTAGACTCGAAGGCCACGCTTAGCTGAATAGTGGGCTCACTGATGGAATGGAGATTCAGGTATAGTGACAGGTTGCTAGCCCATCGCCTATGAGTAGAGGAGTCCCCAGTCTAAAGCCCTGAGGGAGGTAGATTTGTAAAACGCTCCCATCTCGAGGATCAAAGCCTTGCAGTCATTCAAAGTCATATGACTTGAAGATGATTCAATAATAGTGTGAGAAAAACTTCCCACAGCGGTCGCGTGCTCACAACACCTTTGAAATGGCCTACTAACTAGTGACGTATCAATAAAATCGATTTTTCACCGGCACAATGGGAATGATTGTCAAATACAATAACAAGTGTCGCGTCTTATAAACACAGTCTTCCGATGAAGTTACGTGCCTGAACGCACGTCGGCTGAAAAGGTTTTATGGGCTGTTAAAAAAGAAATGAGTTTCAGTTTAGCCTGTGAAACTGATATGAATTTCCATGCGAACCACATGAGTGAGATACAGTGAAATAAATCCTACTATCATATTAGTACTATTTCTACGAATATTACAAATGCGATGTGGATGATTGTTCTCAATCACGCCTGTTTGATACATGGGAATAGCCCTTGATAAAGCCCTTGGGCTTTATCCCGAAATTCCTATGGGAGAAGAGTCCCGGGGGTTAGCTAGTCAACAATAACTAGTTTTCCTGCAACCCACATGGTTTACGAAGAGACAGAAGGAAGAAGTTGGTCTCTTTGATAAAGGGGAAGAATGAAGAGATACGAAAGGTCTCTTTGAAAAGAGATAATTTTTTTAATGCAAATTTAGGCACGACCGTTTTAGCGTCCATAACAAATAAATAATCGAATCTAAATGAAATTTATTTTGATTATTCCTGGCTTTCCTAACTTGATTGCAATGATGGAAAAGGTTTTAGAGAGAAGGAGGCCTATAGTCAAGCTGTTGATGATGATAAAAGATGATTAATTAGATTAAGGTTGACCCACAAGGTTTGATGCTGCATTGCTTTCGCGTTCATTGTTTTACAATTGTTATCGTAAAATGCCATGCTTGAAGGATGTATTTTGCACTTGTCAGTGTACTCAAAATTCACGTTCAAGAATATGTTTTTACTTATATCATCTCGATCAATCATTGATATAACAAATATCAAACCAGAGGACAATTCTGGGGTCTGCGATATAATATCAATTTCGACATTTATCGAAAAAACATGGCGGATATCGATAAATATCGAAATTGCGTATTCTCGTGATTTCAAATGTGACATTTATCCAGCGTCAGCCCTCGATACGCATCGAGTGGTCGAGCGTGGCCGAAAACCATATCGTGTGTGATATTTGTTGCTTCAAAGCTATTGAATAACATAATATTCGTACTTTACAAGACGCTTTGTATTTTTCTTCAGCTATGGTTTAGTAAAATATGAATGCTGATGATTTTGTATTCAATTTTATTGGAAATCGTTGTTTATTTACATAAAATTATTTTATTGAAGCCTAATATAGAGGTTTGGATAGATACATACTTTGCTTTTTTCTGCCTCGAGTACCATACCTTATTTGTTTCTCGATTCAATTTCGTAAAGAAACAATATCATACATAAGAATATAGGTAATTGATACTCCGATAACAAATATCACATAACCTCACACACACAATAAACAAACAATGACAAGTATCCTCGCGTTTCGTTCTCTCCATCAACTCTAAAATATTTCATTTTCTTTGCATTTTATAAATTTGCATTGGAGCTTATTAAGTTACATAAAATAAAGTATTATAACTATTTTTACATAAATTCACTATTAAAACATTGGTTTTATATAAAATATTTAATGAAACAAGTAAAACATAAATTTCTCGATTGTAGTTAAGTATAATCGAGAAAAAGGAACGTGTTTTCAATTAGAGAAGCCCTAGTTTTCGATATAATATCGAGTTTTATGTCGAATAGGTTCGAGAATACCATTTTGGAGGATTTTGTGATAATTTTGTTCGATAAAAGAAGTTTGATATATTATCAAATTCGATAAAATATCGCAAACGCGAGAATTGGCCTCCAGCAGAGGACGAAATGGCGTGTGGTGTCCGCGAACAACATTTTATCGTATCTTGTATTGTAATAATTCTTTTAAATGATCGAAAACTTACCAAAGCTATTATATAGGTAGTATTTTTACTTTATATTCTATCTCTTCTTTAGATAAATCCTAATCCTAACTAATATTATAATTGCGAAAGTGAGTTTCTTTATTTGTTACCTCTTCACGCTTTACTACTGAACCAATACTCCTGAAATTTCACATACACATAGTTAGAAGTACTGAGAAGGACATAGGGTATCGTCCATCCCGGGAAAAAGCATTGTTCCCGTGGGAAATTCACGCGGGCGAAGCCGAAAAAAAGTTATCACGTCGGTGGTATTTATCCCTGATTACGGAATATTTTGGTCATTCAGTGAATTTATGTTGTATGACAATGTAAGCTTAGTAAACCTCGTATATTTGGCACGCTCTTACGTACTTAAAATTAAACAAGTATGTAGAGAAAGTGTATTTATTTATAGACGAGTGGCGAGAAATGACCGTAAAACAAATATACAGCATTGTTCATTTGTCCGTAATTTTATTGGATGCAACTTAGTAAGAATCGGATGTTATTATTAGATGTTTGCTAGATAATGAGATATGAAAATGAAGAATGGATGAATAGAAAATTCTCAGCTGAAATTCTACAAGGCTAGAAGATGACTATTATACATGTAATACTAGTTTTTGCCTGCAGCTTTATCTGCTTAGAATATACATTAAAACCTTTCTTATGCTAGTAGTTTGTAGCTTTGAAGGTTTATAATTTAAAAATCGACATGTGTAAAATTTTGAAAGGTCTCATGTCTGGATAAATATTTGATTTTGATCTTATGAAATACTGAACGGATTCCATGATGTGCTGTGCGTTTTGGAGTTTGTCACAAGCAGACAGACAGATGTAGCCGAGGACTTGATTTTATAATAATAGTGACAGTTTACAGACTAACCGCGTCTGACATTAGATTATTAGGATTACATATTTTAATTTGATAAAAACTAACGTAAGAAATAGTCATACCATAGTGATTATTAATACGGACACGTGAGTTTCCGTATTTATAATCACTATTACATATTTTGATAAAAACGTGTGTCTGAAAGTATAAGTTCTCTGATTAAGACTAAAGACATAGAGATGACAAATGGTCGTAAGATTGTAAGTAAAAAGTGAAATAGGTCTACATATCGGAAGAAAGCCGAGAGGCGTACCTAGTCGTGATTAAGACAAGCGGTCTTTGACCCCATTCTCTAAATTCACTAATGTGCATGAATCACTCTCTGGTCACGCCAATAGCCAAAACAGTCACGTTGTGCTACTATTTTTAAGCTGTAGACCCATTTAGATTAGTTCCAAAGCTAATTGTTCCAGTAGATAATAGGCCATAAATATTTAGAAAGCATTGAGAGACGACTTTATGATTCATGTCATAGACAGAGGCTAGAAGCAGCTAGCAAGTTGATATTTCAGATGGGTAAATGAGTTTTTATTCATCTTATATTTCTTTAAAATATTCTAAAAGCAAATGAATGAAAATTCTAATATCAGTATAAAATTCTATTCGATTGTGTGTGTTCGGGCCTTATGTTGTGGCTGGCAACAAAATTCATTTTTATAAAAAAATGTTACGTAACGCCGTTTTCATGATAGAGTATGCGTGAGCCTTTGGTTCATTATTATTTTTGCATTTCAATATTTATGCAACTAGCTTTTGCCCTCGGCTTCGTCCGCGTGAATTTCGATTTTCACCCAAATGATGTAATTTCTAAAATACATTTCCTAGTGCTCACTTACGCTATATGAAGAAACTCTTTTTTTTTATGGCGCCCTATGGCGCCCTATGGCGGCAACCGAGCAAGCGGGTCACCTGATGGTAAGCGATCACCGCTGCCCATGGAATACTGCAACACCAGGGGTATCACAAGAGTGTTGCCGGCCTTTCATCACTCTTTGCATCACGTTTCTACGTTCAGCGGTTTCGTTTCTGCTTTGATATTCCAATCAGTCAGTGACCAATTTTATTTAAAAACTTGGTTAATTTTGGGACCAACTTATTGTTTTATAGTTGTTGTATTTATCTCATGAAATAACTTTCCTTTTCTCAATCCAGATATTGAATTACAGGTATGCTCCACTTATCGAGTGCAGTATGCAGTATTATTGCAGGTGCATTATATGTTTGTATGTGTGCGGCACGTGATTGCGTGATTGTTGAGACAGCGTAGTGGTTGTTATATGATGTAAGTCATCCATTGATTTGTTCATGAGAACTGACCCATTTATTTAAGAGGTAATTTTTAGCAGTGGTTTGACTATAACAAAAATATAGACCAATATTTTTTTGTATTAGTTTAGATTATTTGACTAAGGCTGTTCACTAACATGAATGCTATAACATTGATGTTATCTTAAAGGTTGATATTATTACGGAAAACACCTTTATGGATCTTATCACGGGGCGGATGAAATAACAAGCAAAACGTCACGTGGAGTGCGCGTAATTACAGCGAAATCACTCGAATCTACTATGTAATTTCCTATTCCATGGCTTTCGTAATACGATTCAAAGATTTAGGAGGTGCGATTCTTATGGGAGATTTTGTTGAATGAAAAACTATATAAGTATCAATGCTTGTAATTTTTTCACACGGATCAAAAAAACATGAAAGTAGAGAGTTAGGGACTTGGGAGTTGAAATTAAAGAAATTGAAAAAACAATGCATCAACAATGAGAGCGTAATATAAAAACCCCCATAATATTTTATTCTGTAATTAGACTCGCATCCCAAACTTTCGCAAGAAAAATTTTGACAATACAATGTACAAGTAGAGAAAGTGATGTAAATGTACAAGTAGTAATGATTGCAGAGTAAAACCATGAGAAAAGTAAACAATCTTAAGTTTTATGGGAAAATATGGATCCGTCAAGAATCACACACATCTCAGCGAGTGTGATTGTTTCAGCCTCAGCGTGTCCCGCTGAAAGGAAAGAACCTATTGACGCTTCCTTCGCCATGTGTGATAAAAAAAAGTTACTCACACAAACGACTTGGTCTCCTGAAGCCTGGCCAGCCCCTGCTTCACTACATCGTACACAATCTTAGTGTATTGCGTTGAAACTGCTAACAGATCAGGTTGGTATTCCACTTCCTTCTGCTTCTCAGCGTTAGTCGGATCCGTCACTATGTTATGCTTCGTCTTCATCCGTTCCAATCTCTTGTTTTGCTTGCGAGGCGGTGCAGGCGGCGGGGATTCGACGGCCGACACGTCGGAAACATCGCGAGAACAGACATTACACATTTTGATACGCGTTCGCTTTCAGCGCCGGGCACGGAATGAGCGAATCTGCGCGCGATCACGAGTATAAGCTGGCAGAATCGCCTCCCCTCCACTGGCGAGGTGATAACGTGAAAATCGTCAGAGTTCAGCGTGCAGCGTGCAGCAAGATTAGGCAGGCCGTGTGAACATTTTTTATCAATTTTTTTCTGAATTATGCCTAGATGGAAATTGGGCAAACTCATGAAAAATTTTAGAATCGGTCATGAAAAATTAACATACGTTGGGATTAATAATATAGTGTAGTTTGTTTATTTTTCTGTGATTTGATATGTCGGCCAGGAGTTTAAAATTTTGACTAAAAACTTAATTTAACTTTAAGTAACAGGTTTTTAAATAGAATCCCTAATAATATGTTTAGCATGGTGTGGTGTTGACCCCTTCTTTAATAAGTTTTCAACCGACTTCCCAAAAAAGGAGGAGGTTATATGTTTCGATATATGTATGTTTTATTTTATGTATGTTCGCCTATTGAAGACTGATTTCCGAAATTATTTTTTTACAGATACGTAATGAAAGTAAATAAGGCTAAGTGGGTCAAAGTGCATCCATAGATAAATTCATTAGTGATTTGATGGCGTTTTTTTTTATTGCTGTTGGATTTTTCCTGGTCTCTTCTTTCTAATCCAAGGTATAAGAAGTATTTCATCAAATTAAAATCAACTTTATTTGCTTGTATGTTACAACATTAGATGTTGGTGACTAGATTGAGTACATTTTACCTGAGGTGTGTATATACAGTAGTAAATTTTATTAAACAATTCAAATTAAAAACATAATTTCAAATTTAAAAAATAATAATTAAATTATCACTGTTGCAGCTATGACTGGGGGTGATAGTACCGACCCTATTTCGGCCCTTAGGGGTTGATTTTTGAAAAAAAAAGTAGCCTATGTTTGACCCCGGGCTTCAACTATATCCATACCAAATTTTATCAAAACCGGTCTAGTGAAAGCGTAACAGACATATAGACAAACGGACTTTTGAATAATATTAGTATGGATTATGGATGGATGTGGTGACCGAAGAAGCAGTGATGGTCGAGTGGTTCAGACGATCGCTTGTGGTCGAAAGGTCTCAGGTTCGACTCCGACTCGTGCCTCATGAGTATGATGTCTATCAAAGTCAAAATATATTATTGAAACTTGGCCTTCGGAGGCACTTTTCACATCAAACACAATTATAATCAATCATATTGTATAATAAATCTTAAAGCTACAAACTACCAGCATTTCGGAACGACCACTGCTGAGGAGAAACGCCGAAAGAATCTCATTAAACAGTATTGGTCGCCTAACATGCCAGAGGGGCTTTTTCTAACAATAAGTACATACATAGATTATGTACAGTCAAAAAAAATATTAAAAAAATATCTGACTCCTGTGGTAATTTTCATAGACATGCTTTTGGTGAAGGAAAATATCGTGAGGAATCCTTCGCTCTTATTGATGACTTATCAGCTAGTGTGTGAAATGGAGAAGGCAAATGGCCGAACTCATCCATTAACATGGCCAAGAAAGTAGTTGCATTTATTTATTTATTTAACCTTTATGGCACAAATACAATTTATGGCACAATGGGTGGACTTAATGCAAAAGCCAAAAGCATTAAATCTAACAGTCGACTTTTGGGGTAAACAGAGAAATGAAGGGATTGTTGCATATGGTACATCCGCGTTTATTTATGTTATGTTATGACACCGTTCAAAGTTCTAAAATGGGTTGTAAAATTTCTTAGTCATGTAGGATAAAACGAAAAAGGTATTAGTACGAATTCGTTATAACCAGTCACGATGAGATAAATATTTTGTTGATAAGAAGGCAAAGGCTTCTCTTATTGGTCAGATTGATAATTTCATTCGCCAATGAACAGCTTTGGATGATGTGGACTCTTTTTCTATTCTAACAGATGAATCATCAAGATTTGGTCATGATCATGGTAGCGATGCAAATAAATTAAAAGACCTAGGTACCTATGTTTCCGATACTGTCGGTGGAACTATCGACTTCTCGGTAGAATTTTTTAACCTCATCAGGAGGAAAGTACCCTTAAAATAGGAGATATTCATCATCATCATCATCCACAGCCTTCCGTGACCCACTGCTGGGTATAGGCCTCCTTCTGTCTACGCCAACCTTCTCGGTCCTGGGCCATCCTACTCCAGTTGTTGCCAGCAATATTCTTAACATCGTCGACCCATCTAGCTGCCGGATGCCCTACACTCCGTTTTCCATTTCGGGGGTACCACTCGGTAATAGCTTTACTCCACCTTCCATCGTTCCTTCTAGCCAGGTGCCCAGCCCAGTTCCACTTTAAAGTGGCAACTTGGCACTTTAAAGAGCATGGCTCGCTCCATGGCTCTTTGCGCAACTGCAATCTTGTACATGGTTCCTTTTGTAAGAGTCCATGTCTCGGCACCATAAATGATTGTGGGAAGGACACACTGGTTGAAGAGGCGGGTTTTTAAGCTTTGGGGTACTTCTCTGTTTTTGAAGACGTCTGCTAATTGACTGAATGCTGCCCAGCCCAGCTGTATACGCCGATCAATCTCCTTTGATCTTAGTTTTTTGTCGAAAGACAAACAATGACCAAGGTAAGTATATTTGTCGACCACATCTATACTCTCACCATGAACGGTAAAGCTCGTGTTTAAGAGGCCAGATGTGCTCGACATAACCTTTGTCTTGGTCATGTTCATTTTAAGACCTACGCTCAGAGATGCGTCATGAAGACTAGTTAGCATTTTTTGGAGTTCATTCGGCGTTTCGGCAAACAATATCAGGTCATCTGCAAATCGTAGGTGAGATAGATGTACACCATTGAAATTATTCGAGTGATGATTAATGTACACCATTGATATATCGAGGAGATATTAAAAAAAAACAATCCTAATTTTTTTTTAAGATACAAAACTGTATTTATAGATTTATTCCAATTTTGTTGCGACTTCTGGATATGACACTGGCTAGAATAAAAAAGCGGTGGTGGCCGAGTGGTAGGGCGCCCGCCTGTGGATGCAAAATCCCAGGTTCGAATCCTGCCCGGGCTACGTGAGTTTGTATACCAATCTGACTCATGTTAGTTTTCATCGACCACCACTTGCTTCCTTTGAAGGAAAACATCGTGAGGAAACCTGCACTCTGGCTGATTATTATCAGCTAGTGTGTGAAATGGAGAAGGCAATGGCAAACCACTTCATTAAAATTGCCAAGAGAGTCGTTGTGTGTGTTTCATTCCATATAATGACCACGACCCTCAGTCATGAGGAAATACGACTAAACAGAATAAAAAAATCAAATACGTTCTTTTTTTCACAAAAAATTCAATGTTATGCCAAACTATTTATTAATCTGTGGTTATGCTCTTTGTCTAATCTAATCTTAATATCTAAAAATCTAATATACATCTAAATAATAATAATTTAATATATATCTAATATACGTGATGTCACATTCGACGAACCTTAACTGGTGAACAAGAATAATTTAAATTATTTATAATTCTCGTGCATTAGATATATTGACTAATTAATCTTCTTAAATAGAATGAAAAGAAAGTAGAATAAATGGCTTTTCAACCGACTTCCCAAAAAAGGAGGTTATATGTTTCGATGTATGTATGTTTTTTTTATGTATGTTCGCCGAATTCTCCGCCAATTGTGGACTGATTTTCAAAATTGTTTTTTAATTCGTAATGGTGTATTCCCAAGTTGGTCCCATTTTAACCACGCCAGAATCTGTTCGGTAATTTTAAAGATATCTAACAAAATATAAAAATACCAATATGGCACCGACTTCACCTCATTCAGTAGGTAGCATGCTAATACATTTTTCTTTATTGTTATTTCATGATTTTAAGTTTTATGATGGAAGTCGGCTAATTTTTTTGGAAAAAAGTTTTTTTATTTTATTTTATTATGCTCTTTGTAGAGCAGTACGGACTCCTTCCGCGCGATAGTCTTTGCATGTTTTTCATTATAACAAGCTTTTTATTGTAGGCAGGACGATCACGGTTCGTCAAATGCCGCTTCTTACCCATAGTTTGCCCGTAGTAGTACAGTTAAGATTGTCCTAAAGATTGACCAGTCGAATAAAAGAATAGCGGCTACTAATTTATAGTTCACTAGCTGTTACCCGCGTGAGTTTCGCTTAGATGAAAAATCTTTTTGTGTTCCAAACTGTAGTAACCTAAACTCCAGTACTCAAAATTTCAGCCATTTGGTTATCCCGTGTCCCGCGGGAATATATGTTGATGAACGGGAATAGATGTTCCAAAACTTCAATATTTATACGTCAGTAGAAAATGCTCATCAGGTTGAACGACTTTTGCTAAGGCGCCATTTCCATATATGTAATAGTGTAGCTGGTCTCTTGGAGTTCTTCATCAGATGTTCCAGATCTTTAATTTTTATATGTCATCAGAAAATGCTCATCAGGTTGAACGACTTTTGCTAAGGCGCCATTTCCATATTTCTTATAGTTTAGCTGTTCTGTTAAGGTTCTTCATCAGGTGTTCTATTTTCAAAATCAATTATAGCCTATATGTTGCCCAGGCTTAATAGCTATACAACAAAAAAAGTTTCATTCAAATCCGTCCAGTAGTTTTTGCGTGAAACGCGTACATACATACAGACAAGAAATTCCTAAAAAATATTTTTGCTTTCTATTATTCTTTTTAGGTGTCCCTCTATCCATTTCAGTCAAAAATACTAAATGTACAGACAAATTTTTTTTACTGTTTGTTTATATGTATAGATAAGATAAGATACCTATCCGGTTTATTATGATAAACTGTTATTTAATTTATTATTTCCATGTATTCTTAAATGATTGTTATGTTATTCATTTATTTTAATATATAAAAAGTACCTTTTTCCAGAGTTTACATTTTTATTATTATAATTTACAGTCAGATGCACCAAACTTTAAAAGCGGATCGGAGTATGTAGATGGTTTTTGGGTCAATAACAACCTCCGAGATTCGGAAATTATTAAGATTATTTTCGGGTCTGAAAATTTTTACATGTGATGAATGAATGAATGAAAATGATTTTATTTAAATAGGCTAAAAATAGCACTTTTCAATCGTCATATTCTTGTTTTTTAGTTAGTTGACGTCATAAAATTACTTAAAGCTAATGTTACTACCACCTCCAAAGCTCCAGTAGTGGAGGAGAAGAGGAGTATAACAATGTTAGCAAGATTTTTTTTGTTTGTGTCGTATTGTATTCATCCTATGACATTTTATCCTACTCATGATTTTTCTTTACGCGACCTATTTACACACAATATTCATAGCTCAACCTATCGCCAAACCACCTAAAAAGGGTGAGGTTTGTGTGAACAAAAAAATATTATTATAAATATTTTTGACAGGAAACTATAAAATCGTTGTAGTAATCCTGTGGAATGTTCAAGCCGCAGGAAATAAATATGAATTAAAGTTCATTTATTCATAGATAATTGTCCTATTATGTAAACAATCTTACCATGTCTTTTTATAATTTTACGACAATATAAATTAAAATAAACTTTTTAGGAAATTACTTTTGTGGTTAATTGATGTTTTATTTTAGAATGTTTAGGTTTGAACTAATATTTGATTTATTTTCAACAAAATTCAACAAAAAGTACTGTGAAGATTGTTTACATAATAGGACAATTAAGAAAAAATGGAGTTTAGATCGACGAACTTATCATCAAGATAATACTTAATACGCATGATATAAGCGATAAGGCCGCCTTTTGCGCATCTTCCTTTCTTTTTTTAGTTATATTTTAAGTTACTTTATTTATATCTAAAAATGTAATCTTGTGTGCTAATAGAGTTCTTGTCTTGTCTTGTCTTGATCTATACATATAATAAAACAGTAAAAATATTTTGTCTGTACATTTTGTATTTTTGACTGAAATGGATAGAGGGACACTTAAAAATACGAGTAGAAAGCAAAAAAAAAATTTTTTTGAATTTTTTGTCTGTCTGTCTTTCTGTCTGTCTGTCTGTCTGTATGTATGATCACGCTAATCTCCGAAAGTACTGAACCGATTTGAATGAAACTTTTTTTGTTGTATAGCTATTAAGCCTGGTCAACATTTAGGCTATAATTTATTTTGAAAACTGGAACACCTTTTGAAGAACCTTAACAGAACAGCTAAACTATAAGAAATATGGAAATGGTGCCTTAACAAAAGTCGTTCAACCTGATAAGCATTTTCTGATGACGTATAAAAATTTAAGATCTGAAACATCTGATGAAGACCTGCAAGAGACCAGCTACACTATAACATATATGGAAATGGCGCCTTATTAAAAGTCGTTCAACCTGATGAGCATTTACTGCTGATGTATAAAAATTGAAGATCTGGATCTGATGAAAAGCTCCAAGAGAGATTTTTCATCTAAGCGAAACTCACGCGGGCGAAGCCGCGGGCGACAGCTAGTATTCTATAAGTTAATCGATCTCATTATATTCACTGTTGTAATAATGTTAGAGTATATATTATTATTATAATAATAAATAATAGAGTATGTATTTATAGGTCCGCGGTGCGGCGGCGGCGGCGCCTGGCAGCTGAGATGGTTGCCGCCGGCAGAAGCGAAGGCACTCCCTTACAAATTACTTACCGAAAATATGACAATCCATCCTTTTTTAATTGCCTCGAATCCTTTTTACGATGTATAAATGGGCACCGCGGCATGTTAGAATATAAACGAACCACCGAATACTAATAAATTGAAATTGCGCACAATAATCGATGCGGGCGCAAACTCGGTCTTTCCTCGCGGTTTGGATCCCACAGGGATAATCAGTTCTTTTATAATGTGATCAAGCGTTTTGACACAAAACGTTTGGCTATCATTATCAATTTGTATGGATTTACATAGATAAATAAGCCGATATTACTGTAAGTATATCTAATCTTAAGCATTGTTTGCATACACTGACAGATAGTTGTAGACACGAGCGAAGTATTCTTTAATCTATACATATAATAAGAGAGTAAAAATATTTTGTCTGTACATTTTGTATTTTTGACTGAAAAGGATAGAGGGACACTTAAAAAGAATAATAGGAAGCAAAAAAAATTTTTTTTAACGTTTTGTCCGTCTGTCTGTCTGTCTGTATGTATGATCACGCTAATCTCCGAAAGTACTGAACCGATTTGAATGAAACTTTTTTTGTTGTATAGCTATTGAGCCTGGGCAACTTTAGGCTATAATTGATTTTTAAAAATGGAACACCTGATGAAGAACCAAAACAGAACAGTTAATATGGAAATGTTGCCTTAACAAAAGTCGTTCAACCTGATGAGCAGTTGCTGCTGACGTTTAAAAATTGATAACACAAAATGATTTTTCATCTAAGCGAAATCACGCGGGCGAAGCCGCTGGTAACAGCTAGTCTTTACTATGTATCTTACTAAAGCATGAAGTGTATTTCATCATCTGATCTGTCCGGGGACAGAAAAACTACACTTGCTTGGAAATAGGAAAAAAACCATGACCATGGATCCGAGAATTCGATATTAATTTCATCTTTCGTAAGAAAAAAAAGTTTGACAGACAGACGGAAAACAAAGTGATCTTATATTAAGGGTTCCGTTTTTACGTTTTAAGGTACAGAACTCTAAAAAATAAAATTCAACTCTGTTAAGTAAATATAATAATGTATATGCCACCGTCCGACTTTCTTTCAATATGACGTCATTCTGATTGTGGGGATTTTTAGCCATCCGGTTTGATTCCTTGTGGTTTTCCGGTTGCTTCTGATTCAGAGATTTGGGAAATGTCGCCGTTAATCTTATTATAATCTTTGGATTAACCAAGGACATCCCCTGACGATTTTTGATTTTGAATCTTTTCGGAAATCTTGGATTATGAATTTTAATCAATAAGTTTACGAGGTTGAGTTAATCTTATTGTAAAATTTGAATTTAAATAAGGGGATCCCCTGGTTGTTTTGCTTTTAAATGTACAGACAAAATATTTTTACTGTTTTATTATATGTATAGATAAATAATATATTTTGTGACAATTACAATACCGGCAACGGTTTTCGAACATTTTTTCAGTAACTAAACGCATCTGCCCATAAACCCATCTGCCCAAACTGTCACGAAGACGTGACGGCTGGTGCATTATTATAACCTCAACCTGTGTCAATTGTTGTTTTCTATTGTTTAAACTCGTTTAAACGAGCTAAACGGCGGAAATCGGTCAGTTAGGTTTGAAACCGAGATTAGCTTTAACTGAGTTTATTTGATGTTGGTGAAATGCAAACTGACGCTCTAAACTCGTTTATTCGGCCAAACGGAGATTAGCTTCAACTAATCGCGATTAGTTTCGTATCTTTGACAGAACCGAAAATCCAGTTAATACCAGTTAGGCAAAAATAGAAGAGTGTCATTGTCAAATAGTATGTCAAAAGTCAATGTTACTATAAATTCAAATTTTGGTGCAATCCAGCCGAAAATGTGAAAGCTTGTCTAGTGAGGATATTTGGACTTATAAATGCAATATTTACATGAAGGAATTAAAACAACGCTAGCGGATCACGCACGATGACCTTTGCTTCCCTATTTTCTTATTACTAATCAAGTAAATATCAGGGCATCCCCTTGGTTAAATCCAAAAATTTCTTTAAGATTGACTCACCGTCTTGAACTTAATCTTATTATAATCTTTGGATTAACCAAGGACATCCCCTGACGATTTTTGCTTTTAAATCTTTTCGGAAATCTTGGATTATGAATTTGAATTAATGATTTAAATTAATAATCCAAGATTTCCGAAAAGATTTAAAAGCAAAACAACCAGGGGATTCCCTTATTTAAATCCAAATTTTACAATAAGATTAACTCAACCTCTTAAACTTATTGATTAAAATTCATAATCCAAGATTTCCGAAACGATTCAAAATCAAAAATCGTCAGGGGATGTCCTTGGTTAATCCAAAGATTATAATAAGATTAACGGCGACATTTCCCAAATCGCTGAATCAGAAGCAACCGGAAAACCACAAGGAATCAAACCGGATGGCTAAAAATCCCCACAATCAGAATGACGTCATATTGAAAGAAAGTCGGACGGTGGCATAAACATTATTATATTTACTTAGCAGAGTTGAATTTTATATTTTTAGGGTTCCGTGCCTTAAAACGTAAAAACGGAACCCTTAATATAAGATCACTTTGTTTTCCGTCTGTCTGTCAAACTTTTTTTTCTTAGGAAAGATGAAATTAATATCGAATTCTCGGATCCACGGTCATGGTTTTTTTCCTATTTCCAAGCAAGTGTAGTTTTTCTGTCCCCGGACAGATCAGATGATGAAATACACTTCATGCTTTAGTAAGATACATAGTAAAGACTAGCTGTTACCCGCGGCTTCGCCCGCGTGATTTCGCTTAGATGAAAAATCATTTTGTGTTATCTATAATTTTTATACGTCAGCAGCAACTGCTCATCAGGTTGAACGACTTTTGTTAAGGCAACATTTCCATATTAACTGTTCTGTTTTGGTTCTTCATCAGGTGTTCCATTTTTAAAAATCAATTATAGCCTAAATGTTGCCCAGGCTTAATAGCTATACAACAAAAAAAGTTTCATTCAAATCGGTTCAGTACTTTCGGAGATTAGCGTGATCATACATACAGACAGACAGACAAAACATTAAAAAAAAATGTTTTGCTTTCTATTATTCTTTTTAAGTGTCCCTCTATTCATTTCAGTCAAAAATACAAAATGTACAGACAAAATTTTTTACTCTCTTATTATATGTATAGATTAAAGAATTACTTCGCTCGTGTCTACAACTATCTGTCAGTGTATGCAAACAATACTCAAGATTAGATATACTTACAGTAATATCGGCTTATTTATCTATGTAAATCCATACAAATTGATAATGATAGCCAAACGTTTTGTGTCAAAACGCTTGATCACATTATAAAAGAACTGATTATCCCTGTGGGATCCAAACCGCGAGGAAAGACCGAGTTTGCGCCCGCATCGATTAGTGTGCGCAATTTCAATTTATTAGTATTCGGTGGTTCGTTTATATTCTAACATGCCGCGGTGCCCATTTATACATCGTAAAAAGGATTCGAGGCAATTAAAAAAGGATGGATTGTCATTATTTCGGTAAGTAATTTATAAGGGAGTGCCTTCGTTTCTGCCGGCGGCAACCATCTCAGCTGCCAGGCGCCGCCGCCGCACCGCGGACCTATAAATACATACTCTATTATTTATTATTATAATAATAATATATACTCTAACATTATTACAACAGTGAATATAATGAGATCGATTAACTTATAGAATACTAGCTGTCGCCCGCGGCTTCGCCCGCGTGAGTTTCGCTTATATGAAAAATCTCTCTTGGAGCTTTTCATCAGATCCAGATCTTCAATTTTTATACATCAGCAGTAAATGCTCATCAGGTTGAACGACTTTTAATAAGGCGCCATTTCCATATATGTTATAGTGTAGCTGGTCTCTTGCAGGTCTTCATCAGATGTTTCAGATCTTAAATTTTTATACGTCATCAGAAAATGCTCATCAGGTTGAACGACTTTTGTTAAGGCACCATTTCCATATTTCTTATAGTTTAGCTGTTCTGTTAAGGTTCTTCAAAAGGTGTTCCAGTTTTCAAAATAAATTATAGCCTAAATGTTGACCAGGCTTAATAGCTATACAACAAAAAAAGTTTCATTCAAATCGGTTCAGTACTTTCGGAGATTAGCGTGATCATACATACAGACAGACAGACAGACAGAAAGACAGACAGACAAAAAATTCAAAAAAATTTTTTTTTTGCTTTCTACTCGTATTTTTAAGTGTCCCTCTATCCATTTCAGTCAAAAATACAAAATGTACAGACAAAATATTTTTACTGTTTTATTATATATAGATCAAGACAAGACAAGACAAGAACTCTATTAGCACACAAGATTACATTTTTAATTAGATGTTGGTTAAAAGTTTATGAAGTTGGAATGGAATAATCTGCAATGGTAAGTAAATATTTAAGTTACCAATGGTTAGAAAGGAAGGCATTTGGTTTTCTTTAGCAGTAAGTAAATATTATTTTATTGTTCGAGACCCACAGCTAAAAGTGCAGTCCAAAGTCATTGAGTCATTTTTGTTTTCGGCTAAGCAGTTGATTTAAAAATGCAATATCCCAATAAGACTGGAAATCCTTTCCGCAAAATATGCTTGGTAGATATATAAAGTACCCAGCCAGATCATGAGACATATTTTATGCTTTGACTACTGGACCACCGAGGCATCTACGGTGTCAAATCCGTTTGTTTGTTACCTCTTCATGCTTTATCTACTGAAATAGTCTTCCTGAAATTTCGCATACACATAGTTAGAAGTACTGGAGAAGGACATAAGGTACCTTTCATCCCGGGAAAAAGCACTGTTCCCAGTGTCCACAGTAGTAGTTTGATCTGTGATTTGATGCCATAATATTTACTATTAAAATTACCTATGTATAAGAGAATAAAAATAATAATTTCCAAATCAAAAACCTCTTTTTTTATTTTATATGACCACTATGTCCATGTCCTGTGCATTTTATATCCATACTAGCTTTTGCCCGCGGCTTCGCCCGTGTGAATTTCCCACGGGAACAGTGCTTTTTCCCAGGTATCTTATGTTCTTCTCAGTACTTATAACAATGTGTATGCGAAATATCAGGAAGAATGGTTCAGTAGATAAAGCATGAAGAGGTAACAAACAAACAAGTAAATAAACAAAAAAACTCACTTTCGCATTAATAATATTAGTTAGGATAAGATAGTTAAGATTTTTTAATTATTTCCTCAAACTTTGGGAATTCCCAGTTGGGAATTGCCGACAGACGTTTGATAGCGACTGTACGGCCAACAGCTTAGGTATAATACGTTCAATAGAGAAGGTCATCGATATGTATGAAACCGTCGCTTTTTGTAGTCATTCTAATTTGGCCGGATAATCTGCCGTTGTTCATATGTTTTTGGATTTGTGTTTATTTAATTATATCCTTAACATTTTGAACTGAAAATTTCCACGATAATATATGACTAAACACACTAATCTTTGGTTCACACGCACACTTATTGGGTTGAGCCGGTTTCTTGTATGTTGACGTCAAAGTTAAGTCACCTAATGTTGTCTTTTAGTAATATTATTCAATAATGAATACATGTGCACTTCAGAAACTTTTTGTGGTTATTATAGGTGTATAGAAGAATCGAATACAGTTTTCAGCGAGCTTACACGTCTTTTCATTTAGGCGCTATGATTTTTTTTCGTGATTTCAAAGACAACGCGATTACTTAAAAATTATAAATATTTTCTTAAATCTAATTATGGCACAGATGGGCACAAATGAATAGCTACTCATGTATATTTATTTTACAGGCGCACATACGATGGATCTAGGAGATCCACGATTTTGCAAAACGTTACTCCAGCAGGAAATGCAATATCCCGAAAACCTGAAGACGCACAAATGATCTTTTCGGCCCAGGTCAATGCACAGCTCTAAGCTCTCTGCCCCCCAGAATATTTCTCTCTCCGATCATTCGTTTAGAACTTTCCTGCTAGAACGACGTTACCCTAGCAGAATCCTAGATTTCCGTTTTTTTCCTAAACTACAAGACGCACAAAAGTTTTATTCGCGGCACATGTACACTAGACTATGCACAACGTTTTGGTTCCATTCACTTAACTCCAGGACACACTTTCCTGCCAGGGTAACGCACACCTCCTTTTTGGTCAGTCGTGTAAAAAATAGGGTTTTATGGAGTATATTTATCTTCTTGTAATACTAGCGCCAGCCCCCCAAGGCTTTGCTCGGGACATACATACATAAATTGTAGCCTATGTCACGCAGATATAGGGGAAGTATACTATCGGACACATTTTACTTTTATCAAATATCTCCCGAAATTGATGACATAAAAATAATTATATTTGATAATTTCGCAGTTTGAACTTCATTAGATAAATATGGAGAAAAATTAAATAACTTTACTGATAACTGAGTAATATCAATTATTATTTTATAAAAATTTGTACAATATCGGACGTTGTGCGATACTATCGGACAGCATACTTTAGAGGCTAATAAAAATTATATTTGATAAGATTGAGAATAATTAATATACCGCGAAATGGTTCGTGTGTCTAGGATGATATACTTTGCTAGTGCGTTCGTAGAGGGCGCTAATGTAGTGAAATAGAGAAGTTATCAACATTGTCCGTTACTTTACACTGTCCAATATTATACTATCTTCCCCTAATGTAGCTGACTATTGGTGAAATAATTTTTAAAATCGGTTCAATAGTACCCCCTACAAACAAACTAAAAAACTTACAAACGCTTATTTACTGTAATGAGTTTACTGAAATTTCACGAATATGCAGTTTTGCAAAAATAATGATGTTTATAACCGGTTGAATAAAATAAATTTAACTTTATCAACTGACTGTATTCTAGTTTTTTTTAACCAAAGTGACCAATTTAAAGGCGACTATGACTGCTATCTAATTTCTAAGATCCATTCTTAGATTCAAGTTGTGTAATCAACGCTAAAAAGAAGTTAAACCATCTTTCTTGATTATACACATAAAAAGACTCAATTTCCTTCGTCAATTAAGACTGTTATACGACCATCATGAAATTCTATTCAATTAACTCGTACATTTCATAATTCCATAAGATTATGTAGACTATGTTTGATAGAGGGTTGCGTAGGTGCTTCCCCTGGAAAATTTTAACTTAATACTAGCTTTTAATTGCGGCTTCACTTAATTATATACCAAAACCTTCCCCACCCCATCCATTGGTGAAAACCACATGAAAATCCATTCTTCGAAGGAAAGAACAATATATCTACATAAATTTTGCCGTACAATATCAATTTAGATAACAGTAATAACATACGACCTGTGAACAGTCACGCTGACACGCACGTGGTTGGTTACATAAATCCAGAACAGAATGCAATCTAGTATATACAACATAGATTTACTAAGGGAAATGTAACAAAGTCATATCTTCATATTATAAGGTTAGATTAACAACTATTATCTAAACGAGATTAAAGGTTTTCTTTAATCTCGATTACATACCAATGAGCGATTTTTCTGACAGCTAGTTAAGAAAAAAAATTCAGTATAAAAAAGTCTCAACAGATAGCGTTTTATGAAAGCCGAGTCGTAATAATGGCTGAACCTATATGGTGCGCTTTTTCTTGTCAACCAGAGGCAGAAAAAAATCACATAACAGTTTGACAGTTGCACAAATCACAATATTGATACTTTTTAGTTGTTTTTTTTACTAAGTTTTATTTTTTTTAAATGCCAATCCAGTGAATTTTTTGCTTTTTGTATGAAACTTTTTCTCTCGCCTTTTACTAAGCGCCATCTATGAAGTCATCTGGAACTATTTCTTTTTTTAATTTGTGTCACGGAAAATCCCTCATTGATTTCTCCAGCTTGTTTTGATCGCGTTTACGAAAACGCAGTTTACGGAAACGTAAGTATAAAGTATAGACAAAAAAATTGTGATGCGTTTTGTTTTATACTTTTTTGATATTTATTTTTTTATTTCCATGCTACAATTTAATAGAAATTACAATTAAAGTTAAATATAATATTTATTTACACACTAGCTGTAGCCCGTGGCTTCGCCCGCGTGAGTTTCGCTTAGATGAAAAGTCTTTGTGTTCCAAACTGTTTCAGATGTTTCGAATCTTCGATTTTTATACGTCTACAGAAAATGCTCATCAGATTAATCAAGTTTTGCTAAGGCGCTATTTCTATATATGTTATAGTGTAGCTAACCTCTTGGAGCTTTTCATCAGATGTTCCAGATCTTCAATTTTTATACGTCAGCAGAAAATGCTCATCAGGTTGAACGACTTTTACTAAGGCGCCATTTCCATATATGTTGAAGTGTAGCTGGTCACTTGCAGTTCTTCATCAGATGTTCCAGATCTTCAATTTTTATATGTCAGCAGAAAATGCTCATCAGGTTGAACGACTTTTGCTAAGGCACCATTTCCATATTTCTTATAGTTTAGCTGTTCTGTTATGGTTCTTCATCAGGTGTTCCAGTTTTCAAAATCAATTATAGCCTATATGTTGCCCAGGCTTAATAGCTATACAACAAAAAAAGTTTCATTCAAATCCGTCAAGTAGTTTTTGCGTGAAACGCGTACATACATACAGACAGACAGACTGACAGACAGACAGACAAGAAATTCCAAAAAAATATTTTGCTTTCTTTTGTTCTTTTTAAGGGTCCCTCTATCCATTTTAGTCAAAAATACTAAATAATAATATAATAATAATAATATCATTTATTTCAGACCATGGATCCATTCATTAAATTGCTGACACAAAGAATTAGATTATATTAAAATACAGCACATCACTTTCATTTTACATAAGATTAATATTGCCGTACTCGTTCCCGAGGCACTGGCGAATGTAGTTCAGACCAATGTCTCGAGAACGGGCCGTCCGTCCTCTCTGCTATAACATTCAGGAGACTGTTGGGACTGCCCCGCATCCTGCGCTTTAAGGATGTCGCACGCTTTCGCATTGTAGCGAAGAAGCAGTCAACCCTGGCTTCTGCAAACATCCCGGACGCGCTACAGAAACGGGGCAGTCGCAACAGTATCCTAAATGCATTATTATATTGAACGCGGAGAGCGCTGTACGCCTTTGGCGAATAGAGAACCCACAGGCTGCTGGTATAGAAAGAGGTGCAATACGCGCGGAATAAAGTAACTTTTACTGCTTTAGAGCACCGAGCAAACCTGCGGGCAATCATATTAGCCCTAACCGACAGCGCCCGCCTTTCACGTTCAATATCCTTGTCGTCTTTAAGATCATCTGTGACAATATGTCCTAAATATTTAAATTGCTGTACCCGCTTTATGGGCACCCCACCCAGCCAGACAGGGGGCACAACTGTCGGACATTTGGTCCCAGCCTTAAATACCATAAGTTCACTCTTACTTGCATTGTATTTCAACCCATGCTCGCTGACGTATCGCTCACATACGGATATGAGCTCTCTGAGACCTCCTATCGACGCGCTCAACAGCACCATATCGTCTGCGTAACTAATATTATTAAAACAAACTCTGTCAATATGACATCCGACATGGAGACTGCTGAGCTCGACGATAAGTTCGTTAACGTACAGATTGAACAGGGTCGGAGAAGTCAAACCGCCTTGTCTCACACCACAATTCAATCTGTACGAATCCGACAGCCTACCCGCCCATTTGACATTGTTAACTTGGTTTCCATACCAAAATTTCAAAATATTGATAAGTTCTGAAGGAACGTTAATGCTTTTAAGCTTTTCCCATAGGATGTTATATGAAACCAAATCAAACGCCGTCGACATGTCGAGAAAACAGGCATAGACAGGCGTATTTCGAGCGGTATAATATTTGACAGCATGCTTTAAACATACAATTGCACTTTCCGTGGAGAGTCCCCTTCGAAAACCGAACTGGTTATCATGTGGAATGACATGATTGCTCAACTGCGAGTTAAGCATGCTGTCAAATACTTTTGCTATCACAGTAGCTAGCGAGATCGGTCGATAGTTTTTCTTGTCCGTTAAGTCTCCTGTTTTATTCTTTACGATAGGGACCACGACCGTTCTCATTAGCTCCGTCGGTAGGTATGCATGCCCCACGCATAGTGTAAACAGCATAGACAGCACTCGAGGCAGGTGCGGACCGGCATGCTGGAGATGCTCAATGCTGAGACCATCGTGTCCTGGTGACTTGCCTCGGGTCATAGATTTGATGGCAGTCGCTACCTCTTTTGAAGTGAATCTTATATTTAACTTTACAGTTTTAGTCTCAGCACTAAGAACCTCCGCCGGCAGGCCCGCACAAGACGGATTCAATGAAAAGTGATCCTTGAAAAGCCTAGCGATATCGCTTGGATCGCTTATACCATTGACACTTACAGGGAGGCCAGGTCGATAGTTGTGTTTATTCGTGCATTTCCAAAAGCGACCAAAATCGTTATTCTTATGGAGTGACGCCAACATGTCCATTTTTATTTGCTGTTCATTATTTTGACACCACTTTAGCTTAGCTTTAAATACTCGCCGGCTTTCAGTCATCTCATCATATATTCTACCGGACTTAGGTCTTCCATACTCTAACCAACTGTCTGTCTGTCTGTCTGTCTGTCTGTATGTATGTACGCGTTTCACGCAAAAACTACTTGACGGATTTGAATGAAACTTTTTTTGTTGTATAGCTATTAAGCCTGGGCAACATATAGGCTATAATTGATTTTGAAAACTGGAACACCTGATGAAGAACCATAACAGAACAGCTAAACTATAAGAAATATGGAAATGGTGCCTTAGCAAAAGTCGTTCAACCTGATGAGCATTTTCTGCTGACGTATAAAAATTGAAGATCTGGAACATCTGATGAAGAACTGCAAGTGACCAGCTACACTATAACATATATGGAAATGGCGCCTTAGTAAAAGTCGTTCAACCTGATGAGCATTTTCTGCTGACGTATAAAAATTGAAGATCTGGAACATCTGATGAAAAGCTCCAAGAGGTTAGCTACACTATAACATATATAGAAATAGCGCCTTAGCAAAACTTGATTAATCTGATGAGCATTTTCTGTAGACGTATAAAAATCGAAGATTCGAAACATCTGAAACAGTTTGGAACACAAAGACTTTTCATCTAAGCGAAACTCACGCGGGCGAAGCCACGGGCTACAGCTAGTGTGAAAATAAATATTATATTTAATTTTAGTTGTAATTTCTATTAAATTGTAACATGGAAATAAATAAATTAATATCAAAAAAATATAAAACTATACTTTATACTTACGTTTCCGTAAACTGCGTTTTCGTAAACGCGATCAAAACAAGCTGGAGAAATCAATGAGGGATTTTCCGTGACACAAATTAAAAAAAAGAAATAGTTCCAGATGACTTCATAGATGGCGCTTAGTAAAAGGCGAGAGAAAAAGTTTCATACAAAAAGCAAAAAATTCACTGGATTGGCATTTAAAAAAAATAAAACTTAGTAAAAAAACAACTAAAAAGTATCTATATTGTGATTTGTGCAACTGTCAAACTGTTATGTGATTTTTTTTTCTGCCTCTGGTTGACAAGAAAAAGCGCACCATATAGGTTCAGCCATTATTACGACTCGGCTTTCATAAAACGCTATCTGTTGAGACTTTTTTATACTGATTTTTTTTTCTTAACTAGCTGTCAGAAAAATCGCTCATTGGTATGTAATCGAGATTAAAGAAAACCTTTAATCTCGTTTAGATAATAGTTGTTAATCTAACCTTATAATATGAAGATATGACTTTGTTACATTTCCCTTAGTAAATCTATGTTGTATATACTAGATTGCATTCTGTTCTGGATTTATGTAACCAACCACGTGCGTGTCAGCGTGACTGTTCACAGGTCGTATGTTATTACTGTTATCTAAATTGATATTGTACGGCAAAATTTATGTAGATATATTGTTCTTTCCTTCGAAGAATGGATTTTCATGTGGTTTTCACCAATGGATGGGGTGGGGAAGGTTTTGGTATATAATTAAGTGAAGCCGCAATTAAAAGCTAGTATTAAGTTAAAATTTTCCAGGGGAAGCACCTACGCAACCCTCTATCAAACATAGTCTACATAATCTTATGGAATTATGAAATGTACGAGTTAATTGAATAGAATTTCATGATGGTCGTATAACAGTCTTAATTGACGAAGGAAATTGAGTCTTTTTATGTGTATAATCGAGAAAGATGGTTTAACTTCTTTTTTAGCGTTGATTACACAACTTGAATCTAAGAATGGATCTTAGAAATTAGATAGCAGTCATAGTCGCCTTTAAATTGGTCACTTTGGTTAAAAAAAACTAGAATACAGTCAGTTGATAAAGTTAAATTTATTTTATTCAACCGGTTATAAACATCATTATTTTTGCAAAACTGCATATTCGTGAAATTTCAGTAAACTCATTACAGTAAATAAGCGTTTGTAAGTTTTTTAGTTTGTTTGTAGGGGGTACTATTGAACCGATTTTAAAAATTATTTCACCAATAGTCAGCTACATTAGGGGAAGATAGTATAATATTGGACAGTGTAAAGTAACGGACAATGTTGATAACTTCTCTATTTCACTACATTAGCGCCCTCTACGAACGCACTAGCAAAGTATATCATCCTAGACACACGATTAACCACTTCGCGGTATATTAATTATTCTCAATCTTATCAAATATAATTTTTATTAGCCTCTAAAGTATGCTGTCCGATAGTATCGCACAACGTCCGATATTGTACAAATTTTTATAAAATAATAATTGATATTACTCAGTTATCAGTAAAGTTATTTAATTTTTCTCCATATTTATCTAATGAAGTTCAAACTTCGAAATTATCAAATATACCTAATGACTTTTATGTCATCAATTTCGGGAGATATTTGATAAAAGTAAAATGTGTCCGATAGTATACTTCCCCTATATCTGCGTGACATAGGCTACAATTTATGTATGTATGTCCCGAGCAAAGCCTTGGGGGCTGGCGCTAGTATTACAAGAAGATAAATATACTCCATAAAACCCTATTTTTTACACGACTGACCAAAAAAGGAGGTGTGCGTTACCCTGGCAGGAAAGTGTGTCCTGGAGTTAAGTGAATGGAACCAAAACGTTGTGCATAGTCTAGTGTACATGTGCCGCGAATAAAACTTTTGTGCGTCTTGTAGTTTAGGAAAAAACGGAAATCTAGGATTCTGCTAGGGTAACGTCGTTCTAGCAGGAAAGTTCTAAACGAATGATCGGAGAGAGAAATATTCTGGGGGGCAGAGAGCTTAGAGCTGTGCATTGACCTGGGCCGAAAAAGATCATTTGTGCGTCTTCAGGTTTTCGGGATATTGCATTTCCTGCTGGAGTAACGTTTTGCAAAATCGTGGATCTCCTAGATCCATCGTATGTGCGCCTGTAAAATAAATATACATGAGTAGCTATTCATTTGTGCCCATCTGTGCCATAATTAGATTTAAGAAAATATTTATAATTTTTAAGTAATCGCGTTGTCTTTGAAATCACGAAAAAAATCATAGCGCCTAAATGAAAAGACGTGTAAGCTCGCTGAAAACTGTATTCGATTCTTCTATACACCTATAATAACCACAAAAAGTTTCTGAAGTGCACATGTATTCATTATTGAATAATATTACTAAAAGACAACATTAGGTGACTTAACTTTGACGTCAACATACAAGAAACCGGCTCAACCCAATAAGTGTGCGTGTGAACCAAAGATTAGTGTGTTTAGTCATATATTATCGTGGAAATTTTCAGTTCAAAATGTTAAGGATATAATTAAATAAACACAAATCCAAAAACATATGAACAACGGCAGATTATCCGGCCAAATTAGAATGACTACAAAAAAGCGACGGTTTCATACATATCGATGACCTTCTCTATTGAACGTATTATACCTAAGCTGTTGGCCGTACAGTCGCTATCAAACGTCTGTCGGCAATTCCCAACTGGGAATTCCCAAAGTTTGAGGAAATAATTAAAAAATCTTAACTATCTTATCCTAACTAATATTATTAATGCGAAAGTGAGTTTTTTTGTTTATTTACTTGTTTGTTTGTTACCTCTTCATGCTTTATCTACTGAACCATTCTTCCTGATATTTCGCATACACATTGTTATAAGTACTGAGAAGAACATAAGATACCTGGGAAAAAGCACTGTTCCCGTGGGAAATTCACACGGGCGAAGCCGCGGGCAAAAGCTAGTATGGATATAAAATGCACAGGACATGGACATAGTGGTCATATAAAATAAAAAAAGAGGTTTTTGATTTGGAAATTATTATTTTTATTCTCTTATACATAGGTAATTTTAATAGTAAATATTATGGCATCAAATCACAGATCAAACTACTACTGTGGACACTGGGAACAGTGCTTTTTCCCGGGATGAAAGGTACCTTATGTCCTTCTCCAGTACTTCTAACTATGTGTATGCGAAATTTCAGGAAGACTATTTCAGTAGATAAAGCATGAAGAGGTAACAAACAAACGGATTTGACACCGTAGATGCCTCGGTGGTCCAGTAGTCAAAGCATAAAATATGTCTCATGATCTGGCTGGGTACTTTATATATCTACCAAGCATATTTTGCGGAAAGGATTTCCAGTCTTATTGGGATATTGCATTTTTAAATCAACTGCTTAGCCGAAAACAAAAATGACTCAATGACTTTGGACTGCACTTTTAGCTGTGGGTCTCGAACAATAAAATAATATTTACTTACTGCTAAAGAAAACCAAATGCCTTCCTTTCTAACCATTGGTAACTTAAATATTTACTTACCATTGCAGATTATTCCATTCCAACTTCATAAACTTTTAACCAACATCTAATTAGTAAACAAACGCAACTGCGCAATAGGATCTCCATAGCGTTATAACATACAACATGCACGCGTGATGCACGCAACGCACCAAACTGTTTACCAAGAGAAAAGATGACTCACTTCTAGTAAAAAGCAAACTACATCGCATTATTGAAAATAGAATGACGATTATATATCTATCTCTGTCCCACTTATACCATTTTGCTTACTAGTTATCTCACTTTCTTCACGCTAGCTAGACAAAGCGACTCCCTCCCTATTGTTTTTGTTATCCGTAGACAGAAAACTAATCCAACGTCATCGGGTGCCGCGCGGAGGAAGGAAACATCGGTCGGTGTGCAGAATTGTACGACTCGACATGGAAGAAAAAACAGTAGCCATAGCCATGTAGCTAGTTCATAATAGTGGTACCTAAATAAACTTTCACATTTAAAAAACACATTTTGTATTTTTATAGTAGGTACCTAATCTACCTATTTCGACAAATAAGGAACACGACCTTAACTTTTATACAAATCCCTATTTAACAATAATACAAATTTTTAATTACTCCCACTATTTTCCACAAATAAAGTTACAGGTTGGCATTTGCTAATAAACATTTGAATGCGACTGTACGAACAGCTTAGGTATAATACGTTCAATAGAGAAGGTTATCGATATGTATGAAACCGTCGCTTTTTTGTAGTCATTCTAATTTGGCCGGATAATCTGCCGTTGTTCATATGTTTTTGGATTTGTGTTTATTTACTTATATCCTTAACATTTTAAGCTGAAAATTTCCACGATAACATATGACTGAACACACTAATCTTTGGTTCACACGCACACTTATTGGGTTGAGCCGGTTTCTTGTATGTTGACGTCAAAGTAAAGTCACCTAATTTTGTCTTTTAGTAATATTATTCAATAATGAATACATGTGCACTTCAAAAACTTTTTGTGGTTATTATAGGTGTATAGAAGAATCGAATACAGTTTTCAGGGAGCTTACACGTCTTTTCATTTAGGCGCTTTGATTTTTTTCGTGATTTCAAAGACAACGCGATTACTTAAAAAATATAAATATTTTCTTAAATCTAATTATGGCACAGATGGGCACAAATGAATAGCTACTCATGTATATTTATCTTACAGGCGCACATACGATGGATCTAGGAGATCCACGATTTTGCAAAACGTTACTCCAGCAGGAAATGCAATATCCCGAAAACCTGAAGACGCACAAATGATCTTTTCGGCCCAGATCAATGCACAGCTCTAAGCTCTCTGCCCCCTCAGAATATTTCTTTCTCCGATCATTCGTTTAGAACTTTCCTGCTAGAACGACGTTACCCTAGCAGAATCCTAGATTTCCGTTTTTTTCCTAAACTACAAGACGCACAAAAGTTTTATTCGCGGCACATGTACACTAGACTACGCACAACGTTTTGGTTCCATTCACTTAACTCCAGGACACACTTTCCTGCCAGGGTAACGCACACAAAAAGGAGTGTTATGTTTTCAGGGTTCATGTATGTATGTAAGTATGTATGTATGTATGTAAGTTTCTTTATTTCACCATAAGTCCTGAACGGCTTAACAGATTTTGATGTGAGAGGTATTTTTAGATTCCTTGCATTCCTCCGAATGACATAGGCTATATGACGTCATCATAAAAACAAAATGGCGGATTATATATGCGATAAATAGCAGACCAAAAAAATAAAATTTGATCAATCTTATCGAGTGGGGTATCAAATTGAAGGGCTTTAAAAGGCAATTTCAAAAATGTATATAACTTATATATTTGTATGTACTATTTGTGTAAAAACTTGTCAGTCGTGTTTTTTATTTTGAATAATCAGCTTGTTACATGTATGTTAAATAATAACTAATTTTACAAAAATCTATGCTGCTGTTCTAGACGACGCATATAATAAGTTACAACACGTAAGGAATCTACGCTTCCATATTTGTAAAGGCGTTTAAGAATTATGGTGGACATAGTTATAAACATGAACCTTGAAAACATAACACACCTTTTTGGACATGTTATTTTTGCTCGGTGTGCTATCGTAAACTAAAGAAATACATTTTTACGGCCACTTAGTTGACCACAATGAATACTTATAACAGCATTTACGGCCGGTGCATAAAGAGTTTATTTCTTTATGACTGCAGCAGGGATGAACTCTGACTCAGGGCTGTTACCGCGGTACCATAGTTTCCATATAAACTCCGGTACTTTATATGAGAATTTGGTACTTACCGCAACCGGTAACAAGCCTGAATTAAATTAAATCAAAGTCAAATCCTAACTAATACAATAAATTCGAAAGTTAGTTTGTTTATTTGTTTGTTTGTTACCTCTTCACACTTTACCTACTGAAATTTCGCATACACATAGTTAGAAGTACCTACTGAGAAGGATATAGGGTACTTTTCATCCCGGGAAAAAGCACTGTTCCCGTGGGAAATTTACGCAGGCGATATAAGGAGACAGGACAATGTCCAAAATATCCATCCTCCCCCTTAACCAATAAGGAAGGCCAGTGCCCCAGTAGTGGGGACTGATGTAGAATATATCCCACTTATATAATAAATGCTTCCACTTCCTTCTCTCAGCCGAAAGTCATCCACTGCTGGACAAAGGCCTCCCCCAAGGATTTCTACAACGACCGGTCCTGCGCTGCCCGCATCCATGCGCGTCCCGCGACCTTCACTAGGTCGCAGAACAAATGCTTCCACTAATGCCTGTAAATACAGAGATAAAGTACTTAGAAAATAACTCCTTAGTTTTACGAAATCAAGTAACATTTTGTTTGGCATTTAGGTTAGTTTCTCAAATAGCGTATGTTCCTTATAAGATGAGGCTACGTGCGCCTTCGCAGAGCAGCACAGGCTAGCCGTCACCATGACATGGATTTCAAATTTTGGCCTGGGAGGATAGGAACCTTGTATTCATTAACCCTAGTTCTGCGCCATACTTGCTGAACTATGTTCTACTAGTTCTACCTGTTGGCTGCTTGTAAGAAATTGCTGTAGCGATAAGGCCGCCATTGTACTCATGGTGCAATAAAGAGAAACTTACTTAACCTCTACGACCTGCTACGACCGCTACGACTAGTAGACATCTGGAAGTTTCGTACGACTGCGCTTTAGATAAATTTTACTCTAAATAAATTATTTAATTACTTAAAGAGATAATAAGCGGTTTGTGATTGTAAATATAATTAAGGACGCCAGGCGCCATCAATTGTTTATCATAGTTTAATTCAAAAGTGATAAATGTTAATAAACTAAAGTTTAATTTTTTTTTACTAGCTCACTTGCATATATCTCATTTTTATGTAAAGTAATGATTCATGTACTTTCATATAGAAATAAGATATGGTGAAAAAATTCCATGCGAGCAGGAATTTTTTCACCATATCTTATTTCTATATGAAAGTACTTTAGTACTAATTGCATCTGCGATGCTCAAAAATCCAAAAATAAATAATGATTCATGTCCTGCTGTTATGTGTTTTCTTCAAATTTAATTAATATTGTTAAAATTTATAGTTACTGGCACTATTTTGGTCTTTACTGTACCTAATATTATCTTCTGTATTTTGATATCTGTACATGATTGTTTGATGCCATAAATAAAAAATAAAAATATTATGGTTATTAAGGCAAAGTACTTAATTTCGACACTCCATAGCATAGGATATGTAAAGGAAAAGTCACTAAACTGTAGTGATTAACGACTTTTTCCTTCGTAGCAAAGGAATGAGTGAACCTTAAAAGTTTGTAGTTTCAACTATTATCACTGAATACATAACAGTACTATTTTATACTTACTTAATTGGTTCTTAAGGCAATGAGAATCATAAAATCCATAGATATATGTATTTATTTATTTATTTATTTTTTTAAACTTTATTGCACAAAATACATGTGCAAATGTATAATAGGCGGACTTAATGAAAAAGCATTTTCTACAAGTCTACCTTAGGGTCATACAGAGAACACTAAGTGGATGCAAATAATTAAGGTGTGTAAATTTATATAGAATTTTGATTTACTGTATTATATATTATTATAATAAAATACATAGACTAGAATAAATACATATAATAAATGTATATACAAATATAAATATGTAATAACTCTTTGGAATTATCTGTGGACTTTGCAGGAAATACAAATTGGCCTGGCGAGGGTCCGCAAATTACCACACGCCGATAGTAATAAACATACCTACATCCACAAATACAGTCTTCCTCGCAAATTTTCGCATTTGTAAACACGAAGAACTAGGCCGTGTCCTACTCACGTTTACTACTCTAAAAGTGTTTATTAGTGAGTTGTAAACTAAATTGAATTGAACAATGACGTCACACGCAAACAAGCAAATCGCCAAGAGTTCGCAAAACGCAAACATCTTCAAGGATAACCTTCAATGAATCACGTAGACAGCTGTTTAACTGTTTGGTCCGTTCCGTGTCTACATTCTATTTGTTCTAATTACTAATGGACAAATAAGTAATGCTATAATCTTTGGGCATTGAGCCCAGTTGCGTCAAATGGGTATTTATTTTATAATTTGGATGTTCGCAATGTTCGATTGAAATGGTAAATCGAAAATTTATGCTTGTTAAAATTTGCTTCTTTTTTAGATTTATCTAGGTAGGTACATTAAATAGAAGTTTGGATTTTGCTAATCTTTGTATCTATAACTAAATATACCTACTACGATGGCTGATACATATTGTCAGCTGAGAAATATAAAAGCTCACCTTTCTTGTAAAAATGATACCTAGTTAATTTTGATTTAGCTTTTGTGGACCATTCGAATATTCTTAAATTGTATTCGCAAACTAAAACTATGTAGGTACATGTAATGTACTATGTGTGTATGTATGTTGTATAAACTATGTACCTACTTATACCTGATTATTTAATAACAAAACACATGTCAATCTGGATATACCTACATGAAAATGCCTATTGCTCAAAGAACAATTCTGTACCTATAGATGTTTGATTTTTATGAAATACGTGATTGAACCTATAAAATCGAAACCAAGAAATGAAAGTCAAGAAATAAAAAGGCAAAGTGTCATATAGGAAGGTAAAATCGATGGCAGAATACAGACAGAAATGGAAAACACCACGAGCGAAACTCTTATTAATTTATTAAAAAACTATTCCTCAATTTAGAAATAGATCAAAAAACAGGAAAACCAAAAGGAAACTTTTTCAAATTTGGCCAAGCACGTGATCGTACATCACGAGTTGTTCCGATCTTCAAACTGATATCACATGATCGTGCAACCCGCGGCCGAAGCCAAAAACATAATGATCTTAGTGTTCTAAAATTACGGATGATACGTGCTGATGTACTGGGGGCCGATTCTACAATTACAAACGTAGATATCGTGTCTCAAGAGCCAAAGAGATTAAACCATAGACATAGAAAAAAAATCATAGTAAAATTAAAAATATATCTTCTAGCTCTATGGATTAAACTAAAGCTACGTAGTACTTATATTAATTCTGTGCTAAAGCGACAAGATCTCTTTCTATGCTTTATTACAATGAGCGATTTTCTGACAGCTAAATTAAAAAAAAATAGTATAAAAAAGTCTCAACAGATCATAGACTTATATATGTTACTGTAAAAGCTCGAACTACGGTAAATCCTAAGATTTTCGAGTAAAACCTAAGATTTACCAACTCTTAATGGTAAAAGCCCGAATAATTTTGCGATTCGCACTTTTACCACCATTCGCTTGGTAAGTCTCAGGATTTACATTAAAGGCATGGTAAATGACTGATAGATAAGGTTTAGGTTATTTTTTAATGACCGCCCGGAAAGACTTTGAGGGCGGAAAAGAAGGTAGGTTCAGGTTATTTTTTTTTATGACCACCCGGAAAGACTTGAGGGAAGAATTACTCTTTGTTTTATTCCCAAAACCAACATTTACCAGCCGTCAGTGGTAAAACCTAGCATGTACTAAATTCTAATTGTAAAAGCCCGAAAAAATCATCCCATTTTCATAAATCCTTACATTTACCAACTCATGTCGGTAAATCCTAAGACTTACTCTTAAATCTTAGAATTTACCGTAGTTCGAGCTTTTACAGTAACATATATACTCACCTAAGTTTATGCAACAGATAGTGTTTTATGAAAGCCGAGTCGTACTAATGGCTGAACCTATATGGTGCGCCTTTTCTTGTCAACCAGAGGCAGAAAAAAAATCACCTAGCAGTTTGACAGTTGCACAAGTCACAATATTGATACTTTTTAGTTGTTTTTTTTTGCTAAGTTTTATTTTTTTTTTAATGCCAATCCCGTGAATTTTTGCTTTTTGTATGGAACTTTTTCTCTCGCCTTTTACTTAAGCGCCATCTATGAAGTCATCTGGAACTATTTTTTGTTTAATTTGGGTCTCGGAAAATCCCTCATTTCTTTGGCTTCTGAGACACAACTGAGGCACGATACAGTACGTTTCTAATTAGTAAAATCATAGCCCTGGCAGCAAAGTGGTGTCTAATGCCCATCAAAACAATAATTATGTTAAAGCTCGCAGCTTTGATTTATATAATTTTTTATAGAAAACGATGTATCGTTAAAATTCTGCAAATCTCTAGTCACCTAGGATCATGTGTTACTCTCTCTCTCTCTCTCTCTCTCAGCCGAAAGTCGTCCACTGCTGGACAAAGGCCTCCCCCGAAGTACTCCTTTGTTATTCTAATTTCATGGATTTCCTTTTGATATATAAATATGAATAATTTGTTATTATTTACTAATTGCCATCCGGAGCTTCGCTCCTGTGTGAATTTCGGGATAACAATACGCTATATGATATGCTATTCCAGGCATTTTTCTAATCAAATCATTTATTTACAACTAGCTTTTGCCCGCGGCTTCGCCCGCGTGAATTTCTCACGGGACCAGTGCTTTTTCCCGGGATAAAAAGTAGCCTATGTGCTATTCCAGGTCATTATCTACCTCTGTACCAAATTTCATCGAAATCCGTCCAGTAGATTTTGCGTGATTGAGTAACAAACATCCTCACAAACTCACAAATTCACAAACTCACAAACTCACATCCAAACTTTCGCATTTATAATATTAGTATGGATAAATAGGGTTACAAAAGCTGTTACAGATAGAGTGTCCTTATACCTATTTAACCCGTTATGTGTTTATGTTGTTATTTCTACCCGTGTCAGTACTAATATTAATTCTGTGCCCGTGTTCCAAATTTTATTAAAATCCCTTCAGAGTCAAAGTCAAAATTTTTTATTGAAACTTGGCCTTCAAAGAAGGCTCTTTTTCACGTCGAAAACTAATTATTTAATCATAATATATTATGTCTCAAAGCTACTAACTATTAGCACTTCGGAACGACCACTGCTGAGAAGAAATGCCGAAAGAAACTCATGAAACAGTCTTGGTCACATAACATGCCAGAGGGGCTATTTATTAACTTTATACATACACTAGATTGTGTACAGTCAAAAATAAAATATAAGAAAAAAAAAGTAGATTTTGTAGGTAGGTAGATAATAAATACTCACAAACTCACAGCCTTACTTTCTCATTTATAATACTTGTAGGATAATTAATTCGTTCAGCATTCGAAACGAGGTGTTCAATAACTCAGAAACCTCACAATACGAACGCGCAAACAAAACTTTTAATTTGCATGTTTAGAAGCTGCGAAACCCATTACTTAGAGCCACTAGCATTTATTGCAGCTCTTTCAATGCTTATTTACGGCTAGAATTAATTATAGTGTTGTAAATTCTCTAAACTATCCAACGCTCGGTGAATATTAAAATATTTAAGAGGCTCTCTGAACAGTGACTTAGGTGATTTAAGTACAAAGTCATATTTATTAATGACTGGTTTATGATTAATGTTGTTAATGAGGGATTTTCCAAGACCCAAATTTAAAAAAATAGATCCAGATGAATTCATAGGTGGCGCTTAGTAAAAGGCAAGACCATTCAAAAAGCAAAAATGCACGGGATTGGTATTTAAAAAAAATAAAACCTAATAAAAAATATCTAAAAAGTATCAATATTGTGATTTGTGCAATAATTGTCAAACTGTTATGTGATTTTTTTCTGCCTCTTGCTGACAATAAGAAGCGCACAATATTGGTACAGCCATTATTACAACTTGGCTTTCAATAAAACTTCATCTGTTGAGATCTTTTTATACAGATTTTTTTCTTAATTAGCTGTCAGAAAAATCGCTCATTATACTGAAAGGCGACTTAAATTCATAGACAATATTTCAATTTTATGTTCGTCTCCTCTTTTTATATTATTTTTATTTTTTTATTATAGTTAGATCATCATTTACTTTAACTCAATGACGATAGTGGCAATCGTGTAATAATCTCAGTTGACAACAATTATACTTATACAGTATATAAACCATCGGAAATACAGAATTTATTACAATTAATAAAAACTGATAATGATGCGATAAACACACATACTATGTAAATAGTTGTAATAGCAGTAAATACAGTGTAATAAATAAATATTTATCGTCTGGTTATCGGACTTATTTGCTGAGAGTCTGGCTCAGCCATCCAAAGGCCAATGGATTGTTGTACAAATGAAAATGGAAAGGACTTTCCCGAAACCGTATGCCAGCATGCATGATGCCTTTTGGCCTCGGCTTCGCCTGCGTGAATTTCCCACAGTGCTTTTTCCCAGGATGAAAGGTACCCTATGTCCTTCTCAGTACTTCTAACTGTGTGTATGCGAAATTTCAGGAAGATTGGTTCAGTAGATAAAGCGTGCTCTTTACGCTTTATCTACTGGACCAATCTTCCTAGCATAGACTTGTAATCCTAATCCTAACTAATATTATAAATGCGAAAGTAAGTTTGTTTGTTGGTTTGTTTGTTTGTTTGTTACCTCTTCACGCTTTATCTACTGAACCAATCTTCCTGAAATTTCGCATACACATAACTGGAAGTACGGAGAAGGACATAGGGTACCTTTTATCCCGGGAAAAAGCACTGTTCCCGTGGGAAATTCACGCGGGCGAAGCCGCAGACGAAAGCTAGTAAATAAATAAATAGACAAACAAACTCACTTTCGCATTTATAATATTAGTTAGGATTAGGATAGTTAGGATAGGTAGGATTACGCCCGGTCGCGTGGTAATTTCGGGATAAAAAGTACCCTAAAAATTCATATTTAGGGTACTTTTATCATTACATTCGGTATTTTTCCATGTAGGTACTAAATTTTAACGAAATTGGTCTAGTAGATTTTGCATGATGGAGTAACAAACATGAGTTACATCTAAACGTTCGCATTTATTTCTTATTTATTAAACCTTTATTGCACAAATACAATGTATGGCACAATAGGTGGACTTAATGCATAGCATTATCTAACAGTCAATCTTTGTTATATTAGTAGGATAGGAAGTAGAATGTCAAAATAAAACATTTGAGGATATTTGAGGATAAAATGTTCTCAGCTTTTCCTCTCAAATTTATGGGAAATCAGTCTGTGTTTATGTCTTAGGAAGTTTGTATATAAATTCAGTGAAATTCCATCATTATAATAAGTCCCTAATTAGTTTTAGCGAAGTTGACGTAGCTTACGTTTTAAGTAGTTTGAAGGTTAAAATAGTAATGACTTTGAGCGGGGTAATCAAGATCCTACATCATCGAGATACAATTATGTAGTACGTTAGTACCATTGGTACCATTGAATGAGGAATTTTCCGAGACCCAAATAAAAAAAAAATAGTTCCAGATTACTGCATAGGTGGCGTCTAGTAAAAGGCGAGACCATATAAATAGCAAAAATGCACGGGATTGGGTTTTTTGTAATAAAACCTAATAAAAAAACATCTAAAAAGTATTAATATTGTGATTTGTGCAACTGTCAAACTGTTAGGTGATTTTTTTTCTGCCTCTGGTTGACAATTAAAAGCGCACAATATAGGTACATCCATTATTACGACTCGGCTTTCAATAAAACGCCATCTGTTGAGACTTTTTTATACTGATTTTTTTCTTAATATAGGTGTCAGAAAATCGCTCATAAATATCTATCTACTTCCATGGATGGTACATAATATCTAAATGACATAGGAAAAAAAACATACGTAGTTTTCTCGGGTAGCGTCTAAAAATACTACATAATTTTCACAACGCCTTTTTGTAAAATTCTATTTGTTTTACACTATTTGAAAAAATCCAAAATTTTCCTGTTTATTTGAACCGTCATTCTCTTGAAGTTGCCTCACAATTTCTTAGACATCACTTTTAGCGAATCGATAATTTTTTCACCGTTATCTCTGGTTATCTCTTTTTCTATATCTAAAAATAAATAAGTGATTTATTGGTGCGTCATAGTGCGATGCACTCGTTGCAAGATATTAATAAATAATTCAATTGCACATTTTCACAACCCTATCATCGAAGTCTTGTCATTTAAAATTTAATATTTTTCCTTTGCCTTAAAGTTGTTGGCCTTAAATTGCAGTATAGGGATGAAAGGTATTTGTATCAAGGTTCGTCCACGGTCAGTCAAGATGCAAAATGATCTTTAACGGATTGACCTGGGTCTTGGATGTTCGTCCATGTACCAGTAATTTTTGGCGCTGTTTCGACAAAAGTTTGAGCACTATTGAAAAGCCGTTGGGACACAACAAAATAACCGATCGATCGGCTTTCAGTGACTGGGCTGGATAGATAAAGTTTTTTCCAAACGTGAAAAGTGGATATTATGTAGATGAGTAGTTTTAGATCTAGTGTGCTAAGATGTTTATTAGATAATTATTAATTCACTTAACTACCTACTTCTAATATCTTATTTATTTTGAACTTGCTTTATACTTATTATTTTAATGTTTTTATCCATACTAATATTATAAATGCGAAAGTTTGGATGTGAGTTTGTGAGTTTGTGAGGATGTTTATTACTCAATCACGCAAAATCTACTGGACGGATTTCGATGAAATTTGGTACAGAGGTAGATAATGACCTGGAATAGCACATAGGCTACTTTTTATCCCGGGAAAAAGCACTGTTCCCGTGGGAAATTCACGCGGGCGAAGCCGCGGGCAAAAGCTAGTGTTTCTATATTTTTGAAACCTTCTGTGTGTGTATATTTTGGGCTATAACCTAGTTCCATACTTACTTAAATTGTTATTTTTTATAATGTAATGGCTGTAACCTGTTTTACACACCTTAATAAATAAAATAAAATAAAATAGATGACTTTTTTACTGCTTGTTTATTCCCTGATATTTATTTTAAGCTAGCTATACATGGTGTAAAATAAATTACCGTAAAAATATCAAGATAGGTAAACGTTCCTCACAGTTTTCAAGTCTTGGAACTCACAGCTCATTCAATTACTTAGTTACACAAGCAATCATAATCAACGATCGATTGACGTCTGATGACACAGATAACAGAACTTACGACAAACATATGTGCGTTTGTTTGTCTGACACGTCACACCGCATAAACGTTTTCCACGTGGGGAACTTCCGAACATATATTTCGCAGGGCATCAGATTCCGTAGTTGATTGAATCTAAATACGGTTACAGGATCCAGATATATCTGGATGCTGTAATATATACTTACTTGACTAATACTTGACCTAAAAGGAGCAGGTTCGAATCCCAAGCACGACCCGATATGTGGTCTCTGATTTTGTAGAACATTCTTACTCATGTACGGGCATTTTTATTTACACCTGCTGCTCATGGAAGTAAAGATCGCGAGGCAATCTGCGCACTTGAAGCATCCTATATTTTATCCCACATGATGACTATGACATGCAGACTGAGGAATTCGACTAAAAAGATATGTTTCTTGTGTATTAGAATGTCATTGGTTTCTAGTCACAATAACAACACGTTTCAGTCATTGTAGTTTATCAATTCAAAGTAGGTACGAGGTACATAATATTTGCAGTCAATGTGATAAACTATGTCCAGTTTTTCTAATGAAATATATCTCAGGTACCTATCTTTCTGTCTGTAATAAAATCAAGATAAAATCGAATCAATTCCAATTCAGCTGAAGTTGTCTATTTCTATACATTTCTATACAAATATTACGCTATCCTATAAGAAAAGAGCCTATCTATTTCTCAAAAAGTCGGCAACGCATCAGTGACCCTTAATTGGTGTCCATGGACTGCGTTAATTGCTTACCATCAGACAACCCAAATGCTCGTTTGTCTACTATTCTATATGAAAAAAATTATGAGTAAGTATTTTGCAATATGACTGATAATCATCGTAGCTCCTAGTAAACAAAGATTCTTGGTTTTATCATTTAGTCGTATATATTTTCACTTAATACTATTAATTTGTGTAATGTTGTGAAAACTTCTTATCAACAGTCCACAAGACTGGACACAGGCGTGCTTAGCCGTGTTATCTGAATGGAATTTACACCTTATAATCTTCAGGTGTTGAGTTGAGGGGCTTTTTCTTGCAAACGGTCTTAAAACAATAGATACACTTAATTCCCTGTGCACCATTCCACAGTCGGACGACACGGCGCGGACAGAGATTCCATCCTTATGTGGTTGATGTTCCAGCCCATCGTACCTCTCGGTTCGCCTTCTGCTTTATCGTGTGAACCACCAAGATATGGAATTCTCTCCCCGCGTCGCTGTTTCCTGTCATTTATAATTTAGGGATTTTCAAGGCAAGAGTGTATATGCATATTTTGAGTTTGCGTGTACCACCCTAGATCTCATCTTTGCTTCCTATCAGGCAAGATAGAGGTCAAACGCAGTCAGGTTTTTAATTTAAAAAAGATAGAATATGTTGTATCTGCCTGTTGCTGAAAGGTCCAAGGTTCGAATTCTAGTCCTGCTTCGTTTGAGTTTGTAGAAAAACTTACAGTAGTGTAAAATTTCAGATGGTAATGGGTAAATCCGCCGATCTTAGAGGGGCCAGGTCCTCGAGTCCATTATTGATTTTTACAGGCTATAAAAAGACAGGTTGGTACGTGGGATATACCCTAAGTGGGGTAAAGGGCTTAGTCACCATTGAAAACCGGTCACCAAGTCCAATTCGCTCACGAAGATATCCGATAAACTATAGGTAAGTATATATCTTCTTGTAAAATTATAACGCGTTTTTATTTTAATCCGTATATCACATCTAGTAACAAAGGGATCATCGGTGGAAATTTTTGAATTTTAGGGTTGTTCAAGAAAGGTTTCAAAATTGTTCGCATTACATAAAAGAGCCACCCACATAATAAAAAGAGTATCTGCATGATACACAATTTCACTTTTAAAAGTTATAAAAATATTTATTCTCCTTTATTGTAATCCTTTCATACGTCAATATTGCGTAGGCTTTGCATAACATGAGTAAACATTTATAAACATATTAAAACATTAAAATATGATAAGATATCGTCCAAGATTACGTATGCGCATGGTTACAAAAACAATTCACTTACAATAATCGATTGACATTTGCTTTTCGATAGTGTTACATACGGGTGTCAGATTTTTCTTCAAATCACCTAGATCTGCATCTACTCGCGCCATCTATTGACAGCTGTATTAAGCAATAGTGATGCAGGTTCCTTTACGATGTTTTTTTTCAACGGAAGGGACCGTTGACGAAAAGGACCTTACAAAATTAAGATTGATCTATGTTGGGTGAACCGTGCCTTGATTAAATCTTATGACTCTTGGACGCAAGCGAGAGCCTAGCCGACTAAGCCATCATCGATTTATCAATTAACTCATTCACTAACACTATTTGTATTGCGTGAAGTGGTCATGTCACAGTGATTTGGGTTATTTGGTTAGTTCTTATCAAGAAATCTTAAGCGTGCCAGTTTCAGACACATTTTGGCGATAACCTTTATCATCGAATATTCCATTCGCAGTCATCTATCGCAAAGTTATGGAAAATTCCTTGCTTTAAAGATCTTTGAACTAACCACGGGGTTCTAACCCAGGAAAAATATATTTTTCAGACTGAAGTTTTGTCTTAGCAAAATACTACAAGCAATTTAAAAATCTTTTAAGTCTTTTAAGTAAAATATCTCCTCAAATCGAGCCAATGTGGCCAGAATACTAGCAGCATTTCCCCGCTGGACTGCGAGGCTTATCCGCTGAGCAAAGAAAACACCCGCACAAAGCGCAATTTTTTTTAAGTCTTTAAATAAAAAAATTGCTCTTGGGTCTCTAGCTGCCTCGATCGAATAGAAAGCGTCGAGTCAATCTCAACCAACAACGTTTGAGTTATCATTGTTTATTATAAACGTAAATATTTGTGACAATGTATTTATGTTTGGATGTTTGTTACTCCTTCATGCAATAACTACGGGACGGATTTTAATAAAAATATTTTTCAAATCTCATGTAGAGCCAAGCAGAAGCTTGAAGAAGCAGAAGAATATGACATATACGTACTTACTATATGAGTGATTATGTATATCATAATATTAGTACCAAACCTCATATTCAGGAGGCAGCACTGAGCCTATTGCTTATTTTAGCCGCCAAGAGAGGAAGCGCAAATTAGAAAATTTGCGCTTCGCTTGGCTCCTTTTGGCGGCGCCATGCCACTAACGTGTGCTCCAAGCTGTTTTAGGGTTAAACACAGAGGGTAGATACTTTTTATACCGAAATTCCCACTGGTTTATTTAATGTACTCGTATTGTCCGTAAGTAGAGCCTAGGGTTCTACCTACGCAAGTTTCACATCCTTGATTTGTAAACATTCGCGATTTCACTCCTAAACTGGGCCAATTTAGAGGAGACGAGATACTCTTCATAGTCATGGGGTCATAGGTCATTGACAGTGACCCTGACCCTGACAATGTTATTTAATTACAGTAATAACATGTAATGTAAACATAATTTTTTTTACTCCATGGTTAATACTGCTTTGTAGACAATCTCTACTTTGACATCGAAATTTTAAAATTAAGCATTTGTTCACATTTAGAAATAACTAGTAGAAAATCAGTAGATACTTTCTCAAATGTATCCGTTTTAACATTTCTCTTTAGGCATACATCCTGTTACACTATGGCATTTTTAGCAAGCATTGTTAAATCAATGTTGCTTACTTCTAATCACATTTTAAAATTACATTATGACTTATTTAATGGTAAAATAACGAGCAACAGATAATGCCAAGAGTAGCTAACTAGCAAAATATTTTTTTAAATATTTTTATCTGTTAATTAAAAAAGCAGCGCGTTGAAGTCTTTTCGTAGCGCCGCAGCGTCCGTAGACACATCAAGCGCATTAAGACGTGCTTACAATTACATTACAGTATACATTACAGCGAACATTACATTGTATTGGCCATTAACCTCGCGAAATGACACGGAGTGGCCGTAATGTTGCAAATGATCGCAATCGGCGCGTCCGCTACGCGAGCGGGTTGGGCTCGAGTTTATACGAGATAATTGCGCAGGCCCATTGTTTGGGACGACACGATTTTTGTATTTTTTTAATTAAAGTAATTACCGTAAATACTATGAGCTGTAGATTATTTTGAGGCGAGTTTAGTTTATACGAGATAAATGCGGGGGATTCATTGGGACGACACGATTTTTAATTTTTTTTTACAATCAAAGTAACTATGCTACATTTAAAACGGTTCCCTCAGAAAATATTGAAAATATCTTATAGATTTTTTTAAAAGATAGTTTAGTTTATTGGATCCTTTATATTGTACGTTTCTTCTTCCTCCTTTTTATAATGTATATGCCTAATTTATGTAACACGACCGTTGTCGTAATCGGCGCAAGCCCGAGTACCCTCAGGTGGTATCTGAAAACCAGTGCCCTGCCCTTTGTCTGAGCAGAATGTGCACTGAGATACTGCCCATTCATATCACTGCGGCACATGATTACTGTAAACGGTATGTTTTTAATATGTATTTGTTTTTTTCTGTCATAAACTGTATTCTGTGTGCCTTTTGATGTGAATAAACGTTTTATCTATCTATCTAGTTTTTTTTTATAAGACAAACAGGAATAAAAAGACAAGGGACAGATGAAGCCGTTCAGGAGTAAATAAAGATCGAACTATCCTGTCGTTGCTATTTTTCCGACCTGTCCACCTTAGGGGATAAAGCAATAACATATATCTGATAGGGTGACAGGTGACAGATAAAATAATTCGTGTATCGCTGGCCAAATAGTCGATATGATGCGCACGTTATGAACGTGTTCATAGCGTGCGTATCACGACACGATATGCCCGACACCGGCATATCACGATTTGTAAAAACAAACAGAGAGTGACTATAATTTTATACTTTGTAGAGATTAGTGATGTGATTCATGAATTTCAGCCTATCACTTTGTAGATGTCCTCTTTACTGGTGTGAAAAAGACCAAAAAACAGGTATCTTGCTATGTAAACTGAACAAAATAAGTACATTATTTTTCACTTGAGATTTGACCAAATCGTCAAATTATCGTGCCGTTGAACAACGAGCACGCGCACAGCGGACTGGCGTACGTGCGCGGGCGCACGTCGAGCGATGAACGAAGCGCCGCCGCTGCCGCTGCCGGCTTCTATTCCAGTCTGGGAAGTTGTTAAGGCGATGTGCGAATATATTGCAAATCGCAGTCAGTGCCTGTTCATTGCGGTACATAGGGGCGAGTTAGTTAGTGAATTGTTATTTAAAAACTGCCTAGGTACTTAGGCTAGATGATATCGGTAAATGAGATAAAATCAAATTGATCTATGATTCAAAGAATCAAAGATATTTTTTTGTAGATAACTAGTTTTGATTACTTTTGATAGATAAAATGTTTGCAAAATAATTCGACAAATACGTGTGAATAATATAATGATATAGGTGATAGAAGTCAAAAAAACATTGCAATCTTGTTATACCTACTATGAAGTATTGCTCTCGCAGGAATTTTAGAAAAAAAAAACGCTTGTGGCTCTCTGCAACAGCTAGTTTGTGATTCCCGATTTAAGCCTCAGGAGTTGATTTTTTTGAGTAGTTAAAATTCGGGTCTTCAATTAACCATGCCAAATCAACATCGGTTTAGCCGTGAGAGCGTATCAGATAGACTGAACTTCACATTTTTTGCATGTATAAGGCTGGTTGTCTCATTTTTCTTTTTTTTTTTTGAGTTGAGCAGAAGGGTTAAGGCTGTAAATGCCAATTCTACTAATAGGGCCAGGTTTGCCAACGCCATGCTGTTCCTAGGCAAGTTAGCATTCAGGCGAGTTTGCATATTCATATTGATAGTGAAAGATTTATCGCTCATAATTGTAGGAATAATCCAATCTATGATAGAGTTTAGTTGTTTATTGCCACGTGAAATCTGATTAAGAATATTTATAAGGTGTTATTGGAATATCTACTTTATAGTTTCAGACATATCGCCATAAAGCATTAGGTATTACTTTATGACGATATGCCTGAGACTATAAAAGTTATCTATACATATAATAAAAGAGTAAAAGTATTTTATCTGTACATTTAGTATTTTTGACTGAAATAGATAGAGGGACACTTAAAAAGAATAATAGAAAGCAAAAAAAAATTTTTGGAATTTCTTGTCTGTCTGTCTGTCTGTCTGTCTGTATGTATGATCACGCTAATCTCCGAAAGTACTGAACCGATTTGAATGAAACTTTTTTTGTTGTGTAGCTATTAAGCCTGGGCAACATTTAGGCTATAATTGATTTTGAAAACTGGAACACCTGATGAAGAACCAAAACAGAACAGTTAAACTATAAGAAATATGGAAATGGTGCTTTAACAAAAGTTGTTCAACCTGATGAGCATTTTCTGCTGACTTATAAAAATTGAAGATATGGAACATCTGATGAAGAACTGCAAGAGACCAGCTACACTATAACATATATGGAAATGGCGCCTTAGTAAAAGTCGTTCAACCTGATGAGCATTTTCTGCTGACGTATAAAAATTGAAGATATGGAACATCTGATGAAAAGCTCCAAGAGACCAGCTACACTATAACATGTTATATGGAAATGGCGCCTTACCAAAACTTTATTAATCTGATGACCATTTTCTGTAGACGTATAAAAATCGAAAATCCGAAACAGTTTGGAACACAAAAAGATTTTTCATCTAAGCGAAACTCACGCGGGCGAAGCCGCGGGCGACAGCTAGTATTATAAATATTTTATACACATTTAATTTTTGGCTCAAGCTCCTACTGTCACCAGAAAGATCTTGGTGCATCAAATAAGTGGCAAAAGTGACATTTTATATAAAGACAAATCATACAAATAAAAAATGGCCTGGGTCTTGGATGTGAAACGGAAGAAGATCATATACAACCGACAGCCTCTCAAACTGCCAATATTACGAGCTAATTGTACTACCGAATTGAATCCGGATTTAATCGCATTAAGTACATTATCAATCATCAAGATTTTGATAACAATCAACAAACATATTGACAAAACAGTCGCAATCTCTGCAAATCTTGCCTTTATTGCATCATGTATAGATTAACTTGGTTGAGAACGTCGGTGATAACGTATTTTCGACAGTTTTGTTTTTATCCAAGAGAGATTACATCATCATTACATCACCATCTTCTAGCTAAGCTAGAGTGTATAATGAAGAAGACATATTGTAAACCACTCCATTATCATTGCCGAGAAAGTTGTTGCGTGTGTTACATTCCACGTTATACCACAACAGGAGCAAATCTATAATATAATAATTTTTTTAAATATCTCCTATGTACAGACACAGACTAGGTGTCTGTACATAGGAGATATTTAAAAAACTATGAGGGCTCTTTATAGATGTTATTAAAAGTAATTATTATATAATTAATATATTACTAAAAGAGACATCGCCTTAATACAATTTGCACTAAAAGGCCAAAAAGATCAAGAATGCAACATAGCAACCAGAATATCCAAATGATGAATTTGCTCTCATAGACGGCACCAGATGTTACAATGGATTTTGATTCTAATAGTGATGAATTTAAGATTGGTAACTACTTGACAAAAAGCCTACTTATTGCTTTGTGTGAATGGTAAATGGAAGTTTTGTATTGTATTGTGAGCATAATATTGTAGACTTGTGTTATATGGTAATGAATTAGTAGTTTTAGTTTGTGTCATCGCGTGTGGAAGTTTGTGGATTCGATACCCGATGACATTCTAGGATACCTATACTTCATACTTCTGTATATAGAATCAGAATGTCCAGTTTGCCTACCTAACATGTAGACTTACTACTAGGTGCATCCGAAATCCGTGGCAATTCGTGTCGAAAAAATATCGGAAAGGATTTTTTTACACGAGTGACCAAAAAGGAGTGTTATGTTTTCAGGGTTCATGTATGTAAGTAAATATGTATGAAAGTTGCTTTATTCCACCATAAGTCCTGAACGGCTAAACAGCTTTTGATGTGAGAGGTATTGTTAGATTCCTTGCACTGCTCCGAGTGACATAGGCTATGTACAATAAGTTGCCAGTCGTGTTTTTTATATTTAAATAATTAGCTTGTTCAAAAAATCCTTTCCGATATTTTACTCCCACACTATTACACTCTTAATGAAACAACCAAAAATATATTTTTTTTACAGTTTATACAGATTACAAAAATACTCATGTGACGTGATTAAAAACTAAAGATAAAAGTGCTCAGCAGTGATGACCTTGGACATGAGTCACGGCCACATGGGCGGGGCCGTGACGCGCGTGACGTAGTGATATGACCAGCCCCTAGCATGACCACGCGTCGTAGATATACGATAAAATATATCGTATCATATATCACCAACATATTTATCGATTTCGCGAGCATGACCAAAGTAGCAACATGATATGATAGAATTTACCACATGATACGTAATTATTAGCTTCGCGATATGAAATAACAATGCTGCCAATGTAATAATAAAATTTTTCAATCATCATTCATTTTCACTCGTTCTTTTTTTTTTAATCTCACGTTTTTGACGTCGGTAGGTGACTTTGACACTTAATTAATTATCGTTTTCTTTTATTCATATAATCTTAAAAAAATAATTCATATATTATTATTCACTCATTGATTATTTATTTAATTATTTTTTTTAAACTTCTACAGGGTATCCTGTAGAAGTTTGAGGAGCCAAATTTCGTGCTTTCCCTCTAACTCCGAACATAGGTAGTAAATCATTTCTAAAGAGACTTTATAATTTCTTAAAAACATTGTCTGGGAGGAGAAAACTGGTCCTTTCTTCCTTTCTTACTTCTTTCTCCTCCGCGGCAAGTAAATTTATTCTTTGATATGACCTAGCCATATTACTTATTGTGAAGTTGTAACTGAAAAAATAAATATTAAGGATTATTTTCTGCATTTATTTCATAAACATTTACACAACAATCATAAAAATAAATCTTACCTTTTAATCGGAGAATGAATAAATGCAAAAAAACTTGTAATTTTTATTATATCGAGCGTATCACGCACTCTAAACATCGTCGATAAAATAACACGAATAAATGTCAAAAATCGATATTTTTATCGCTTATATTTGGTCATGCTCGAATTTTCGATAAATAGCCAACTGTCGTGCTCGCTCTTTTATTTATTATATCGTATCATAACACGGTGACGTCACTGGCACGGTGATGCTCGCTGTTAAGATAAAAATTCAACATGGCGGCGATATTTATCATATTTTGACAGTTGGCGTGGATAAATCGCTATATCATATCGTGTTTTGGTGGTCATGCTAGCCCGGCAGTTAGTGATAGTCATGACTCATAAATGATATATATACTAGACCCCACCCACGGCCACTGCACACTGATGACCTCGGCGAGGACAACACGAAAGCTACGGCCGCTACGCTATCGTACTAATATGAAAGTTTGGATGTGAGTTTGTGAGGATGTTTGTTACTCAATCACGCAAAATCTACTGGACATATTATGATGAAATTTGGTATACGGGTAGAAAAATACCGGGAATAGCACATAGGGTACTTTTTATCCCGAAATTCCTACGGGAGCGAAGCCCCGGGGCCTGGCTAGTATAATATAGTTATGTTTAGATAGAGCATCCATACCGAAACGCGTTCTTCTAATACGAGGGTGAATTTCCCAAACGAGTTTTTCGATTGTACTTCTTGAAATTCGTAGTTTATAATTAAAATGGCGGACCGAATATTTTTTTTTTGTTAAGATAAGATAGTTATTGGTTTGTGGCAAAAATATAATTCTTTTGAGACTACTTTTGAGGGTAGAAATATATACATAAACACCAAATTTTCTGTAATCGGTGGCTGTTCTTCTACTGTTCTTGTAGACAAAGAAGCTCATAATTTATCAAATATGCGTAAATCCAGTTTAAAACTTATCGATTTTTATAGAATATTAGTTCCATTATTAATATGAAGCATATTTTCTTACATAACTAGCTAAGTTTTTTGCTGACAGGTACAAACGTATTGTTTTACAAAACATCCTGAGATCGGTGAGCAAAAGTAATTTAGACCTAACATTACATATCAGAACGCGAAGGTATCCCCGCCCCTAATTTTGTTTCACGTCAGTTATGTGCTAAAGCGTAGGCAAGACGGACGTGCGCCAGATCGTCGCGTTTTCGCGCCAATAAGGTAAGTAAGCCATTTCAGTTTCTCCCGGACAATTTTTTCCTATGATCGGTGGTCTGATTTATCTAGTCTAAAAAGCAGTTATGTCATAGTTGTTGGATTCAAATACATGTAGTTAGAGTAAAAGTTTAATTAACTGTTATTGAAAATAACGTACATATTATGCATCTCTTCTAATTTTTGAAAAAGTGCATTTTTTCTGACCTCGGTGTTCTGAAGTCGGTGGCATCGGTGGACAAAAATGTCCACCGATCTCATAAAATCCACCGATAACACCAGAAAATTTGAATCGGTGGCATATGTCTGTAATCGGTGTCAAATTTATAATTTGAAGCACAGTTATCTGAAATCGGTGGACAGCTTTATCAAATCGGTGGGCAATTCTATCTTATCGGTGGCTTGTTTTATGAAATCGGTGTGATTTAAATTTTTTTTTCTAATATTTTATTAATATTTAGGTATGTTAGCAATTAATGAAATTTTTTTTTAAGTTTCTTGATTGGTTACCATATATAATTTATAAGTACTATTAGTATACTATATGGCTCTTATATATTACAAAACAGTTTTCAATATTAGAAGGCCACCTTCCAATATTGAATCTTATATCGGTGTATAATCTTCTCAAATCGGTGGATAGCCGTCTCAAATCGGTGGATAGGATTGTATACTCGGTGGACAGAAAATTTAATCGGTGGACAATTTACATAATCGGTGGCAACCAAATTTGATCTCAATTTTCTCCTTCGTTATGACTGATACGTTGTTGTCGTAAACAATGCAAATATATTATATCATAAGGAATACATAAAAACTCAAAAATACTTAAAAAAAAAACAAAAACAAAAAATCCACCGATAACAGAAAAAAATCACCGTTTGTTGAAATTCACCCACGAGTATATATGGCTCCAACCATCGAGATAATATGTACATAGTTGTATTTCCATCCCGTTGGAATGTCTGGGTAAAGAGTATTCTATGTGCTATGATGATATTTTTTAGAGTTGTGTACCACCTATCTAAAACGGAACCCGTTGAATTTGAAAATTATGATTTTATGTAGTTGAAAACCTGAAAAAAAATAAAACCTATGGGGTACTTCCCGTTGACCTAAAATTATGAAATTACAGTACAGGATTAAATCTGAAAATCGTAAATATGTAGTTGGAATTGGAAGTCTAAAAAAAGTGTTACAAACTTATTTTAGCGCTCGATGCAGTATGAATCTTAGGGATCGAACCGCAAAGTTAAGTTAGTGTTTGAAACTAGTTGGTCTTTAAGTTAGAGCTATAATGTGAGATGCTTTACGCGTACGGAACCCTCGGTGCGCGAGTTTGACTCACACTTGGCTTGGCTGATTTTTTTAATCTATGTCAATATAAAATAGGTTTATTACAATAGCTGTACTCATGGTATGTCAAATATTATTTTGTCAATTGTTAAAATGTCATCCTCGATTCCCATCCAAAACAGTCAATTTCTAAATAAATCCTAAACAAAAAGTTCCCGTCCCATTTATTAATAACATTGGTTATGAAACAGTTTGATAGGCAAAGGAGCGGCAGGAATCCAAAGAAGCATGTCAAAGCTGATGTCATTATTCTAGGATGCAGTCTGCCCGGCATCGTGGCTGCTCATAAACTTAAGACTGAATTTGGAGACACCATGGCGATAGTAGTGCTTGATTTGGCCGCTCCAACTCGCGAATCTTCCAAGTGCAATGTTGTCTTTCTTGGGGAACCGGCGGACAAAACAGACGATGAAACTGCCGACGAAAATAATGAAAGAAAGGTACCAGGCACACATGTAATAGATAACGTCACCAGGCACTACATCGACATGTACTCCAGAATGTTCAGCATCCCCATCCCAGACTACATCATAGGACCTAATTACCCCGAGGCACCTCTCAACAAAGTCTTCCAACACTTAGATGGAAGGACGGCCAACTGCATCACGAGCTACCACAATTTCGATTATTTAAGTTTCTGGGAACGTTTCGAGCTAAACCAATATCAAAGCAATCTTGACTGCATTGTAAGAGAAGTCTTCCAAGTTAACATAATCAGTACGGAACAGGAAACAAAACAGTTGCGTTATTACGATCAGACTTCCATGGAGGAACATATTTGTTCCACTCTATTGTTTCCCAATTCGAAGGAGACCATGAGAACTATCGTTAGATTAGTATGTGGAGCATCGCCGGATACGGTTTCAGTGCTGTTCTATCTACATCAATGCTACAGAACCAGTAGTTCAAAAAATCATGTAGACGGAGACAACACTAAATTCCGCGAGAAACTCTTGGGATATTGCAGAAAACGCTTGGCCAACATCTTACAACAAAGTGTCGCAGATATCATACTCCAGACTAAATCTATTAAGCAAATCCGAACCTATTCTGACGAGCAAGTAATCCTCGAAACGAAGAAAGGTGACAGCGATTACATTTGCAATCTACTCGCTATGGCTCTACGACCCGATGAACTTTATAATATTAGTGTTGAAGAACAGCTGTTATCAGATACTCAAGCAGAGATTATAAAGGCCATGAAACATGGGACGGCTAAAAAGTTCTTGATACAGTATGATGAAAATATTTGGAAAGCTCAAGGATTTAGTGGGGATATTTTAAGCTTGCAAGGTCCTATTCTCTGGGCTATGGAGCGTCCTCAAATGTCTACGACAGGACGTCTGGATAGGTATGCATCACTAATTGGTTATTTGAAGGTCGGAGAAGGCGACACTGGAGATTCTAAAGAACAAGTTCTTGCACAATTAGTCAAATTATTTGGAGAGAATGCAGGAACTCCCGCAAGATATAAAGAAACAATTATAAATGATATATTTATACCTCGTTGTGGAGATTATGTGTCTCTGACTAAACTGAGGTATGACGAAACTGATGTTAAGTTTAGACACGTGGAGTGGGGGCAATGGACATTTTCGCTGATGGAGATGTAGCTGGTGCTCTGGAAGCTGGTCACTTAGCGTACCTCAATCTGATCACAACTTTGAGACCTCAGGCGCAGAATTTCGAAGACTTGAGCGCGATGCAAATGCCAACGATTTTAAGCCACAGGCCCTTTGAAAAGTTGTTTTCCAAATTGAATTATTACTCGGGCATGCGGCTTACATTTATGGCGACTGCTATTTGTGTTGGTTGGCATCTAGTGCGTCATTATATCCGAAACAGGACGTAGGATTTCCACTTGAAGTTTTTACTGTCTCGTTTTTTTATTTTTATAAACTTATTTTATACCGTGTTTAGGTTTATTAATTAAATTTTGACTGTTTGGATGTGTTTACTTTTTGTTCATGACGAGCACCTTTCGACAAAACAAAACCTTTGATAATGTTTAAGATGACCCTTCAAGCAACACGGACTTCTGCGGAACGCCTGTGATTTTCTATGGTTTATCCTCAAAATATGAGGATAATATTCTCCCTGCGTATTTTAACCGATTGCCACCTGTCGGTTACTATGCGCAGTGTAAGGCCGACCTTCTACAAGGTAGAAATCTATGAGGTCAAATTAATTATCGGTTCACTAATGTTTCATCAAAGAACCTTTCACAAACCATCACTTTATAAACTATCACTTAAACAACTATACCTTTTAAAAATGTTTCATTTTACAAACTCGTTATTTTCAAAACGTTGTTTGTAAAATTTTGTAAATTTTTTGAAAAAAATCAATATTTGTCTAGTAATTAGTTTGTAAAATGATTCATTTTTAAAAGAATGAGTTTGTCAAAGCATATGTTTTTCAAATTTATAGTTTTACAAGCGTTGTTTATAAAATGATTGTTTTTTAAATGATAATTTGTAATATGAGGTGAGGGTGTACCTTAATTATCAGCATAGTATAGCAGTCAAATCCAATATCAACCCTTATGAATCCCTTTCACACATAAAGATAGGGCTTCAGAATAACTGTGAGTGCGCATAAAATTAGTTGTCCTTCAACAGCTTTTATACATCTAGACCTAACTATAGGTCTACCAGAATCTGATGGCAAAAACATATATGAAAATCAAGCGATTTTCATTAATTTTTTCGCCATCAGATTCTGGTAGACCTATAAAAAGGATGAACTGCGGATAATGAGTAATTTGTGAATTGTGATTCATTTATTATTTCTGTTGCGCCTGCGTAGTTAGATGCAGCAAAATCACGTCCGAGTGGTTGCCAGTGTTGCCACTTATGAATCGGTAGTGAAAATAAAATAAGAAGTCGCTGTGTTCTACGTTGGAAGTACTGTTTTTCCTTCTTCTTCCTATCTAAGTAATTTCTCTTCTCGATGTCATTACGTGTGATGAAACACACGCAAATTTTTGAAAATAATATATCATCTTACTAATAAATGCGAAAGTTTGCATGTCTGTGAGTTTGTTGATAACTCAAACACGCAAAACCTAAGTACATTTGTTTTGAGCTCATATTTTTTATTATATACAAAATTGAACATAGTGGCGCCCTTCAAACCTATTCTCATCCAATCCTTATTATATCCTTATATTATAAATGCGAAAGTGAGTTTGTATGTTTGTTTATTTGTTACATCTTTACGCTTTATCTTGTGAACCTATCTTCATGAAATTTAGTTAGAAGTACTGAGAAGGACAAAGGGTACCTTTCATCCCAGGAAAGAGCACTGTTCCCGTGGAAAATTCACGCGGGCGAAGCCGTGCAAAAGCTAGTTCCGTGTAATTTTCAGTAAGTATATTTTTTTCTGGCAGATTCTGTGTCACCAAATGGCCATCAAGCTAACTAATTAGGAAATCTATTTAAACTAAACAGACTCGAATCCACCACTGGAACAAATAGAGACAATACGCTTCCGGTTCCTATTGCCGCCATTATTAGTTTTTACAGAGAGCTTCCGGTAAATATGGCAAAAACTTATCTTAAATTTGTTTTTCACTTGTATTGTATTTTAGCTTAGGTAAAGATTAAATAAGTAGTAATTTCATTGTATTCTTTTTTCATCGAATAGTCGTGCTTCCGGTGAAGGAAAACATCGTAATATCAAAAATCAATCAAATCAAAATCGTAAAGAATTATTGATCTTGGCCTTCAAAGAAGGCTCTTTTTCACGTCAAAAACTAATTATTTAATGAAATGAAGTGAAATATAATCATAATATATTATGTCTCAAAGCTACAAACTACTACCATTTCGGAACGACCACTGCTGAGAAGAAATGCCGAAAGAAACTCATGAAACAGTCTCGGTCGCCTCGTGCTTGGGGCTATTTATTAACTTTATACATACCTATTAAGATTGTTTATAGTCAAGAAGAAGTTTTGAACAATCGGAAAATTTTACAGCTGCAATGTTTCCTTCTAATGAAATGATCTTGACTTGAATACGTCTATTTTATCTAGATTTGATTATGCATATTTTTACAATTCTAACCTTGTCAATTCAAGCCTTGGAAATTCAAATTCAATTCGATTGAGTACCTATGTGTGTGCGCTTTAAGGGACTTCTAGGTCCTTTGCCGCCTATGTTAGGCGGCGTTTAAATTGCGTATCCGACACCTCATGTTACGATTTTAATTACGGGTGACTCACTTGTGCTACGATTTCTGTGGCCACGAAAAATAGGTGATATAATTTTACGTTTTACATATATTTCTTATTTCTCTGGCTACGCACCAGTATCAAGTTGTGTGTTTGTAGGTCAGTGTGAACACGCGATACTACGCATATCAATCACATTGCGAAATACACTTTCCAATTCCAATACCTATCGTTATCGGTTGTATGTGATAACTTATGTAATTAAATGTGAACCGAAATTATGGGAGCCAATGTGCCAAACATCGACTTTTCTAGGGAAAAACATCATTTTGTTTCCTTCCATCTTGCTTTGATCACATATTCTAATTCTTCGAGCAACGAGGACTTCCGCGCGCGGATCCGTGTTGTTGACGACAGTATGTACATGTATGTATGTATGTACTTCTAAGCCTCATAAAAGGTTTTTTTTTAAGTCGACGACGCCTATTCATAGCTGGTCGGTCTCTTCTACTGGCCCTTTTGCTACTACGTCGTGGTCGACTTACAAGAAAAAAACTACAGGAATCCATTACATGACCAAAGTAGCAGGTAGGTATATCAATCACAGCGTTACATAACTAAATCATTGGGTTGTGTGGAATAAATCTTACTTTGATTTATGACTACGCCAAAGGACACTGCGAAAACAATGCAATATTATTTTTTTAATAATTAGGCGGCTTTTGCCATACTAACACTAATAATTTTTAATCCACACAATAGGCCATACAAATCTAAATGAATGAGAGCCGTCGTCGCAGAATTAGGAATAATAAAATCCAAATATATTAGAAGTGGCATTGTGGTAGACGCGTTATTCTGTTGCTTGAATCGCTCGAACACAAACCGTTGAAGTCCGTGTAGCTCGAAGTTTCAGATCTCCTTACTTAGGTCACTCTTCTTAGTCGGTTACTCTTGTCAGAGTGGTCGTGGTTGTGCAGATGGTGCTGGCATGGGATCTCCTGTACTGCCCGTCCCCTGAGCGAAGGTTGCTGCTTTTGCAATGACTCTCCACCTCTCTCTATTACGCACACACTGGACTATGGAAGAATGGGTTGCCTGCTTTATAAAATCTGTCCAGCGGGTCGGTGATTTGCCTTGTAATCGCTTGCTTGCCACGTGAGTATATTATAAGCCTATGATTGCCACCGGACCTTGTTGTAAGTGCAAGTCTCCATCGATGACTCTTTTCTAGAAATGTGCCCAATGAACATGAGAGGGTATAAGTAACTATACAGTCAACGAAAGTCTTTCTTTACATTGAATTGTCCAATATAAACGGAACTTCTATCTGCCTTATTATTCAAAATTTATGTTATCCATATGTTTGTATAGGTCCGTTTCACGCACGCGCCTCGTTCTCATGTGACATTTCAAGAACATACACAATGATACATAAAGTTGTTTACATACAAGCTAGTACATGTTACTATTTATCTTCTCTTAAAATACCGTTTGCTCTGAGAAACGGTAGTCGTAGCAACAAATAACAACAACGGATTATAATCATGTCGCAGCAACCTCCTGCAGCTGATAATGATGGGCAAAGTCGCTGGAAAGAAAAAATCCTGGCATTGAAACATCCGAAAATGGACAGGGATAGTGAATGCTGCTGAGCTGTTCCGCAGAGCTAAGGACAAGAAGGACTTGAGCATGTTAATAGCTAATCTTCACTAGTTGGAGAGGCACCTTTAGAAGAAGAATCATGTCCTGATCCTTTTCTGTTATAAGAAATATTCTAGCAATGATAGTTTCTACCAAAAATGTCTTTTTTACTATACTTATTCACATATTTATGGCAATTATTCCACCGCCTAAGATGAGTGAAAAGTGGGTAGTGCTAGAAACAAACGAAGCCGCAAAAAGCGATATCCGATAGTTATGTTTAGATAGGCTAGGCTATGTTTTTTTTTTTAAAGCCTGAATAGCAAAATAGTAGGAAAAACACCGATGCGGTTTACGTTAATGGCCTATCAGCCACAATAACTGTGCTGTATAGGCACATTAAGATGAATAGGCATTAAATCAAATGCCTACAAATACGTACAATGTGCTATGATTGTCCTAGCACGTGGGTTGTTCTAATAAATGGTTGGGAACATATGCAATGCGCATTCAATGTCAATTAACTGCCTTTTGTTATGGTGTCTTTATGATGCTTAGTTGGTAAGAAACACCTTTCTAGTCTGAGGTAGGTACTATTTTGAACCGACGAAACCCTAAAAATTCATTCATTCATTCACTAGAACCCCCTGGGAAGGCAAGAGGATCCTGGTACCTAGTCGCTCTGTCCGAGACAAGTGATTTTTATTCTACATATTCCATTCTGGTTTTTGGATTAACGAAGTGAACGAAAAGTCAATGAAGTACCTATGCTTACGGAAGTCTGAAACCGAGAAACAAAAAGAAACGGAGCAGACTATATTTCTGACTTTTCCCTCCCTCAAGGAATATCAGAGAAAAATTTAGGCATTAGTTCAGCCGTTTTCTTCGTTAGCTCCACTTAGCCGCCATTCGTTTTTATTGTACTTACTAGATTTATTTGTACAGTTTGTTGTAGTAGTCTGACAGACAGACTGAACGATTATTGCCTATTCAAATTTATATTACTATGTGATAATTTTGCTTTTTATTCTTCCGTTGCAAATAAAAGATAAACTTTAGCACCTCAATGAGGAATTTAAATTAAAGGACTATAGTAGATAGGTATTTACAATACGATACGACCAATATTGTAGTGAAATCAAAACCTCCGTTTCATTTCATTAGTTATTAAAATAAAAGTCTCAAGAGATAATTTAAACTGGTTTTGGTAACAGCTGGATCATTAATTTAATGACTCGGTTTGACAAAAAGATGAGCAAAACATTTTCCTTGATGGACGACCGTGGTGTTCAACTTTTTGCCTGTGGTCTTTGGGCAACGGTCCGTGAGATAGCGTGAGGTGAGGACTGTCATATCTTCTCAAAAAAACCGGCGACTCGGACCGCGGGTCGAGTGAGCTTCGGTCCCAGTCACCGGAACCCTCACCATTACCACAGATACATAATTTAGCATAAGTACCATTAAGTACTATCTTTTGAGTTCCTCTAAAATAAAAAGCTCGTCTGTAATAAAACAACAAAACCGATCTTAATTGTTCTCGTTGCATTGGTCTAGATCACAGAACTCTGAATAATTTGTGGTCTAGACCTACTAGATCGATTGGTAGCTCTGCAATCTAGGATAAAGTACGTAGACTTCATCTAAGTTTGAAATCTAATGGACATCACGCGAACACAGTCGTGAGCACAGAAGGTATGACAATTCTTTTTAGTTTGTTACTCGTAGTTGGGCCCATGGAAGTACTTATGTACTTATTACTTCCATGGTTGGGCCACGAACCAAGAAATTGTCCATGATTTTTGTCCTTATAAGTAGCAAATTTTATTATTTTAAGCAACGGCGTAAACAGTCTTGATATTTTCTCTATACTCGTACTAGACTAACAAAAAACAAAGTATCAGGTATGTACTTTACCTAAAAAAATAATGGCGCAAAAATAGTGTGAGTCAGGCTACTTACCTACTAGTTTACTTGAATAGGAAAATATAAATTCCTATAAGTATCAATTTGTTATGTGGTTTGGCATCGTGGAATGTTTACATTTCCCACACTCCTACCTGGTTTTGATTTATGCGGTCAATTGATAATAAACTTGCTGCAATAACAATAATATTAGTGCATTATTTCTCCTTGAAATTACGGTTGAACCTGTAATCTGTCAAGCAAACATGCCTATCAATTCCAAATACTAGACACCTAATAGAATATAAGTCTTATTAGCAGACGTTTGTTTCTCTTGTTATCAGATTGTTTTGAAAATTCACTGGGTTAACCCTATTTACCAGACATATGTGACTTGCTGTGTTGTGTTTTGCAAATCTGTTTTGCTGTTGTCATAAAAATATTGCATTTATTACCATAAGCATAGGTTTTCCTATTTGCCAGCAAATTATGTGTAATGTTTTGGCACTTTGGCACCAACTGTGTAAGTGTGTATGTGCGTGCATTGTGCATAACTAATTGTAGCAGAATTTCTCGCTCCGTTTCGTAATTGTAACGGTGTTTTCTGAATGATAGATTTATTCATGGGATTTATTAATGAGTAGGTATCGATGATTTCTTTTGCATTTTTTTTTCAAATCAGTGATTTTAATTTTTTTTTAAGAATTTAGCACTTCTTCATTGAATTCAGCTTATCACTTATTTGCTGTTGATCGTTTTAATGGGAAAGGTATACGGAAAGTGAGTCAGGTAACTTAGGCATCATAATGAAATATTTGGATAGAGGCGAGAAAAAAATCACGTCTGCAGTTGACAGGCAAGTATAAATGATAAAACTAGCAAAGTCTGTGTGTGCCTATTAAATAGACTGATATCTATCAATTCTATCGTCATCATTATTTTTACTGTCCACTGTTAGCATACGAAGTGTAGACCTTTCTTATTGTACGTAATCTCTGCCCTTAAACATTATATATTAGCGGCGGATTTGCAATGAATCGAGATGGTTCGTGTGCTGCTGACTGTACGACCTGCGACTTTGATCTACAGTAGGTAACCATTAGGTAATATATTTCTATAGAACTGAGTAATTCCCAATAACTAGTTCTAGGACTGACTAAAATAGAATGGAAGAATAGGTTTCTATCAAAGTATTTTGATGACAGTCACGTCCTCTTGAGGTCAAGTGGTAGCCTCGGGCGGGCGTCGTTGTCGCAGGCGCAGCATTACAATTCTCACAGCGGCATGCTCTAATATTACTTACTCGTATATTGCGTTATTTGTTATGTTTGTTGCAAAGTAAAGTTATATAATTTTGGAATTAACTGCTCAAAACCCTAGAAACCGAATAGGTACCTACCTATGACACAGTATTAATCTCTTTACTCTGCCTATTATATTAGGTATACTGTACAGAGATCTGTACAGTAACGCTGACTAGATTATTATTTATTTGCATATTGCATTAGATGCAACCTAATGACCACTTCAGAGAAAACGAATTCTGTGACGACTTTATATTTTCTTTGACATTATATTATATATTATATTTTGAACACACTAGCAGCTTAATAAGCTGATGCGTGTGTATCTTGAAGTTTGGAGACTTTGTCCAATCTGTTCTTAAAACTGTTGACAGAAGGTGCTGTGACAACATTCTCATTTAATTTGTTCCAGTCTCTGACCACACGGTTTGATAGCTCTTTGGTTTTCTCTTCGCTGATGTACAATACAATTTCAAGGAATGACCTCTTAAGTAGTTGCTTTCAGAGAGTTTAAACAATTTCTTCAGCTCAGGTACATACATCATAACACCCTGTTAATATCTTATAGTCATGTTTGTTTTTGGAGTTTGACATTTTAAAATTGTTAACATCTCGCGCTCTTTTTTTGCCAAACTGTAAGACACTTCTTTGTTTTGCACTAAAATAAGCTCCTACTTTTATATAATTTAAATAGGTACGTACTTACTGAAAAAAATATTGTTTTCTTCCAAAACAATAAGATTTCTTCAATAAGATTTTTCGAGTTGGATTTAATGCTTACAATACAAAACGACTTTTTCAACGATCAAAATCGTTTCGCTGTGATGACCATATAACTCGACTAATTGCAATAGTATTCGATGCACAATGGAAAGCACAAAAGATTCAACGTCGAAGCGAATTTGGTCGAATTGTATTGTTTTGTTCACGTCAATCAAAACGATTGGATCTCGGAACGGAACGTCAGTTTGTCTTGCGCACAGCGCAGCTCGTATTGACAGTTGTGACGTGCGATCGCGCGGTATTGTTTGTGTGAGATGTCATCTAATTTAATCAGCGAAAAATATGATAGTAAATTGAACGGTTTGAGTGCGTTAGCTGATAAAAGTTTTGCTCCTATCAATGGACGGTATAGGTCTAAAAGTTTGTCTTGTGATAAATTGAACAAAAGCAATGCAGACCGAGCGGCAATTTTGGAGGATGTCGAAGACCATCATGTAACTGATAAATTGGAGACTCCAGGGTGTTTAGTGTCCAACAGGATAATGGATCAAGGAGCACAGCCTACAGTAAACTGGTAAGATGAAGAAGTATACCTATTTCATTGGAAATTTAAATTGTGATATAGGTAAGTTAATTTCAAGGCTTTGATCATATATTTACTTCACTATTATGAGGGATCCAAGTGCGGTTGTACTAAATAGGGTAATATTTATGTGATGAAGTTCAATAATTGATAAAATATGTACCCTTATGTCATAATTTATTTGACAAAACTACCTGACTTAAAAATACTAATACCTGTTTTAAAGTCCATTGTTTGTTTACAGCCTAAATTAGGTATAATCCATCAATCACAGCATTCTATGATAACAATTGTTTAACAATAGATGCAATGCCTGATGCAACCACTTTGTTGTTGAAGGAATAGCTAGTCTGTACCTATTCTTGATGATGCAATAAGTATTTGATGTAGCATCCAAAGTTTGTTACTAATAATCATACTTGTACATGAAGTATCTATATTATAAATTATATTTAGTCAGAAAAATATTTTATAGCCAATGTGGGGTTTTCTATGTTCATAATTAGAACCAGTATTTAAAAGGCATATGTAAATTGGTACTTAAACATAACAACTAGAATAACTAATAGTAATGTTATCTATTGGCGTAGAATGAGGCCAATAGTGGTCAATAGGTTGACATGGCCGTGGTTAGATATCTTATCTTAATTGGTCAGGTATGTAGATGGCACATGTATACATATGCTAATGTTTGTGCTGTGATTCAGAAGTGATCCAGTTTTTTTTCATATTTTCTTTATTTGAGACAAATATCGTTATCATCCGTAAAAGAATCACATCCATAACCAAAGTATTTTCCAAGACATAGCCAAAAACAATTCACATTTTCAAGCAATTTTTGGACGATACCAAAACGCCCCTAACTAAACGTACATTCATGTGACGTCACGTGTAGAAAATGGACTTTCCCTAAAAGTTTGAACTCGAATAAATTAGCTCTGGAGAATAAACTCGTGTAGAAAAGTCGCAAAATGGGTGTAATTATATGTATTCTATCATAAAATTACATATTTTTAACAATTCTCATACCTAGGCCGGTCCCCTATTTGTGATAAGCTCAGTTGTTGAGTGATAGAAGCATTATTGCTCTCTCGGTAATAAGTTGTGAGGAAACTTATATAAGTTTCCTCACAACTTATTACCTAAAAAAAGCTATTGTTAAAGAGTCTTTATGCCAAAAGTTAAGTTTTAAATTTTATTAATTGCAATTACTTTTACTTTAATAAAACAATAACCTTTGTTATTATAATATTATTTGTTATTTAAGAATGTTAAAATGAGAGTCATTTTATTTTTGTGTCATTTCATTAATTGTGTTGATTTTTAATATTTTCTTTCAGTTATTTTGATCACGAAGAAGCGTTTCAGTTTTGCTTTGCTCTAATTGTTTAGTGGAAGGAATACTTCTCTAATTCAAAATGTACACCTCTTGAGTTTCGTTGATAATTTATTACTATTTTGATCTCAAAAAATGTTTAATTACATATAGATATAGATACTGATTGTATTCCAATGATTAATGTCAATAATAGAATAGAATCATTTATTTGCATATATATAGACCCTGTATAGAAAAATAAAAAATAGTTTTATTAGTGACATCAACCCATATTTGTAGTGAAGTAAGCCCATTTTCTACAGTTTACTTAATTGTATGCTCACTGCATGCACTCGTGCCCTTTACACAAGGAATTAATAGAAGTACCGAAAGTGCCGAATTTCCCGGTAAATCCCGGTTCCAAGTACAGTACCGAAAATCCAGTCCCGGTTCTTGAGAGGGAACCGGTACTGCATCCCCTAGTATATATCCTAGGTAACAATGATTAAACCTAAAAAAAAATTATGACTGAAATAAAGGAATTTATAAACATTCTTTAGTCTGGAATCTCTTTTGCATATTTTTTACTGATAGACAATAAATATCTCCCAGATAAACTTTAAAAGTGTGTAAAGAAACAAAATATAGCAAAAAAAATTTAATTGCTTTTCAACCGACTTCCCAAAAAAGGAGGAGGTTATATGTTTCGATGTATGTATGTTTTTTTTTTATGTATGTTCGCCGATTTCTCCGCCTACAGTGGACTGATTTCCAAAATTGTTTTTTTATTCGTAATGGAATATACCCAAGTTGGTCCCATTTTAACCACGTCAGAATCTGTTCGGTAATTTTAAAGATACCTAACAAAATATAAAAATTCCATAAAAATTCTAACATTGCATTATAGAGCAAAAGCCCGCGATAGCATTTATTTATTATTATTTACTATGTGGGGACGCCAGCGCGAGCACCAGACGGGTGATCAGTCCACTTATGCTGGGACCATTTCACCCAATTCCCCGAGACCCGTATAGGGTTTTGAGTTACCTGGTAACTCACGTTGGTGGCGACCCATTGAATCTACCTGTTACTTTGCAGAATTTTAACATCTGCCCTATTGTAATGTTGCTCAGATCATCCTCAGATAGGACGTCTGAGCCCAATATTTCTCTCCTTGCAGCGGCAAATGCAGGACATTCTGCTACTAAGTGAAAGCTAGTTTCCTCTTCTTCCAGGCAGCTGGGACAAATGGGATCGTCCATTTGCTTAATCACTGTCAAGTGCCTGTTCAGTTGACAGTGTCCTGTGAGGATTCCTATAATGATTCTAATGTTTTTCCTGCTCAATTTGAGCAGGTGTTTTGATTTCTTTTGGTCTACTGCCTTGATGAAGATTTTAGATTGTCTTAGACTTCTAGTTCTTCTCCATCTTCTATTGGATTCTACTTTCATTCTATGCTTGATGACGCCTTTCGTTATCCCATAGGCTATGGGAAGTCTGGGTTCAGGTCCCACGAAGGTTTCATCTGCTCCTTTCCTAGCAAGTTCGTCTGCTCTTTCATTGCCAGTTATGCCTCTATGACCTGGAACCCAGGCCACAGTGACCGCAGTATTGTTGGCCAGCCTGTTCAGAGCATCCTTGCATTCTTTAACTAACGCCGACGTTGTTTCTTCTTTATCTAGTGCTTTTAGCGCTGCTTGACTGTCACTGTATATGATGACTTTTTCCGTATTGTCGGGCCATTCGCTTATAGTGTTCACACACTCCAGGATTGCGTTTATTTCTCCTTGGAACACGCTAGCATATTTGCCCAATTTTACGGTTCTTTCATATTCTGTGCCGTCCTGATGTATGATCAGTATACCGGAGCCAGATAGCTTTGTAGATTCTTTCCTGGAGCCATCAGTGAAACAGGTTGTCGCGACAATGCCCGCCTCATCTGCGACTTTCCAGTCTTCTCTGGTACCTATGTGTATCTTGTACTTTTTGTCAAAGATCCTTGCTTTCCTGATGAGATCATTATTTGCTAGGATCATTGACAGGTTACCTATATATTCGCGTTCTATTTCCACGTGACCTTTGTCTGTGTGTATCCCTTTCCAGAGTTTATGGCTTTTTAGTCGAAACCATTGCTCTGTTGCCCTCCTTTTTATTTTTATGTCCAATGGATTTAGACCGAGGGCCATTTCTAGTGACGCCGTCGGGGTTGATTTCATCACCCCCGATACCATCAGTCCAGCCAGTCTTTGGACCTTGTCTAGTTCCCTTTTGTTGGTACTTTGAGCAGCTTTATGCCACCACACTATGGCACCGTGAAGAATTCTTGGCATTATTATTGCCTTGTATACCCATATGAATATTTCGGGTTTCATTCCCCAGGTTCTTCCTATCGCTCTTCGGCACTGCATCATGGCCACTTTCGCTTTTGCGCAAGTGTCCACGATGTGAGTCTTGAAGGTAAGTGTGTCGTCTATGATAACACCCAGATACTTGATTTCTCTTACCATCTCTAGATTGGTGTTATTGATTTGGATAGGAGCAGGTAACGACTTGTTCCTTTTGGTGGTAAATAGAACGAGCTTGGTTTTATTTGGATTCAAGTTTAGTCCCTTGCTCCTACACCATTCTAGGGTTACTTTTAATCCTCTATTCATAATATCTCTTATGACACTAAGAACTTTTCCTGATACTAGAAGTGCACCGTCGTCTGAATATACTTGTGTGTATATGTGCAGTTTGTTTAGTTTTTGGATAAGTTCATCTATAAGCAGACACCACAGGAGGGGTGAAAGACAACCACCTTGTGGGAAACCCCTCTTTGCTCTTATTGTATGTGTGGTGTTTGCTAGCTCTGCAGTGATTGATCTATGTTTGAGTGACTTTCAACGGCCCCGGCGGGACGGCCCCGGTGACGGGGCCGTTGGAAAAAAAATTTCCAACGGGCCCGGCGGGCCCGGATTTTTCGTTGACGGGGCCGTTGGAAAATAAAATTTACCAACGGCCCCGGCGTGTTTTTTAAATGGGACGGACAGCATACAAAATTCAAAGCATACGCTCCGGTAGTGTTTAAAGGGAGGGAAATTGTGTATTATTTTGTAGACCTTAAATATGAAATGAAATTAAAAAAAGAGTTTGTATGTAACAATCAGTTTTTATTGTTGATAAAAAATAAATATCAACTAGGTATCAACAATCATATATATAAGAAAATAAAATACATGATGTTTGTTGTATATCATGACACAGAATACATAATAGTATAAGTATTAGGATAACAATAATATTTATTTTATTTATTTATTTAACCTTTATTGTACAAACACAATGTATGGCACAATAGGTGGACTTAATGCAGAAGCATTATCTAACATCTACATAACCTTAATAATACATACAAACTCTTTTTTTAATTTCATTTCATATTTAAAGTCTACAAAATAATACACAATTTCCCCCCCTCTAAACACTACTGGAGCGTATGCTATAATTTTTTTATGCTATCGGTCCCATTTAAAAAACACACCGGGTCCGTTGGTAATTTTTTTTTTCCAACCGCCCCGTCAACGCAAAATCCGGGACTGCCGGGGCCGTTGGAATTTTTTTTTCCAACGGCCCCGTCACCGGGGCAGGCCCGCCGGGGCCGTTGGAAGTCACTCCTATGTTTCAGCATGTTTTTTATCCATCCTGAAATCTGTTTGTCTATACCCTCTCGTTCAAGAGCTTGTTCTATTGATTCCGGGGTTGCTTTATCGAATGCTCCTTCCACATCGAAGAAACACCCAAGGGCATATTCCGATTCGCTAATTGATCTCTGAATCCGTGTCACTATGCTATGGAGGGCAGTCTCTGTAGATTTGCCCTCCATATATGCATGTTGATTTCCATGTAGTGGATTTGAGGTCTTTTCTATTTCAGATCTTATTTGTTTGTCTAAAATTTTCTCTATTGTCTTTAATATAAAGGAGGAAAGGCTTAGGCACCTGAAAGATTTCATTTCTTGGTACGAGCTTTTTCCCGGCTTTGGAATGAAGACTGCTCTTACCTGCCCGCGATAGCATGCCCTTCCTTATTTTATTAAAACTAAAGATTTTCTGTGTATGTTCCCAACATAGAAATAGCGATTAGCGACTATAAAAGTTAGATCATGATTACTTAGGCAGATTATTTGTAGCAATAACATTTAAAGTGGTAACACAATTTCCTTAAAGTAAAGTTTTTTTAAAGATTTTATTCCTAATAATATAAGAAATCACGCCATCCATTGCCAGGCAATTGGTGCAGATAGAAACCCCTGCTAGACATTGTAACTTTACTAAATTATAGTATTATTTGTTTTATTATAAAAGCTGAATTTAATATTATTTTGGAAGGCCCCAAGGGTGCTTTTTATACCTATAAAAATCATCCTTGCTACCCATATTACCTGCATAAGCAACTAAGATCCAAACTTCATACCTAGTCGCTAATATTTTTTTACCCGTATATACCACGCAGAGAAACATTCAGCATTTTTAAAATAAGGAAGGTTTGGTCGTCGCGTGCTCACGGTCTATTTATGTGCCAAAAATAATAGACAATTTGACATGTTCTGACATTTCAAATCAAACTGACATAAAAAGTTTCGAATTCCTAATTCTTTATTTTCGGCCACCAGTGAAAGAAAAGTTTAAGTTTTTATTAAAGAAAATGAAAAGGTGTAGAAGCACTAAAAATGATAAAATAAAACTTTTTTCCAAAAAAGTGAACCGACTTCCATCATAAAACTTAAAATCATGAAATAACAATAAAGCAAAATGTATTAGCATGCTACCTACTGAATGAGGTGAAGTCGGTGCCAAATTGAATATTAAATAATCTAAATTAACATTAGAATCATGTATATATATATACAAAATGCCTAGCTAAACAATTACATAGTCCTGCACTTGGCACCGACTTCACCTCATTCAGTTGGTAGCATGCTAATACATTTTGCTTTATTGTTATTTCATGATTTTAAGTTTTATGATGGAAGTCGGTTCACTTTTTTGGAAAAAAGTTTTATGTCATTTTTCTTTTTAAGGCCATTTTTTGCTTGACACATTCATGTGTCTATAATAATTTTTTTGTAATTATTTTTGTGCAACAGTTAGGGCATGTATTGATCCTGGTTATTAGAGGATTATATTCAGGAGTAGTGACACAAGCCAAATAAATCCAAAAATTTTCAAAGGTTGAGTCACAATGCAGTATAAAAGTATAATTCAAAATTCATACATTACCTATGTTACAGGCTAATAATGTTTAAAATATAATGTAAATTAGGTACACAAGTAGAAAAACACCGGGAATAGCACATAGGGTACTTTTTATCCTGAAATTCTTATGGGAGTGAAGCCCCAGGATGCAACTAGTTTAATAATAAGGTTGCATTAATGCGGCAAGCTGTAATATCTTACAAAATGTTTGAACACAATGCCGTGGGAGTTTGATCTGAGAAAATGATCTTGGAGTTGTGATATTGTCTTCTTTGTATGACAATCACAGTCAAGAATGCTGTGTCAGAGTCGCCTAGTATGAAATTAGTTTTTTTCATTAGTAATTCCTCGAGTATGTGAGGTGACTGTTGTTTTTGCAAGTTCAAGGTTGCTTTTCAAGGCGTATCGCTGCGACCACGGCTACTGCAACGATTGTACGAAACGTTGTAGCTAACTATTAACTATAACAAATAAATCAAAAGGTGCGTTCGTTGTTTAATGAAGATTATTATTACTTCGCTCACTAGTTGGCACTACTGGCGAGTGAGGTCTGTCAGATGGTACAATACTGTCATTTGAATGTGACAACTGATGACAGTATTGTACTTTCTGACCATAGACTTAGTAAAAACTAATAGACCCGGCATAACTATCTGTATATAAACAGTAGTTTTGCGGCCGGTCGCCATGTTTTGTCACTATTATGCTATTATTAGCATGGGCAAGCCGCCATTTTTGTGCCAAATCCTTTGTCGGCGCCGGGTTTAGGTATGCACGATTTTTTGTGGGTATGTCATTTCTATTCTTTTTTTCATTCGTCTGAGTATATGACAGACCAGGTTAAAATGGCCACTTTAATGAATCTAAGTATGATGCATAAATAATTTAAAAAGGAACCTTGTAGTTAGTTGAATAATATTCATTTTTAAATATTCCGTAGGGCCGTTTTAACCCCCCAGGTCAGCCTAGCCTTCATCATCGTCAGCTTTCTGCTACCCACTGTGGGTAAGCCTCCCTCTGTCTACGCCAAGCTTCTCTATTCTGAGCCGTCGCAATCCAGTCCTTGCCAGCAATATTCTTTACATCGTCGACCCATCTAGCAGCTGGATGTCCTACGCTTCGCTTTCCGTCTCTCGGATACCACTCAGCCTAGCCTTACACTTCGTTAGTCCAGTGTCGTTGTGCCTCAACGTCTCCTCGACTCCAATGGCTATTTTATGTGTTGATCTGTAACCTTAACCCTCCAGAAAAAATCCCGCCAAATTCGGATAAGCCCTTCGGAGAATATCCTGGACAAACAGACCGACAGAAATTTGCAGTTTAGTATTTTGAAGTTACTGACATACTACACACCTACACTTATAATAACAGAGAAAAGAGACTAAAGAGGATAAAGATATTATGTACTGACTAAGATACTTACCTGAATGACTTGTTGAAACTTTTACTGTTGCCTCGTTCGTGGGAATTGCGGGACAAGAAATATTCCCATATTTTCATGAGAAGTAGACATGTTACGACCGATATACCTAACCGCCGATAACGTAATCGGTGTTTGACCAAGATAGTTATTTCCGGCTTGCGGTTGTGTTTATTTATTACACGACTGACCAAAAAAGGAGTGTTAACGGCTTAACCGATTTTGATGTGAGAGGTATTTTTAGATTCCTTGCATTCCTCCAAGTGACATAGGCTATATGACGTCACCATGAAAACAAAATGGCGGATTATATATGCGATAAATAGCAGACCAAAAAAATAAAATTTAATCAATCTTATCGAGTGGGGTATCAAATTGAAGGGCTTTAGAAGGCGATTTCAAAAATGTATATAACTTATATGTTTGTATGTACTTTTTGAGTAAAAACTCGTCAGTCGTGTTTTTTATTTTTAATAATTAGCTTGTTTTGATTTATTTCAATTATGGCTTCCCCTTCTGCTTGGGAGCTAAGAAAAAAAATACAGCGAAATCCAATTACTTTTATAAGTCAAGAAAATAGAATAAAGGGCTTCGTTCTCACGCAAACTAAAATATGTTAAAATCATAGTGAAAATTGCATTGAACTGTATCAAAACATACTTACTACATACAGTAGAAAGAGAGGGACGACCGCAGAAGTCGGAATGCCATGTTGTTACTCCTATCTCTATGAATCCCTTCCCGCTCTGGGGTCTAAAAAGGCCACTTTGACGAATCAGAATATGATTCATTTATCATTTTCTAAATATTTAAAAATGAACCTTATAAGTAGTTTCATAAGTTTCATTTTTAAATTTTTAGGAACTAAGAAATGGATCATATTCCGATTCATCAAAATGGCCGTTTTAGACCCCCTGTTCGACAGAAATTGACTTGATTGATTTACTAATTCGAAGTCACTTTAATCGTGTGAATTACATAACACCAAAGATTTTAATCTTCTCTATTTAGTAGGCAGACCACAAGTTGTAAATTAGTTGTCACACTTACATACACTTACATATTTATAATGTGTTTAATTAATTACTTAATTACATTCAGTTTATTACCTTTGTTCAATAATTCAAGAGATTACACAATGAAATCATCTAATCACGCATAATCACCCACAAATCAAGTATTACTTTGATATTACGAGTACTATAGTATCCTAATAAATGTGTGTATCGGAACACTCGATCAGTTGCAATGAACGTGTAAATAAATCTGGCTATTGATTAACCAACATGTTGGAAGAAATAACCAATTCGCCAACAAGTTGCTTGTTGTCGCTTTTATATGCTCCGGCTGAGCCTCGGGGTCCGCTCCAGTTGAAATTTCGGGATTATAGTAATAGTACTCCATGTCTTAACTCCAGGGGGCCGATTCCACATATTATAAACGTCGATATCGTGTCTCAATTGTGTCTCAAGAGCCAAAGAAATTGAAATAAAGTGACAAGATCTCTATAAGACTTCTTTGTTTTATTACGATTTCTTTGTCTTTTGAGACACAACTGAGACACGACATCTAAGTTTGTAATTTGTAGAATCAAGGGCCAGGTTTAATTTTACCCGTGTACCAAATTATATCGAAATCAGCCCAGGAGTTTTTGCGTGAAAGTGCAACAATCATCCAAACATCCGTGTCGATGTTGGGAAATTCTCATGATTTCTGGTATGGTAACCTCAGATGGTAACCTTCACTGCACACAGGCCATAGTTATAGTGCGACAAGGATTTTTGGCACGTGGTAGGAAAACGAACTAATCTAAGCTATTAGAATGACTTAATTAAAACTTGTTTAAAACGCAGGTGGCGCCCTCACTCACGTGCCAAAAGATCCTTGTCGTGCTGTAAGTAGTGGGTAGGTGTACATTCATAACATAAGGAAGGATACCTTCGTTTTATCAGGGTCCCCGAGCAAATTCTGTCGTGAACAGCTCGCCGACATTTTCACGGTAGTACGTAGGTACTTAGATACAGTCGGTAGTAGTATTTACTCCTTATCATAATGTTCAGTTAAGGAGTGCCGATAGGATATTTGTAGATAACGAGGAACCAGCGACAGTCGCACGTAAAATCTGTATCAAATTAGTGTTTAGCGCATGGTAATGTGTAGTTTTAGTGTGATTTTAATTAAGTGTTGATTGTGTCTACTGTTCCAAGGATGGATGATGAGAAGAGTATTTTGCTGTAAGTCTGTTGTAACGTTTGCACCAAAAGTGACCTGCAACATAGGTTCTGATAGGTTCAGCGACAATAGGTCTGTCTTTTACTAGGGTTTTGAAGTTTTATAGAACGACTGGTTTTTGGCCGCGGCTTCGCTTGGGTGAATTTCCCACGGGAACGATGCTTTTTCCCGGGATGAAAAGTAGGCTATGTCCTTCTCAGTACTTCTAACTATGTGTATGTGAAATTTCAGGAAGATTGGTTCAGTAGATAAAGCGTGAAGAGGTAACAAACAAACTAACTTTCGCATTTATAATATTAGTTAGGACGTCATGATAATCCTTGTTTGGTCAGACTCTAGTGCTTATGCTTATAGACTTTAAATCGTGAATGAAAAAAAAAAGTTTTTTCGGCTTTTTCTATTTTGAACCGATTGTTGTGCAGTGCTGAATGCGACCCTGTATCTGTGTGGCTTTCTTCCTATACTTGAACTCTTGAACTCCATTTATTCTTACCAGTCCTATCATGTAAACAATCTTACCATGTCTTTTTATGATTTTACAACAATATAAATTAAAATATACTTTTTAGGAAATTACTTTCGTGGTTAATAAATGTTTTATTTTAGAATGTTTAGGTTTGAACTAATATTTGATTTATTTTCAACAAAATTCAACAAAAAGTACTGGTTTACATGGGTCATTTTCATCACAGATTTTTTTACGTGATGTAATGAAAACAGATATTCTTTTTATAGATTAGCGATATATGTTATTTTTGGGTTATTTATATAAACAATCCTAGGTCCTACATGCATAATATCATCCGATTAATATAATATTAAATACTATAAATTTATATTTAATTTATAAATGTCACGGGACGTGGTGCGTGATATTTCCATTTTTATTAATATTTAGCCGAAAATTACTTTTTGCAAGCACACTTTCGATCTAATGTCTTATTCTCCACTATTGACAATATGTGTGCTATCGTAAAAAATATATAACAAACATAATCAGTGTTCTGTTTCCAAGCAGCAGCTTAATCAATTTTGTGAGAATTTTATAAGTCACAAACGTGGTCATTACGATTTTCGTAAAATTTACCAACCTAAACACGATGTACGACTATGGCAACACTGGCTGGAAAAAAAGTAAAACATCGGCCATTTTGTAGGCGGATCCACGGAGGTTAGGAGAGTTTTGTTTGCAAGATAAGATTTTTTTTGAATATTATTTTTTTGCTTGGAAAGCATAACCGGTACAAAACGCGGATATCATATTTAGTTGTAATGAAGACTTTCGATGTTAATATCGATATATAGTGAAGGAAATAGTATGAACTTCCCGCAAAATTAATCTTATGAGCTAAACAACATTTTGAGGGTACTTTTTGATGGCCACGTTCCAAAATTGTCACACACGTGGGTTGCTCAATTGATCACAAACGTGGCGTTTTAATATTTTTGAAGGCCACGTGTGTGACATTCTATCCACGTCTGTGAAATGTATAAATTTTTAGCTGTATGGTAACTTAATTATCGAGTTTTTCTCAAGTTAGCCATTACTTTCCGTCCCTCACCACTTATCCACAAGCCTTAATAGTCTCGATGGGGATATCATCATGTCCCACGGCTTTTCCTGATTTCAGATGTTTAATGGCTGCTCTGACCTCCTCCTTAAGAATGTTAGGCTCTTGATCTTGTTGATCGGCTGTCTCGGTGGATTCAAAATTTTTTGAGTCCTCATCAAGAAATAGAGTATTCCCTCCAACGATTTAATGATTCTTCTAATTCCGTGATCAGAATACCATCCGAATCTTCTATCGCCCACGATTGCGAACTGAATTTTTTAGTGATGAGGCGAATTTTCTTGTGAAGATCTCCGGTTTCATGCCTTTCAGCATGAGATTCAGCCTCCGCGCCATAGACCTTGCAAGAAAGCGTTTTTATCCCTTCTGCATGCTGTTTGTATGTGACGGAAGAGTATGTTCTGTTGCTGAATTACAGCTCCCAGAGCCTTAAGGTTTCGCCTTTTCTCAATAAGTGCAAAGGTGTCGTCACTGATCCAGTTTTTCTTTTTGACCACTTGTCCGGGTTGCTTAGTTGCCTGCCTCAATAATAACTTTTTAAGACAACTCCCAAGCTTGGTCTACTTGGTCTCCTTCTGAGATGCTATAAGACCATTCTCTCCATCTCGCGGCAAGGGCTAAATTAAACTTTTCTTTGTCGTCGATAGTGATTCTTGATCGTCTTATTGTCTTTCTGGCGGCCTTAAGTTTGATACGCATTACAGCGATGAGAAATTGGTGGTCTGATCCACAGTCTGCACCTGGGAGAGTGTGAGCATTTTTAATTGAAGATCTCCGGCGCGATCTTACTAGGACGTAATCTATCTGGTTGCGGTAATTGTCCCCCGGTGATATCCACGTGTAAAGTCTTCGGGCATGGTGTTTGAAGAAGCTGTTGGAGATCACTGGTCCGTTATCTGCAGCAAACTGCATGAACCGCTCACCTTGCTAATTACGTTTACCTAGTCCGTAAGGACCTCTGAAATTACCCAAATCTTCATTGGTGTTAGACGAGCCAATCTTGGCGTTAAAATCACCCGTTATAACTAGTAGCTCTCTGTTAGGGATTTTGTCAATGGTCCTTTCGAGATCGGAATAGAAGAGTTCAGTACGCTTTTTATAGTCTTCAATGTTTTTAGTAGTGGCTGGAGCGTAAACATGGACGATGTTAATGTTGACTGGGGAGGCTTTGATTTTTATTGTAATTATACGATCACTGATAGGCTCGTATCCTATTACACAGTTATTCTGATCGCGTTGTACTGAAATTCCAACTCCATTGATGCTCTCTGATTCATGACCAGAAAAATAGATGGCGTGGTTTTCCGTCAAGTAATGCCCGTTGCCCTTCCAATGCGTTTCGCTTAATCCGCAGATTGTAACAGAGCATCGCGCGAGTTCCCTTTCTACTATCTCCAGCTTACCAGGTGCAAGCATGCCTCGAACATTCCAGTTGCCTAACTTAATATTAGTGCGTATGTTCAGATGTTTTTCAGTTGCATTGCTTCCATGTTGTGCCTGGTCACCTACACTAACATGGCCGGTAGCCAATTTAACACTGCCTGCCCCGGACGCAGTACAGCGCCGGTCGCTACGCGGATCGTAAGGCACATTCCTTCCAATTTGTGACATCATGCTGACTTTCTTGGGAATATAGTGCAGTGGTTTCCCGTTGCCTTCTGCACCAGACATTTTAAGAGTTATTTAGACCCTCAGGCTGCTGTAGCCAGCTTCCTCTAACTAGTTTTGTGTCACGGATGTGGATGGCATTTTGTCAACAAAGTCACCAACGTGTTCTACTTGTCACACACGTGGGTAGTACTTTATATGAACAAGTCACAAACGTGTTCTACATGTCACACACGTGGATTAAAATTTTTTTTGATGGCATTTTCTGTATCATTTAAAGGGTTTTAAGCTTAGCTATATACATAAAACATTATCTTAAAGGATCATCTTTCACATCTTATCAATCAAAATCAAATTCGCAACACAACACTCGGTTACATGTTTGGTGAAAATGACCCACATGATAGGACTGGTAAGAATAAATGGAGTTTATGTCTATACTTTCTTATTAAGTGTTAGGAAAATTATGGTTTATGTACTTACGTAATAATTAATAGTAATTATTGTTATCTGTAGTGCAAAGGACGAACAACATTCATACATAATCTACCGACAAATACCTACCCACGTGCTTATTTTGTTTTCTAATTATTTAACAAAACCTTGATTTACTTCAATGATTTATTACAGCTACTAGTTGCGCCCCAGGGCTTCGCTTCCATGGGAATTTCGGGATAAAAAGTACCTACCCTATGCTATTCCCAGTATTTTTCTATCCCTGTACCAAAAATAGTTTGAGCAGAGATCGAATATTCCAGTACAAATTTAACTAAACTTCGAGGAGTACGTAACATGAGTATGGATAAAACCACCTTTAAAAAAATAACATTATCGTTTTCGATATCTTTAACAAATAACTGAATTGAATAAAGATATTTACTTTTTATTTTTATTTTATTCACTTGAAGAACATTTTCATTTGACACAATTTTAGTACGGAACTCTCAAAAGTAGAATAATATGGTTCAATCAATAATTTGTAACTAAATATTATTTCTATAAAATTCAATAACAATTCAGGATTTTTAAATCCCGGTGTTAAAAATGTATTACAGGTGGTATATCCACTCTTGTTACGTACTCCTCGAAGTTTAGCTAAAATGTACTGGAATATCCGATCTCTGTTTATGAATGGTTTATGAGCCTAATGAAGCCTAAATGTGCCTGTTTCTGGGCTCATTCGCAAATTCGGTTTTAAACGTCCATTTCCCCATTTCCCCTGAACGGCCACATCCCTTGAGCGACCACATCCCTAAACGGCCATTTCGTTCGCCTCTTGTATTCTACAGATAATTTTAAAAATTAATGACTGAATCAGATGCATTATGGAAAGATTTCCCCCACGCGACTTAGTGCATATCGCATGTCCGCAACATTGTAATGTAATACATTACACGTGAATTGCATTGTCAGACCCAAAATTGGCCATAACTGGCAATGTTGACAGTTTAGTTAATGGCTTTTTATGACTTAAAAGGTTTTTAAATAGATTGGGATTATTTGTATTCTCACGTGCTAGTTGAATCTCGTTCAATTTTTGTAATTATTATTCAGTTTTGAACTTTATTCCTTGCGTTGAAAGTCTAAAAATAAAAATTAGGTATAAATGGTCAATAAAGAAAGTGTTGCATATATTGTAGTACTTACTTATTACTATTATACAAAAATTATGTGCCGAATCTTTAAGGTAATTTTTAAAGGTTAATTCTTAAAGGTTACCGGTTTCGGAAGAAAAGTACCCTATGTGCTATTTTATTTTCCGGTTCTATTATACCCGTGTCACAGAATTAATATTAGTACCCGTGTACGAAATATCACCGAAATCCGTCTAGTAGATTTTGTGTGATTGAGTAACAAACATCCACACACATATACATACAAACACATTTTTTCACACAACTTTCGCATTTATAATTTTATTTTATTTATTTCTTTATTTAACCTTTATTACAACTAAGCACATAATACAGGAGGAAACGCCTAATAGGCCCTCCTATTAGGCGTTTCCTAAATGCTAAGGCATTGTCTACCAGCCAAGAATATAATATTACTTAATAGTAAGATATTAGACACGGCTATTGTTAGATTATTTAAGAGAGTATAGTCAGGCAGCGACACGCAGACTGTTAATGTCATTTATATACACCAATAATTTATAATTTATTTTTCTGACAGAAAAAAGTTAAAGGTAGAAAATTAAAACACACCCCCTTACGTAACACAACTGGACAGATTTTGATGAAGTTTGGTTCATCGGTAGTGTAAAATCTGAAATAATTCATATCAATCAAAATGCATTAAAAGATACTTTGAAAGGTGCTGGGGAATAGAGATTTTTATTAGCTGTGCTTTCTGTACGTAGTCAACGTAGTCGTACTGTACAATATAGTTTTTAGTAATCTGTGGTACAAGTGTGTAAGGCACAGGTGTAGGTTCCAAGTTACACCACAGGTAATATTTATTCAATTGAATTAAATTTGATAATCCTTTTTGTTGTTTTCCAAATTCCGCAAACTAGCAAAATTGGAATTTTAGAACCACGTAAACGTATACCGATAAAAAACCACTTATTTTATTATAAAATATTTTATGGCATTTAGGTGCGAGAATTTTTACATGCCACGACAGCCTTTGGGCTGAGACAAGTCATTTTCAAAAACTAGAAAAATCCGACTCCATAAAAATATAAAGGGCATTGATATACCTACAGTTTTGAAATCCTTATGATAAGCCCTTTAATTTGATACTCATATTATTACAGTAAACTATTAAATGCATTGTTGTGACTTGAAAAAAATTTAAGAAAACTTTTTTACGAAGGTTATGTTTAAGAATATTATTTGTTTATTTCAATGAAGTTATATATTTTTTAAATGTCATTTATGATTTATTATTTATCACGATTTTTTTATGTATATTGACTTGAAAAAATATTTCTAAATTGAAAAATTTAGAAATATTTTATATATATACATAAAAAAATTCGTGATAAAGATACAGAATAGATTAAACAGACTTCTTTTTAATAGCATTTTTCACCTCTTAAATTTCTAAATTACTAAGTCAGCCACAATTGACGCGCATCTAAATAAAACTATCTCAGCCACAATTATCTTCTATGTAAGCCACTCTAAATATAACTCAGCATGGTGGTTATTTTTTTTTCATCTAAATTTGTAACATGCATTCAAGCAGTTAACTTCTAAAATATTAATATATGGCAACAAATAGTAATTCTATTAGCTTCTAATTTTATAACTCATATACATGAATCGAACCAATTGCGCGCGCCGGATGAGACCCGCCCGACCCCCGCTCACCGCATAGTCCGATATATCGCCTACTGCGCAGCTTAACCACCAGCGGACTTTTTACGTGACGGCAACTATACCCATGCGCAAGTTTCACCCCCTCCTCACCCTACCAGCGGTCTTTATACACGTTACTGTTTCTACATCACCCAGTTGGTTAACTGGTAGAAAAAGCCGTCTTTGATTTTTTTGTAATAAATTAAAATCCTTACTCTCTCTCAGCCAAAAGACGTCACTGCTGGACAAAGGCCTCCCCCAAGGATTTCCTCAACGACCGATCCTGCGCTGCCCGCATCCATGCGTAATAATATTTAAGTAAAATCCTTATCCTAACTAATATTATAAATGCGAAAGTAAGTTTGTTTGTTACCTCTTCACGCTTTATGTACTGAACTAATCTTCCTGAAATTGCGCATACACATAGTTAGAAGGACGGAGAAGGACATAGGGTACCTTTCATCCAGGGAAAAAGCACTGTTCCCGCGGGAAATTTACGCGGGCGAAGCCGCGGGCAAAAGCTAGTACCTAAATAAATAAAAATCAATAAATGCCCCTCTCTGATTGATGCGAATGGCCGGTCGCTGTCATCTGGCGCACTCGCACCAAATCGTGCGGTGGCCATTTTCACGATAAAAGACGCTGATATAGTTGCCGTCACGTAAAAAGTCCGATGGCGGTTAAGCTGCGCAGTAGGTGATATATCGGTCTATGCGGTGAGCGGGGGTCGGGCGGGTCTCATCCAACGCGCGCGATTGGTTCGTCAGTCGTACCCATGCGCAAGTTTCACCCCCTCCTCACCCTCCCAGCGGCCTTTTCACGTGATGGGAAGTATACAATGCTGATGCTATTATTTCACACGCTGAGATAATAATATATGTTCTAAATTGAAGTTTAAATTTTATTATTTTGAGGAGGTAGTTTTGAAGCTGTAAAATATAAAATGGTGGATAAGTTGTAAAATCTGTGGCTGAGTTAGTAAATTACGTGGCAATTTATAAATCAGAAAGAAAAGTCAAAATAATTGTTGAACTTTACTTGACGCTTTCTTTAAAATATTTAGTAGGCGTTGTAAAAAAGACGAATTATAAAAGCATTACCCCGTTGCTTAGTTATAAAAAGAGAAGGTATATCACGGGGCTAAATAAAAATTCTATGGCTGGACTTATTATTTAAAAAAAAAAATCACTTTCAACTAACGTCAACTTATATGTAGATCTAGATACTTACTTGTCAGACTTGAAAATAACGTTTTACCTAGTAGGTTACTGCTAAATAACAAAATATTGGTCAAGTGCGTGTCGGGCCATGCGCATAAGGGTTCCGACGACACATACCCTGTGGACATATAATTTATATTTACTCCCAGTTATACATAAATAATGAATAAAATTATTATAATTCAATGGAAATATTTTCTAGGAATATTTTTGTTATTTAATGATATCGATGCAAGTCATGGGTTTCTTGTTCACTTCGGAACCCTAAAAACAATAGGCAAAATCAAACAAATGTCAATCAGACGTCAATCAAAGAGAGACATATTTATTTAAACAAATGTGTAGGAAGGAGGTGGTAGGTAGTTAGGTACATAAATCCCTGTTTGCATGTTTGAAATTTTTTAAATTTCAAATTAAAATTTCAAAATTATTTTTGAATATACCTTTAACATACCTAGTACTTATATATTTTCGGGAAAAGAAGAAATATGGGTCTCTTAATTTTTAAGTTAAGTACATACATACAGTACATATAGTACATTTAGCATAAAATGCATGGGGCTAGAAAAAATAAATGTAATGAACAATACAATACATTATTAGTATAAGGACAAACCTCAGCGTTTATATTTTACTGTTATTAATTTATATATATACTTAATTAGAATATTTAAATAAAAAAAAAAAAACTTTAGACAAATTACTCAGATAAAGCGATTAAGCTAAATTCACAATTAATTTATTTGTGTTCGAATATTTGAAAATAGATTATATATATATATAGATAAACATCCTAGACTAATCTGAATGTTTTCTTAGAATATCTGTATCATAAATTTCATGTTTGTTTTATTCAGTCGTGCGTGCATATCTCGCTTTAACAAATTGTATTCAAGAAGTTCAGATAAGGCGTAACTGCATTTAATTCTGTAATTTGTTAGAGAAAAGTCAGTGTTTGTTTTAAAAAATGCCACGTAAGTCGAATGTTGGGACTTGTGTTACATGTGCTAATGTCAAAGAGATTCACAAAGAGCGGTAAGATATTTATTTTTAACATCTTGATATTATAATATGTAAATACGAAAGTGAGTTTGTTTGTATTTATTTGTTTGATGTAACCTCTTCACGCCTTATCTACTAAACGCATCTTCCTGAAATTTCACATACACATTAGAATTACTGAGAAAGAGATAGGGTATCTTTCATCCCGGGAAAAAGCACTGTTCCCGTGGGAAATTCACGCGGGCGAAGCCGCGGGCAAAAGCTAGTATTAGGTATAAATGAAAAAGTTTTGTACTTTCATCACGCAAAATCACCATACACGGAAAGAATTTTTCAAATCGGCCAGGCCAAACAAACTCTTCAGCTATATTATATGGATGATGGATGATAGTGTCGGATGGCAGGTTGTGTGATGTTATACACGTCTCTATTGCTTCTTGTGAACCGATAACGGTTACATTTTCAGTGTATTTCAAAGCCACAACAAGTCGCCGATATTAAAATTTATTCACCACAAGCTTGTCGTAATTTACTAAGTTTCAAGATGAAACCTACGCTAGATTTTAAGTTAGACTTTCTACAAAACAACAGATAAAACCGCATCAAATTTGGTCCTGTAGTTTTTGCATGCGCGGAGTAATGTACAAACAGAAAGACAAAAAAAAAAAAAAGAATTTTGCTTTCAAATTGGCCCTATGAAGATCCCCCATAGTTTTTTTTAGTATCTCCTATGAACAGACACAGGCCAGTTACAGTTTTATTATTGATAGGCATGCATGCGATACATCAGTACTTCGATACCTCTTTTCGTGCGTTATGGGTTAACAATTCACGTTTTTATGCATCTGTCTGTCATGGAAAATGCCGTGAAACAGATATTTTCATGCAAATCGCTTCTCTGAATGTGTTTAATGTCATTTTGGATGGATTTTCGATCGTCAGATAATATTTTATGTAAATATATGGTTTAGACGACGGTTTCGGCGATCCTTTTATGAAATGTGCGAATATGTTTTTGGTTCTGTTAAGGAAGTCCTAATATTAGATTGAAGTGTTATTGCTTCTCTATTTTTAGCTCGCCTATAGCTCAATTGTAAAAAAACAGGAGTTGAATGTTGAATTTTAATTAATATAAGCCGTGCCCGAGACATGAGAAAATTTCACCATATACCCATGCTCTAGTATTATCATTATCTTAAAATCACGTGCTACTATTTTTAGCCGGGTGCCACACAGCTGGTCACAATTTGTTTGCTAATAAAATTAAACTTAACAATGTCATTCCACACCTCACACTTCGGCATCTGAACCTACCTAAATACATTACAAATTCGCTTCATACAGATTGTACTCTGTCTGTACGTCTTTTTGAGTTTCATGTACAGTTAGATACATAGAATCCTGACCTGAGATAGGACTGTGAGCTCGATTCTGATTCGACTTTTATTTTTATTTTTTGTTCTTAACCATTTCATTGTGGTTACTCGATCACAAACATTACATGTTTTATTATATTTATATTTGTTTCTTATATTTTATTTTATTTTTGACCGTACACAATCTAGTGTATGTATAAAGTTATTAAATAGCCCCTCTGGCATGTTAGGCGACCAAGACTGTGTCATGAGTTGCTTTCGGCATTTCTTCTCAATAGTGGTCGTTCCGAAATGCTAGTGGTTTGCAGCTTTGAGACATAATATATTATGATTAAATAATTAGCTTTCGACGTGAAAAAGAGCCTTCTTTGAAGGCCAAGTTTCAATAAAAAAAATTGACTTTGACTTTGGGGTGTCACATTTCTCTGCATCTGACTTTACCAAATCAAATGGTTTGGCTATCCTTGTTCCTCCCTTTGATTCACCATAACTCAAATATTAATAGAAAACTATCTCTTTCCAGCTTCAAAGATGGCAAAGCGTCATACGGCACAGACAGTCCTGCGAGGGGACGGCGCGTCATATTTTGCGTACATGGCAACCCTTCCACCGGCTGCTGCGCGGTCATCGAGACCACAGCGAACGGCGACGACGGGCGAAACGGCAGTATTAGTGAAGTTGAACGTGAGTTCTTGTTAACGTACATGGCGCTCCTGCCACCGCCTCTGCCCGAAAAGACCACACGGCCTGATTCAACACTCGCATTGTTGTAGACTCCATTTGATCTACTACCCCTGTCAGTTCCCCGCGACTTCATCCGCGCTGAATTTACTATTATTCATATCTTTAGTTCTAAGTTAGCAATATTTTAAGTAAGACCTTCAACAATACAACTGAAAAACCGCATCAAATTTTATCCAGTAGTTTTTGCGTCTGCCAAACAGGCAGATAGAAGGGCAAATTTTTCAAAAAAATACTTAAGGCTTTTATTATTGACTCTATAGCCCTACATATAACCACCAGTTTATATAGAGATATCAATACTTCATAAGAAAATCGACAGGATATCCTCAATTTTATTAAGTAGGTACTATCGCTGTGATCAATGTTATCAAGTAACCTCTTATCTGCCAATTAAGTCATTAAGAAAAACTTAATTTCCACGGTTAGCGACCGCGATGAATCGTAACCTTGCTAAGCATACGATTTTTGTTTCCCTGGTTGATTTGATTACAGTGTTCAGCTGTTCATCTACAAAAAGAATTCTTAACTGATCACGTAACAGACAATTTGTTTACCTAGACTGTGTAAATGATTCAGTGTCCCATAATCATAGTATAATAATATTGATATGATGCGATTTTATATCATAATAGGCCATAATAATATTGATATGATGCGATTTTATATCATAATAGGCCTACGAAGTTTATGAGGAAATAGTAAATGTTATAGAAGCATTACTTTAAATGCCTGTCACCCTATCATTGACAGGGGGACAGATTAAACTCAAAATAATTCCATTATTGGATTTCGGGATCCGTGTGAGAATTATTTAGCCTTAAAATGCTAAATTTTGTTCCAGTTCAGTGTCTCCCTCTAAAAGAAAAAACAGTACCACAGTACAGAATAGATGTACATTATGACATTATTACCCATACAGATACGTATTTCTTTATTATGTTCTTTAAAAACATACGTTGCGTTATCTACTTAATCATTCACAGTAGTAAAATTTTAATTATCATATTGTTTTCGATTAAAACATGTGGCATTGTCAAGGTCGCAGGAAAACGCTGGGTGTAGACTGGTGTCTGTGAATAAATACTAGATAGGCCTATGTCTAAACAAAAAGGAGTCCAACGCTGGACTTCCTTGTATCAGTGGTGACCATGACTGGTTAAATGTTTATTTTAACGACGAAATCGCCACTGGTTCAAGGTAGCCTTTTGAAATATTAATATCCCACAAATGCAAAGATTTTAGACGTGTCGTGCGTGATCGATCTCGAAAAATATATTGGACTGATTTCGATGTTTGGTATGCGGGTAGAATAATACCGGGAATAGTGTATATGTATAGGGTACTTTTGATCCGAAATACGATACGAACGCAGCGACGACGATAGGGCGCAGCTAGATTGACATAGTAAAATAAGTAGTAGTAGTCCAAATAAGTATTAGCAGTTACTTTTTTTTTGTCTTTGACAGCTTATTTGAATTGATATTATTTGTTATTATATTTCAGGACATTGTCACAGATCTCGTAATGAAGAAATAGATAAGAGGGCGCGAAGAAAACTCATCATAGCCAGTATATTGTGTGTCGTATTTATGATAGGAGAAATTGTCGGTAAGTTGATTTTTTTTAATTTAATGATATAAATTATGTCAAGACTATGTTCCTTCTACAAACATTCAAATAAGTAAAAGACCAAGACAGTACTACAAGTGTATTAAAATTTGCATATTTGTATAAGGCGGAGATGACTTTAATTTGAATGAAAGTTATATACATACCAATTATTAAGTACACGTGCACTCACTAGTTCGATTATATTACGTACTCTTGCACTTAATAGTCCTTCTATATTAAGTACACGTGCACTTAATAATATCTGTATTGCAGGCGGGTACATCTCAAACAGTCTGGCGATCGCGACGGACGCGGCCCACCTCCTCACAGACTTTGCTAGTTTCATGATATCTCTTTTCTCGTTGTGGGTCGCTAGCAGGCCGGCTACAATGCGGTAAGTTGACAGTATTTTTATAGGTAGGATAAACCTTCATATAGATTCCTACGTATCAATCTGACTTATTTATGGTAGTTTTCATAGTCCACCACTTGCGACTGCTGAAGGAAAACATGAGATAACCTGCAGCCTAGTTTATAATTTATCTTTGAAATGGCAGTGCTCCGAGCTTCTTCCACTAAAAATTGCATTGATTTTATCATTAAGATCAGTGAAAATTATGATGGAATTAAGTCATGGTATAGATGTCTTGAATCAGATCAATGACGCAGTTTATATTTTTGACATAAGACATATTTTGTCGCGCCTTGATTCTAATGCCGTGGCGGAAAATGGCATGATGCGTTGTGCCACGATGGTCATTTGGTTTACATCTGCCAGGCTTTCCGTGACGGCTGACTTTTCCAGTTATCCAACCTGCACAACATATATTACGTCTTAAGCAATTTCTCAATTGGTTGCCTGGAAGAAATTGCTTACAGCGATAAGGCCGTCTTTTGCGCATCTTCCTCTCTTTTTTTCTAGTTATGTATCTGTACCTTGTGATTACTTGTGTGCAAATAAAGTGTTATTGTTATTGTTACTTAAAATGGGTTGTTTCCAGGATGCCCTTCGGCTGGTATCGAGCGGAAGTAATAGGTGCTCTAACGTCGGTGCTTCTGATCTGGGTGGTAACAGGTGTGCTGGTTTACATGGCAGTGCAGCGGGTTATCAACCCCGACTTCGAGATCGACGCCACTGTCATGTTGATCACTTCTGGAGTTGGCGTGTTGGTCAATCTCATGTGAGTATACGTGTGACATCATACATTGAGGTGATAGGCGCGCTGACGTCACTTCTGGAGTTGGCGTGTTGGTCAATCTCATGTGAGTATACGTGTGACATCATACACAGAGGTGATTGGCGCGCTGACGTCACTTCTGGAGTTGGCGTGTTGGTCAATCTCATGTGAGTATACATGTGACATCATACACTGAGGTGATAGCCGCGCTGACGTCACTTCTGGAGTTAGCGTGTTGGTCAATCTCATGTGAGTATACGTGTGACATCATACACTGAGGTGATAGGCGCGCTGACGTCACTTCTGGAGTTGGCGTGTTGGTCAATCTCATGTGAGTATACATGTGACATCATACACTGAGGTGATAGGCGCGCTGACGTCACTTCTGGAGTTGGCGTGTTGGTCAATCTCATGCAGGGCTTGCATACCTGGTTAAAATTCTAAACCAGCTCACTCGATGCGCCATACATTTAAAAAAAGAGCGTTTTAAATCAGTTACGGTTGAGCAAAACCATATATTATTTCTGGTTATGTTCAAAGCGCGATATCATTTCAGTTCCTGTTCAAAATACCGGAAAGACCCAAAATATTTCGCTCTTTTCGACGATCGTGTTCTATCTCGTCTAACTATGATTATTTCTCACTCTCGCTCGATATAAATCTAACCAATCTACACGCTGAGACTTGCAAATGCGTAAGTGAGATAAAACGCTGAGCGATATACCCGTCCTTGTCACTCGCCCGCGCGGGATTAACCAGGTAATTTCCGCTCGCGAGACCGATTCAAAAGGGTTTTCACTCCGATCGTAATGGCCCGAGCGTTACTGCGTAACCAGGTCAAAACACTTATTTTTTAGGTTTTTTATTAACCGGTTTCAAGCCCTGATCTCATGTGAGTATACATGTGACATCATACATTGAGGTGATAGGCGCGCTGACGTCACTTCTGGAGTTGGCGTGTTGGTCAATCTCATGTGAGTATACGTGTGACATCATACACTGAGGTGATAGGCGCGCTGACGTCACTTCTGGAGTTGGCGTGTTGGTCAATCTCATGTGAGTATACATGTGACATCATACACTGAGGTGATAGGCGCGCTGACGTCACTTCTGGAGTTGGCGTGTTGGTCAATCTCATGTGAGTATACGTGTGACATCATACACTGAGGTGATAGGCGCGCTGACGTCACTTCTGGAGTTGGCGTGTTGGTCAATCTCATGTGAGTATACATGTGACATCATACACTGAGGTGATAGGCCGCTGACGTCACTTCTGGAGTTGGCGTGTTGGTCAATCTCATGTGAGTATACGTGTGACATCATACACTGAGGTGATAGGCGCGCTGACGTCACTTCTGGAGTTGGCGTGTTGGTCAATCTCATGTGAGTATACATGTGACATCATACACTGAGGTGATAGGCGCGCTGACGTCACTTCTGGAGTTGGCGTGTTGGTCAATCTCATGTGAGTATACGTGTGACATCATACACTGAGGTGATAGGCGCGCTGACGTCACTTCTGGAGTTGGCGTGTTGGTAAATCTCATTTGAGAGTGTTTTCTTTTTGATATTACGCGCACTGCAACCAGATTGCGGACCTCCTTGACAAGGGAGATTTTAGGAGCACCCATAACCAGAGAGCGTGTATGAAGAGAGTGATGAGTGTAGAGGAAGCGAGAGAGATCTGTAAGGATCGTAGCAGGTGGAAATCGCTAGTCTCTGCCTACCTCAACGGGAAAAAGGCGTGATAATATGTATGTATGTATTATGCAACAAATGAATGTCACGTTTGAACAAAATAGTTTTAGATAACATGTTTATAGTAGCCAAAAGCCACTTTCGCAAACACGTGTTTCATATCTTAACACTTTAGCGGTCACTCGATGTGACAATATATGTTTTGTCGTTATAAAACTGCTATAGCAGTCTAGTGACCGGTTTCTCGATACATCTAGGTTTTCCTAATAAGGAAGTCATTACGTTTATCTAGTTTATAAGCATTCTGCAGTATATACATATAATCATATATGTGTATTATGTTAATTATACTGTTTTATAATATTCCTCATATATTGCAACAAATAAACGATTTGCCATTTTAATTTTTTACTCACTACACTTCTGACTCATCAAAAAAAGTGTTATGTTGTCAGGGTTCATGTATGTATGTATGTAAGTTTCTTTATTCCACCATAAGTCCCGAACGGCTTAACAGATTTTGATGTGAGAGGTATTTTTAGATTCCTTGCATTTCTCCGAGTAACATAGGCTATATGGGGTTTCAGTCATATTTTTTTATTTTTGCACAACGAACGTCAAGCTCGAAGTGCATTACTCTCGACTCGTGACAGTTGCGCCAGTTTCGGAACACAAATTGTCTCTATTGTATTCATATTGCACTTATAGGTTTATATGAGTAACTGAATATTTAATAATTAGGTTTTTTAGATTCTGAAACTTATCTCCGACACACGTTTTCCTGCCTAATTGTTCAACGACAGAATCTAGTTGTTAGGCTGTCGTCGGTTCACCCATAAATGAATCGTACTGTCGGCGAAACGTTCGTAGTTGTTAGGTTCTGTCGTTGAACAATTAGGCAGAGAAACGTTTGTCGGAGATAAGTTTCAGAATCGCTTTTTTAAGATATTTATAATCAGTTTAGGTTTTCTGTTTCAGAATGGGTTTGACATTACATCAACACGGCCACTCACACGGCGGCGGCGGCCACGGCCACTCGCACGGCAGCAGCAATCCTGTTCTCAATAACAAGGTAATGGGAAATATTCCGCTAAACTTGACACAGATGGCGCGACCAGCGCACGCAGTAAACTAACCAACCGTCGCCATGGTGCACGACTTGTTAATGTCAATGTCAAAAACAATAATAATTGACCGAGCGAGCGAGGGCTATAATTCTAGTTGTGGCGAAAACACATTGTTTGTATGTATGTTTGTTCCGCGATAACTCTCGAACCGTTGAATTGATTCCGATGATATTAAGAATATGTGTAGCAACTATCCACAAATTTAAGTTTGTTCATGCAACAAAATTGGTTCAGCCGTTTTTGAGAAATACGCATTTTTAAGAAAATAAATATTTTTAAAATAATAATCGCTAGTCGTCTAATAGCCGCCATACACGATCAGTTTTAACTGACAGTTTTAACTGTCAGTGAAAACTGAGCGTGTGTACTATGAAAACTGTACGAAAACTGACAGTTTTCATGGCAAACACGCTCAGTTGTCACTGACAGTTAAAACTGTTCAGTGAAAACTGTCAGTTATAACTGATCGTGTGTGGCGCCCATAAGTTCGCGGCGAACCACTAGTTCATATAATTGTATTGTATATTCCCCAGAAGGAGCGATCGGAAGGTTCCGACGTGGAAAGTTCAGCTTCCGCCCCGCACTCACACTCTCAAACCGAGAACATCAACGTGCGAGCCGCCTTCATACACGTGCTGGGGGACTTCTTGCAGAGCTTCGGAGTCTTCGTAGCAGCTATTGTTATCTATTTCAAGGTGTGTTTCTTATAAACTGATGATTTTTTTTTGGAAAATAAGTAAATTTTGATACGACAGAAAAATCACCAACATTGTTTTTTTTTAGGGTTCCGAAGTAAACAAGGAACCCTTTAAGTTTCGTCATGTCTGTCTGTGGCTTAGCTCAGAGACTACTAGTACTAAAAAACTGTAATTTGGTATACATATTTATCACGGGGAGCGAACTGTACTACAATGCGCGTGGCCCGACTCACTTTACCAATTATTATTTTTTTACTGAGGGTTTTCTTTTTTCCGCGCACTAGTTTGCGTTACTGGCGAGTGCGATCTGTCAGATAGTACAATACTGTCATTTGAATTTGACAAATGATGACAATATTATGTCAACTAGTTAGCGGAAAAAAGAAACCCTCATTTATAAAAAAATGTCTACGACGATAACACCTATATCTTTTAATGGGCAATTTTCCGAGACTCAAATTAAAAAAAAGAATAGTTTCAGATGTATTCATAGATGTCGCTTAGTAAAAGGCGAGTCCACACAGAAAACAACAATGGACGGGATTGGCATTTCTTTTAAATAAAAAAAACCGGCCAAGTGTGTGTCGGACCACGCCTAAAGTAGGGTTCCGTAGTCATTTTTGGCACCGCGCTGTTTTGCATTTCTTGCATCATCATCATCTCCCCAGCCTTTTCCCGTATCTCACGGGGTCGGCTACCTAATTTGGAAAAAAGTATATATTTTTATTTTATTTATAATTTCAAAAGTATTCATCACAGGATACCCGAAACAATTTTAAATAAGAGTTTCCGCGCCTGTTTCTTTGCGTGAGTGATTTGAAGTTTATAGGTCCAAGACTTTAGAAATGACAGGGGGAAACACCGTGTAAACGACTTTGGCGGGCTATATCTCGCAAATGGTAAAGCTGATAAAAAAGTGTTGTATGGAAACCCTACCTTATTTTCATAGTCCTTTTCAACGATACCCCACGCAAGGGGGTGCACTCAAAAAAATAATTCAGCCCTTCCCTTTACATATATGGTACCCTTTACCCTTAAAAGAGGTAATTTTAATTTTTTGTATTTTTAAAATTAGATCTATATGTGAAGTATCCTTAAGAGTGTATCACGTCCGCGCGCCCGACCGAGTTTAGGTATTTGATAGACCGCAGCTGGCTGTGTGCAAGTCACACGCACACATCGACGTGAGATTGCCGCCAATCCGAAGTAATAAGTGACAGGGAGCCGGCAAAGAATTTGTTGGTACCTATTGGTACCTATATAATTATTTTTTCTTGCTTTACGGTAATAAATACTAAAAATAAAATTACGTAAAACATACTTGGCGTGACTTGGCGGTAAAATGGACACGAATGCCGCGACAGAAAATAGCATGACCGTCGTGCCAGGATGCTAAGATGTTAATTTTTCGGGATAAGGTTTACAAAAATAGTATTTTTGGATCCAAGATGGCGGACAACTTTTTTTTAATTTTGCAATATGGGTATGGTTTTATAAGTTTTTCAGTGCGCTGATTACGAAAATAACATTTATTTTGAGATCCAAGATGGCTGACAACTTTTTTTTCAATTTTACAATATGGGTATGGTTTTAAAAGTTTTTCAGTGCGCTGATTACGAAAATAACATTTATTTAGAGATCCAAGATGGCGGACAACTTTTTTTTCAATTTTACAATATGGTTATGGTTGTATAAGTTTTTCAGTGCGCTGATTGCGAAAATAACATTTATTTTGAGATCCAAGATGGCGGACAACTTTTTTTTCAATTTTACAATATGGGTATGGTTATATAAGTTTTTCAGTGCGCTGATTACGAAAATAACATTTATTTTGAGATCCAAGATGGCGGACAACTTTTTTTTCAATTTTACAATATGGGTATGGTTATATAGGTTTTTCGGTGCGCTGATGACAAAAATAACATTTATTTTGAGATCCAAGATGGCGGACAGTTTTTTATTTTATTTTACAATATGGGTATCGTTTTATGGGTTTTTAGGGACGCTGATGACCAAAATAACATTAATTTTAAGCTCAGCGTCCCCAAAAACCTATAAAACGATACCCATATTGAAAAAAAAAAAAAAAAACTGTCAGCCATCTTGGATCTCAAAATAAATGTTATTTTCGTCATCAGCGATACCAAAAACCTGTAAAATGATACCCATATTGTAAAATAAAATAGAAAACTGTCCGCCATCTTGGATCTCAAAATAAATATTATTTTCGTCATCTGCGTCCCTAAAAACCTTTAAATGATACCCATATTGTAAAATTGAAAAAAAAAATTGTCCGCCATCTTGGATCTCAAAATAAATGTTATTTTTGTCATCAGCGCACCGAAATACCTATAAAACCATACCCATATTGTAAAATTGAAAAAAAAGTTGTCCGCCATCTTGGATCTCAAAATAAATGTTATTTTTGTCATCAGCGCACCGAAATACCTATAAAACCATACCCATATTGTAAAATTGAAAAAAAGTTGTCCGCCATCTTTTATCTCAAAATAAATGTTATTTTTGTCATCAGCGCACCGAAAAACCTATACTGATAACTGATGAACCTATAACTGATTACAAAAACTTATAAAGGGATACCCATATTGCAAAATTAAAAAAAAAAGCTGCCCGCCATCTTGGATCTTGATTTGGATTTATTTTGATTTTTATGATTTCGATTTCTATGACTTCGATTTATTACGATTTCTATGATTGCGATTTATTACGATTTCTATTTCATCAAAAATTGTCGGCTATCATGAGTATGAAAATGGTACCTATATAAATTTAAAAAAGATTAAAAGTAATAAATATGCAACTCTGATCTACATTACTCTCTGCTGTCTGCGAATACACGAACACGCGAAAATTAAAGGCCTCCCGAGCAGCAGAGCGACGTGGATTCCCCTTGACTCTTACCGGCAGACTGATTTTTCTTGGGCTTGGAACTCGTATATATTGAGCGTTTCGCTGCCATAGTAAAAATGTATGGGGGATTTCTTTGTGAATTGCTACGATTTTTAACATTTTTTCCGAGTTATTTTTCAAAAATCAAAAACCAGCAACTTGTAGCTAGTTTAATAAACTCGCGATTTAACATTATGTAGAAATTATGATTTGTGTTTTACATAACGATTTCGTTAAAGCCGTGAACCTTGTTTTTCGTGTTTTCCGTTTTTTCTAGAAGGTATAGACGCAAAAATAACAGGCAAATTATTTTTTTCTGTCTCGTACAAGTAGTAGCAGTTATTTGAGAAGCCTATTGTACTATTTTTATTATCATTAATGATCTAGATTTAGCACCAGGATCGATTCAGTAACTCCTGTTTTGGCTAAAAACGTGTGATGCAGGCTTAAATTAAGTTACATGCAATTCAGTCCATAAACGTAGAAGATATTCTGCTGTGACAGACTCGGACGGACGGACTGAACGATCTTATAAGGGTTCCTTGTCGGACTACGGAACCCTACAAAACATCTAAAAAATATCAATGTTGTGATTTGTGCAACTGTCAAACTGTAAGTTGTTTTTTCTGCCTCTGGTTGACAGGGAAAAGCGCACAATAGTAGATACAGTCTTTATTACGGCTCGGCTTTCATAAAACGCCATCTATTGATATTTTATTACATTTTTTTTCTTTATTTGACCTGTCAGAAAATCGACCATTGCACCTGTGGCAAAGAAAAAATACACTAATGCGAAAATAAGCGACACTTGAGCATGGTGCCGTAAAATAGCTTTTGGCTTTGTGTGAGTGACTGGATGATGGCGGGGGCGTTGAGAGGCGCGCGGGACGGGGAACCAACTTCCACCTGATGTTTATATTATTATGTCTTTCCTCAGGGCTGCTAGAAATGACGCGGTCTATCACTCATGTCAATCATGTTATGACCGGTGGGCGCTATTGTCAAATACTATAGAGTTTAGAGTTAAAATTTTGCAATTTTTTATTACTCATCAACCCTAGTGTTGCAAAATCCGGCTCAAGGAGTATTTTTTTCCTCTATGGTCGAACTCTCACGTACAGGGAGTGTCACGGGTGTGCCTATGGTGTATCAAGTTCGCTATTTACATGTATTGTAATAAAGGAAATAAATAATTTGTAAATACTAAAATTGAATGTATTTGTTGCAGCCGGCGTGGGTACTAGTGGACCCGATCTGCACGTTCCTGTTCTCGGTGCTGGTTCTGATCACAACCTTCAACATCATCAAGGATGCCTTGCTGGTGCTCATGGAGGGGTCGCCACGTGGGCTGGACTTCCAGGTAAGGAGTGAAGTACACAACTATTCTAACGTAATATAAGATTGAACGTAGATTAAGTATATGCTATCCGGACAAACCTTCGTGGTATTTGATTTGCATAAATTGCTTTTTGTTTGAAAAGAAATAAATTAAAAAAAAAAAATTACACGAGTGACCAAAAAAGGAGTGTTATGTTTTCAGGGTTCATGTATGTTTGTAAGTTTATTCCAACATAAGTACCGAATGGCTTAACGGATTTTGATGTGAGAGGTATTTTTAGATTCCTTCCTTGCTCCTGAGTGACATAGGCAATGTGAGTTGTTAGTCGTGTTTTTTGTTTTTTTTTTTAATAATTGAGGAGCTTGCAGCAAAAGGGGGGAAATCCAATTTATAAAAAAACTGCGTCTCTTATGAGTCAACCGATAGCGTTCTTTCTGTTGTTTGAATTTTTAGTGAAAAAACAGTACTGGTAAAAAAATGGATTTGCCCCCCTTTTGCTGCGCTTGCAGGAAAAGGGGGGCAAATCCATTTTTTCCGAAAGACGGAAAACGAAGCGTAAGATATCCGACTGCTAGGTGGGTCGACGATATGTAAGTAGTATTGCTGGCAAGAACTGGATTGCGATGGCCCAGGATAGAGAAGGTTGAAGTAGACAGTAGAGAAGGTTGAAGTAGAAACTGACTGAGGATGGTTTGGCTAGTATTAGCTGTTGGTTGGAAGATAGCCTATTAACTCTAAATCCTACTAAATGTAGCTTTATGTGTTTCTCGATAACAGATGCAACCAGTCCAGATATTAATTTTGCAATAACTCTACACACATATCCTTGTAATCGTATGTCCCAACGGCATTGTCTTGAATGTGCGAATCTCATCAGAGTTAATAATGTCAAATATCTCGGGGTGTTAATAGACTATAAACTAAAATGGGATGTACATATAACGATGTTAGCAAAAAGAGTCCGAAAGCTAATATATGCATTTAAAAATATCAGAGAAGTTGCTGAGACAAATTTGTTGTTGAGAATATATAAGGCACTTTGCGAGTCTATACTTAGTTATTGCATTTGTTCATGGGGAGGTGCTGGTAAAACTATTATTATGGAACTCGAACGTTCCCAGCGGGCAGTTTTAAAGGTACTCATGCGTCGCCCGTTCCGATTCCCAACACATCAGCTATATCAGGAAACAAAAGTTCTCTCTGTGAGAAAATTATACATATACAATTGTATTCGTAGGTATCATTCCAAAGTAGTCCCGAGCCTCCCTGAGAATAAAAAAAGAATAGACCGCTGCCCAGTTCCCTGTACTAGAACTAGTTTTGCACAAAACCAATATAATTTTCTTGCTCCATATCTGTATAATAAAGTCAATTCTAAATTCAAAATCAAAAGTCTCAATAGTTCAAAAATTAAATCTGAAATTACGAGTTGGTTAGGCAGTTTTGATTACGATGGTACTGAAGAACTATTTCATATATTGTGTTAAGTGTAGTAACTATAATTTTCTATTGTAATTAACACGTACTCCATATTATATATTATTTTGTAACAATTTTAACCTAGTATAAATAAGTGTTACTAAAAGTGTACATGTAATCTAAAAATATATGAAACAAACTGTTCATTAGTAATAAGGCTGATGGGAAGAACTGGTTCCCGAGATACAGGTACTCCTAGTTCGGGAACCAGGGCTACATTTAAACTTGTAACTTGTTTGTTGACAATAAAGATTATTATTATTATTATTAGACAGGGGGAGGCTTACACCCAGCAGTGGGTAATAGAAAGCTGACGATGATAAATTGGCTTGTATAATAAAGTCCGATTAGAATCTAAACTTGGGTCGGACTTTAGCAACTTCACTCCGGTCTTTTTGACAAATGTATGGTTTACAGAAAAAAAAATGTTTCAAAAAAAATTATCGTTTTTAATTTATCTTCTACAAAGTAACCAATCAAGTGATAAACTAAGTACTTTTTTATATAAAAATTTCTAAATTACTCGACCTTGGCCGCGCTGGTGCGTTGGTTAGTGGCAATTACATATCGAAATGTGAAGAATCAATTTTTTTACTAACTTTCAATATATTTATTTCATTTGGTGGAAAATAAAATACTGTAAATAAAACACAGAACATATAAAAGAGGTTAGAAAGGAGTTGTGGGCGGGGCCGGCGCGCCAAGCATGCGAGCGACCGCTCGTATCTTTACAAAAACACGTGACCGCGCCGTTTAGTCGCTCGCGAACTCTAGCGGAGTAAGTATTGCGAAGCGCTGCTACAAAATTGTACGAAAATGCCTTCATGTGCGGTAATTACTTGTCGAGCGAGAAGCCAAGAGCTTAATATAAACAAAATATGCGTTTCTTATCATCGGTAAGTAAAAAAACCTCTAGTAAATACGATATTTCGATACCTCCTACGTAAAGTATCGTAACTGCATTTCGTCAACTTTACAGCACAGCCGTTTAAAGTTCCGCTTCTAGTTTATTGATGATTATTCTGAAAAATTAAATCCCAAAATTTTTACAAATTTGCAAGTGAATTAAGAAATAGGTACGTAATAATTAAGTGTACTAGGTTAAATAATATTTGTTCTAGTTTTTGAGAAAAGTCATTTAAGATATTTTACGTGGATAATCCTATGAAGTAAAGTATAGTATGTCGTACTTACCATGATTTACTTTGGACGGTTAACAAAACTATTTAACTTATGTCATAGATACTATATTCTACGTAGTAAAAATTAGTAAAAAAATATAGTAAGTAATAGATAATATATTCTACTCCGTTTAATCTGTAAATAATAATATCTTAAATTTAGCAATTTCATTGCAATAATAGAAAATAATAAAAACATGTTGAAATCAAATTTTTTATTGTTACTACCATGATTTTTTATCATGTGTATCATAATAATTTTAGTAGGTACCTAAAGTACCTACTATAAAATTAGATAACAAAAGTACTATAAAATTAGATTCAACATAACTTGTTTTAAATAACTTTGATTGAACTTAATTATAAACTTTGAAAAAACGAAATAAATCCCTTCTTGGGACAAAAATAATAACAACTAATATAAATCAGTCTTATACATTTGAGTTAGGAAGTAGGCAAGTACCAATCAGTAAATTCTTGAAGATGTAGGAAAAACATTATCATTGGTTTTCTTAAACTTTGTATTATTACTCATAATCGTAAGTTTAAAATAACATTACAGATTTGAACAGCATAACGAACTAACTCATGATGGAACAAATTTATAAAAAACAGTAAATTAAAATTTAAAAAATTATTAGCAAATCTCATCAATATGTAAATGAAGTTCCTTATCTAGGGGAGATCATGATCCAACTGATTGGAGATTTATAAAAAAATCATGACAACCAATGGGAATAATTCCAGAATTACACATATTAATTAAAACGTCTTTTTTGGCTCTTGCGATTAGAAGCTTACTTGGGTACCACGATTCAACTGATAATAAAGAATTTGTTGAATTTTGCCGCGTTGTACATTTTTTTACCGATAGAACATATTAATCATTTCATTAACAAGTCTATAAATTAAAGTAAAATTACGCCTTGATGCTGTATCCATGAAAACCCTACGATTAATTCTGTTTCTGCACTAAGTAAGCTACATAAGCCCATTGTTTTTCTCTGTTACCTCTCCAAAATTTATTAAAAACGGCAATTCTTTCATCGTTACTAATTTTCGAAGAACATGTTTGTCTACACTTCTTCAAACACATCGGTTTTATTGTTCTAGTGGTACCATCTCGACTGTTATATTCTTGGCCTAAATTTTTAAGCGTCTTCCTCTTATTATCAATCCAATCTGCAACATACCGACATCCTTTCGAGAAATCTTCTTTCTTTTTCTAGCACAACTTGGCATTGATTTAACGGAGTGTTTGCTTGTGGTGTTGTTAGTAGATCGGTAGTGGATGAAATGACTGATAACGGTTCCTGTAAAGTTTTCTCAATATAACAAGGTCAGAAGTAATTTTCACAATCGTAGTCTAAATGGTTTGTATCACACTTTGGGGAAGGAATAGATGTAATATTACTATGTTCATATGACCGGTTAGTATTATTCTCGGATGATTCTATAACAATAAATTGTTAAATTAATATTATGTACATGAATAATATAATTTACTATGCATTACCAAGAAATTGACACAGTTCACCTTCTTGTGTACCATTTGCTTCTAAATTAATAAAATTAAGTGCATCGTCAGGGTTTGCATCAAAATTTTCATTGATTTCTGATATCGGACCTAAAAATAAATAACTTAATAAAAATCTTCGTTATATATTCTAAGAACAATTCACGAACCGCAAGAAAATAGTAAAAAATATAAGTATACCAAAAATCTGTTTGTTTAAAGAAATAAAACTTACTATTCCGCGATGTAGTAATACTACAATCTTGGACGTTGTTTTCTATCTCTATCTCTGAATCGGACCTAAAACTAATCATCTGCTCAATGGCATCTAAATTAATATTTAAAGGCAAACGTGATTCTAAAAAAACAAAAATATCTGTTAAATTTGACGATTTTATGACACGTATAATGTGGTAAGTTACATAACTTACCGAAGTAATCTATAGGAAGTAGTACATACGATAAAAAAACAAAATAAACGCCGACGTAAAACATCGTATGTACATGTTCCGATATATATATTTTTTATTTTACGGTGTAAAATATCTTATTTTATACATACGATATTTATTTTCTAAGTAATAACGACGTAAAATATAGTAAGTATGAGATATTATATTTTACATCGGCAAAAATATATTTTTTTAATAATATTTAAAAATACACAAAATTACATAACTAGAAACAGAACCATTACATACCTTCATTTCTCTCTGCTGCGCTCCCCCCCGCGTTCTCTATGGTAACTGATATATACGATACGCCCGCGCGTGCCGTGCGTACCCGCACCCCCGCGTATTCTATTGGTAGTATAGTATACGATTTTATACACGGACAACATTTAGTATACGATATTTTGTGGTCTGAATATCTAGACCTTCTAATAAAAATATCACATTTTTTATTTTTGCAGACGATAGTTCTTATGTTTAGAAGTACGAAAATGAAGAAAAGTAAAAAACCGCAAATTGTTGGTTAAGATACTTTACGTAGGAGGTATCGATTTTAGTCAAAATCTTTCAAAGGTCATTAAAATATTTTTTTTTCTCCAAAAAATATACATTGCTGTCTGCATGCGTTCGTTATTTTTGCAACGTCAAACATACCGCGTAGTGGAGTGCGCGGTAACAACGTGGCATTAGCTCTAGTGCTGGGCGTAGTGAGAGACGATATTTATCGATATCGTCTTTCAAAGTCATATATTTATAAATGTTATAAATTAATGTTAATGTGGAAAGACTATATTAAGTAATGCGAATAATCATTATTATAACAAGCTTTTATTTAACTTGCAATATATGTATGTATGTATGTTTGTCCGGGTGGAATCTTGCAACTGAATTTTAAAAACCAGTTATCTTTTGAAACTGTTATACGTCAGTACCTACACGAATAGATTGAAAGATTTAAAAAAATATATTTTAGTCGCGAAAATATTACGGCATTTTGTTGGCAGTACATTGTTTGATGACATATCATTTCATCAATTTGGTGAATTCCCAACATCGAACCATGTAACGGATCTAACTAAAGTCGTTATTGAGAAATATTTAAACATTCGCTTACACTTTTTACTAAAAAAATCTTTAGAAAAACAAACCAAGCGACAACTTCTTAATAAATATATCTTGTTCCAAGGTCAATAAATATAATATTGTAAGAAATGTAATTTGTTTTATTTTCCATTTTACTATATCACTTTTGTATGTAACAGTATTGTTGTTTGAATTATGTTATTGTTTAATAACAAAATTTAATATCGATAATTAAGTCATTTAAAGTTTAGTCAAGCACTAGCGTAGTTTACAAACACAATCACACTAATTGTACATGGATTGCGTGCTTGCGTATGATTGGTTCAGTTTGAAATTGCGTGATGACGTGGCGCTATGATTGGCTAGATTGGAAATTGCAAGAGTGTGCGAAGCTTCGTACTCATTATGGCAAATGTGTGGTAACGGTGAAAGGTGGGGCGGATTAGGCGACACTGGTTCTCATAGAAACGGCGCATTATAGCCATTCTAACCTCTTTTATATGTTCTGTGAAATAAACATTAAAAAAAAAATATTTCTAATTTTCTCCAATTTATTATTTGTACACCGTACAAAGTCAGTTTAGTGAAGTTTCGAATGATAAGCTGACAACTTGACGAAAATTATAAAAAACGATAGAATTTAAATCGCATAGTACCTGTTTTATAAAAATGTGTTGTATAATGTGTTGCAGGAGGTGGCCAATACGTTCCTATCACTGCCGGGCGTACTGCGCGTGCACAATCTACGCATGTGGGCACTTTCACTCGACAAGACGGCTTTATCTGCGCACCTAGCTATCAGTATGTGCTTTTTATTACACTAAAATATAATATAGATATATGTTCTCAATAAATAATTTGAATTTTAAAATGTACACTTGAGCTAATACCGCAATAGTTTTATAGACGAAATAGGATTTGCATAGCCTAACTGATTTGTTACTACCTAGCTGTTGCCCCGCGGCAAAAAGTATATTTTTTGTTTTTTTCATACAAACTTTAACCCCCTATTTCAGCCCCAGATTTTTTAAAGAATAAGCCTATATTTGACCCTGGATCTTCAAATATATCCAAATTTCATCAAAATCGGTCCAGTCGTTTAGCCGTGAGAGTATAACAGACAGACAGACTTTCGCATTTGTAATATTAGTATGTATGTTACTGAGCGACTGACAACGCACTGTCGAAACCACAGATCGTAACTACTGGGCATTAAGTTGAAATTTGGCATCAATTTCCAGCTTATTCTTAGAAGGAATTTCGAGAAATTCTTAGTGCAAGAGCACTAAGAGAGGATTCCCGAAAAACCGAATTATTTTTTTTGCGTATGAAGTCTCGGCTACATCCCATCTGACAAAATAAAATGGGGGATAATTTCCGGTATGTAGCCCGTATGAAGCTGTCAATAATTAAAACAATCCATTTCTCCAGGAAGCGGCGTGAGTCCGCAACAGGTGCTGGAGCAGGCCACTCGGCTGGTGCACGAGAAATACAACTTCTTCGAGATGACACTCCAAATCGAGGAGTTCAGCGATGGCATGGAAGACTGCAGCCAGTGTAAGATGCCGCAGGCCTGATACTACGGTGATTTGAACCCCTTGGAACCCCCTTTGTAAGGATTTGGTAACCCCTTTTAGTACTTGGAACCCCCTTTATTAGACCTTGGTAACCCATTTTATTAGGTCTTGGTATCAGTGTAAGATGCCGCAGGCCTGATACCTACGATGATTAGAACCCCTTGGAACTCCGTTTATTAGACCTTGGTAACCCCTATTATTAGGTCTTGGTATCAGTGTAAGGTGCTGCAGGCCTGATGCTACGATGATTTGAACCCCTTTTTACCCCCTTTATTAGGATTTGGTAAACCCCTTTTTAGACCTTGGTAACCCCCTTTATTGGATCTTGAGTACCCCTTTATAAACCTGGTACGTGCATTTATGAGAACTTGGTAACTTCATTTAAAACACCTTGGTAACTTAATTTATTAGACCTTACCTTTGTAACCCCCTTTATTAGACCTTGGTGACTCTCTTTATTAGACCTTGGTAACTCCCTTTATTAGAACTTGATTACCCCCTTTATAAAACTTAGTAAGTTCATTTATTAGACCTTGGTGACCCCCTTTATTAGACCTTGTAGATAGATAAATTACTTATTAATAGTAAATAACAGCCGCGTGCCACACACTATGCTAAATAAAAAAATCTGTCATGCAAAAGTATAAATCTAAAGACAGTAATAAAACCAGCTGTAAAGTGTATAAGCAGTGTTGCCGAACAATCGATAGTTTTGCTATCGATAGTAACGATCTGACAAATTTCGCGTCGCGATGTTAAGCGAGATAGACTTAGAGTTGCGCCAAGGAATGAGCGAGATGCACAGTCCAGAGCATTATTAGGCTCTAGACAAACGGACGCGAATTCCGCGCAAACGAATTTACGCATCCCGCTCACTCCTTAGAGCATCTCATAGTCTATCTCGTTCGTTTCTGAATTCGCCTCTCTTTGGCCAGAGTCTTAAACTTCATTTAAAAAATTAAAAAAAAAATGTAAAAAGAATGTTTTCTTTTATAAACAGAGCTATTTAGTCAACGACAGCCAAATAGAATAGTTGACAAAGACAGCCAAAGCAATTTCGACACTCTGTAGTTAAATTTAGAGATATTTTTCCTTTGCAGCATATTGTGGAGTGCCTTCTGTATCTATAGCAAAATAATGTATTCTATGGTCCATCGTCCAATCGTTTTCTAGTAACAATCTTGCGAATTTATATTATATGTAGGATAAATTAATGAAATAATTAAATCAATTCTCTCTCTTTTTGTTTTTTTTTTATATTACTATATTTTTTTTTTTTAATTTCTGTTCTAACGTGAATATATGATGGTACTTTCGCATAAAAATTCACGTAAAAAATTAATAGACAAAGAATAAGCAATAAGTTCCTACATTACATGTACTGGATTTGAAATAGTGTTTTAATATTTATAGTGAATTGTTTATTTATTTTGATAAATTTACCGTATTTTCGTGCTTTTGGTTTTGATGAGCTGTTCGTACAGCTGCTCAATATTCATTTAAGTATTAAGTCCTTAGATTAAAAATAATACTAACGTAGTATTATATTATTCTTAATCTGAGATTAGGGAATATTATAAATATATATATATGGTAAAAATATTTATGTATTGAAAATACTGCTTATTAAAGTTATACAAAGATATGGGCGGTATATGCCCGCCATTATATATAGGTATAAAAAAATATATACAAATGAATTATTTATCTATAAATGGTCGTTGGCCGTGATTGTACGTCAGCATTTCATAGTATACTATATTTATTGTATAACATATACAATTATACAGGGTTACTTGTTAAACATATAATATTATAAAACAAAAACATATATGCAATTTTTCGAAATTTTATTGCATGCGGAATACGGATTTCGGATAGATTTTTATTTCGGGTATCCGTTTCGTCTATTACGGTTAATGTTGTTGATATTATTCATCTGTAAGTTATATTTATTACTATAATATAAATGTTTACTACGGAACCAAAACATCAAAATTAGTGAAATAATAAGTATAGTTAAGTATTAGACACGTGTATTGTATGTATACTTACATACAATACACGTTTCTAAGTCCAATTTTAAAGTACCTTCTACCTTGTATATTGAGTATAAATTAAAGGCCTTACAGGAAAAATACAATTGCTAATATATTTAATGTACAAATGTACAATATATAAATAAATTAGTTATAAGAAAATAAAAATATAATAGCACAGATTGATGAATCTACTATTGTTCTATTTATTTTCTTATATATTTTTATTGTTATGGTTTTTTACCTATATATTTGCTCAATGATATTAAAGCATGTATATCTATCGTATATAATCTTGTCCCTAATTTTTGGGACTTTTTTGATGAATTTTTATGAAAGAATTTGTTTGATATAGTACCTATGCAAAAATGTATTAATTTTATGATATTGAATAAGGCGGTCGACGCCAAGTCTTCCAAATGGTAGATATTAAGTGCCTGATGTATTTTAAACGGAAAATATATTTTGGAAAATTTATGGATTTTTATTATTTCAAAACCCGACATAGGTATCTCAATTTAGCAGCAATACAAACTTATTAAAAAGAATACTATCGACTATTTTTCCGTATTTAACAATCGATACTATCGTTATTGCTTAAAATTTCGATACTGGACTATTGAGCCAACACTACCAAGTCACAGGGCGGGCGCTTCATAGAAACGGGGCGCCAAATATACCTACTACTACTACAAATGAAACTGTACATCCGTGAACACGTCAGTAACACGTCAATGTGTACGTTTTCATAGTCATAACGTCCCGAAACACAAGACCTGGGGCCCTATTTTTGAAAGTGTGACATACCGCTGAAAACGAATAGACTATTATGTCGCACTCGTCCTATTATGTCACTAAAAACATAAAAGCCGTATTTTTGAAATCACTCGTCTAGCAATGTTGCCAGTGATATGAAAATAAAGCGAGAAACAATTTCTGTTCCATTCTAGGCAACGAAAACCGAATCGGTAACGAATCGAAAACAAAATGTTCGTAAATTTTTAATCAAAGAGAACGTAAGCGTTAAAAGGAACGCAAAAATGAAAATTTTAATAGACTTCATCTATATCCGTATCCGGTTGTCTATGTTATTCAAGATTTTGACGTAAGAAACGTTCGACTACCAAATCATACGAAAACGAGTGGTCTAGACCACTCGTTGCGAATTATTCGACATAGACAATTCAAAAATACGGAATAATTGATATCGAATGAAAAATCATTCGGCTCACGCTTTTTTGGTGAGTCACACTTTCAAAAATAGGGCCCCTGTTCTTGGAGAAGTGCGGGAGGGGCAGGGAGTTTCCTTTCTGTACGTAGAACTTATATTAATTCTGTGGCCAAGTGACAAGTGTCTAGAACACTTGTAAAAGTGACATAAGAACACTTGTAAGTAAACCACGGTCTAGTTATTATTAGTTTTTTTTTATTACTTAGTTGGTGATCGTATATTCCACGTAATTATCAGGCAGGCACAAGGTATTCGCCACCTGGCTGTAGTATGAGGCCGAGAGTCGCGCGGTGCGCGAGCGCATCGGAGACTTGTAGTCCACTTCGTACAGGCCGAAGCGTTCGCTGGGAAAAATAAAGAAAAAAAATATACCTACCTACTTTAAAATTGTACCTACTTAATCAAATTGGCTATGAAGTCGCCCAGTTCTGTTTTCTATTTGGGTGTGATAATTTCTGTGTTTGTATGTATCGAATCCACGATACAAGCTTAGCGCTTACTGTACTTATGTGCATTTATTTATACACTAGCTGGCGCCCGCGGCTTCGCTCGCATTAATCCATTCTTATCGGATGCCTACGTCATAACATCTACCTGCATGCCAAATTTCAGCCCGATTCGTCCAGTGGTTTGGGCTGTGCGTTGATAGATCACTATGTCAGTCAGTCAGCCAGTCACCTTTGAGTTATCCTAACTAATATTATAAATGCGAAAGTGAGATTGTTTGTTTGTTGGTTTGTATTGTTACCTCTTCACGCTTCTACTGAACTAATCGTCCTGAAATTTTGCATACACATAGTTAGAAGGACATAGGGTACCTTTCATCCCGGGAAACAGCACTGTTCCCGTGGGAAATTCACGCGGGCGAAGCCGTGGGCGAAAGTTAGTATGTATATACATTTAATAAAAATAAGCTTGAAACTATTTTTATAGTGATTTTGAAACAGTTGTGGCTATGCACTCGACTTACGTCCAAAAGGAGCTTGTTCGAATCTCATATTCAAAAAGATAAAACTGAAGTAAATCGTATCAAAGGGGATCAGGTTTATTTACTCCTAACGGTATCTCTGAGTTTGTAGATCAATCTGACTAATGTACGGTCATTTTCATTGACCACCACCTGCTTCCGGTGATGGAAAACATCGTGAGGAAACCTTTACACTAGACTGTTCAGATTCCTAGTGTGTAAACGGCTATTGCCACTAGATGGTGGTAGTCGTAAAAGTCATATCAGTCAGCATTTAGGCGACTTGATTAAATCTGAAGCCAGTGTAAGTTATAACACACTGGATAAGAAGAAAAGTGACTTACGAAAATCCTCTCATCCACTCAAAATTATCGATAAGACTCCAGTACGTGTATCCGATCACATGACAATTGTCTTTCAAAATGGCGTCGTGTAGCGCGCGCAAATAGCTGTCAATATAGTTGATCCGCCGCGGGTCGCGGACCCCGGCTGTCGAAGAGATCCCGTTCTCTGTGACCAGAGTGCGAGGGTTGCTGTAGCTGGTTTTGATCCAGTTCAAGGCTCGTCTGAAGCCCCAAGGAACTACCTGTAATAATGAAATATTACAGCAACATGAAAATTCCATAGAAATATATCCGCAACACGCTTCGTCCAAAGGCTTTTTTTTTATAACATAGGGCGGCAGGCAAACGAGCAAGCGGGTCACCTGATGGTAAACGATCATCGCTGCCCATGGATAACTGCAACACCACTCACAAGAGTGTTGCCGGCCTTTCAAGAAGATGTAGATTTTCGGTTTACAGAAATACATCCTCAACAAGCTTCGTCAAAAGAAAAAAAAATGAATATACCTAAGTACATACTATTTCTTTTTATGTTTAACTTTAACTTCCCAGTCACCGGATCCTCTCCGTTTATGGATGAATCCTACAACATTCGATCTCAACAATCTACTTTTACTTTTTTTTATAAGACCCTGTGTCGAACCAGGACCAAAGGTCCCAATTATGCTGGCTGCATTTTTGATATAGGTACTTTCTGCGGTAACTATCTACGTAGGCCAGATAAGACAAAGTTAGACTTAAGAATAAGACACCACTTACCCTCAACCAAGTAGAATTCGACCTGGGCCAGTCAGGTTTCTGAGTGATCCTCACGCCCATGTCGTCTTCGAAGGTAGGTTCACTACCAGAAACGTGTGACGCCTCCGCTGGGCTTGCTAGGTAGGTAGTGTAGTGGTTCAGGCCGAGGAAGTCGAAAGATCCCTAGAGTTACATTAAATTACATTTAAATTGGTTACACCAAGAAAATAAAGCACCAAGAGCTTTTTTTATTATAAGTGAGCATAAAAGGGCTGAAATTATAAAGATGGCACAGGTGCTATTTGACCAATTTCCCTAAGCTGTTTCCAATCAGCTAAAGTTATGTTAAAACATAGAATGTGCCAGCTGCTTCTCTTCCCGCGCAGATTGTAAATGTCAATCGAAGGAAAGGGCTTTAAACTGGGGATTCCTCCACTCATAGGCGATGGGCTAGCAACCTGTCACTATACCTTAATCTCCATTCCATCAGAGAGCCCACTTTTCAGCTAAGTATGGCCTTCTAGTCTCACGACTCTTGGCTCTGTCTGCCCCGTAAGGGATGACGACGTGATTCTATGTAGAGTTATGCCAAATCTGATAACCCCATTAGGACAAGGAGCTTATTTTATGACCGAGTTGGAATTTGCTTCAGCGATTATTAGTTAACTTAGTCTATGCTTCTGTTTGCTGACGCTATTTTGGTTAATGGTATCTTCGACCAGAAAATCTTCATTTGATACGATAGCTTAGCCGCGTGGAGTGGATCGCATAGTTAATGGAGCGTATAAGGGGCGACCAAGCGGAAAACGGCCTGTCGACCCAGATAACGCTGCTGGAGGGATGAAGTCCAAAGAAACTTGGAAGCCTTCCATAGAGCCGACTGGCAAGAAATGGCGCAGAACAGGAAAGAGTAAAAAAATACCTGTATACTCTGGACCTCATCGGGGGTGAAGTGCGGGAGGCGGGAGCGCGCGAAGTTCTGTATCCTGGACTTGTCGTCGACGCGCTTCCTCATGATCTCAGGGTAGTCGCCCTCCGAAGAGAAGATCGGATGAGCGAACCAGCCGAACTGGAAGTGTATCAATTTAACCTTAGGCTTTTTAAGACCATGATAGAGTACATATACGATAGACAGTAATAATGTTTTCTTTTCATAGAAAAAATTCTTAAAAATCATGTTTTTTTACTCTGGTTCCACGACCCCTATTCCCCTAATCAGGAATGCGTCAGCCGGGATCTCGTATGAGAAAAGATGCAGCATTATTGCGTCCGGTGAGGACGACGTCATTGAATTATTGACATAAACTCTCCAGTAATCAATATCGATGGCTTAGAGTGAAAACCTCGGATGTGATTTTTTTGGCAAAAGAAACATCCGAGGTTTTCACTCTAAGCCATCGATATATTTTGACGATATGAACGTGCTATTTATCATAGAATTATTTATCCAGGCTATTATTGCCTATTTAAATAAATACTTGGAGTTAGATAAAGAGCTGAATTCTAGGAAAAAAAATCAGGGAAATAATGTGAAATAAGTACCATAAACTGCCGCGCCGTTTCAGCCGCCTCCTGATCCTCACGCGAGGTGGTCGCTGGCTCCATCCACGGCATGTCCAAAGTGATGCCAATCCAACCTGTAAATAAAGTAAAATATCTGCTACTCCACTCACGTTGAAATTCCGAAATAAAAACACTCCGCAAGTTTCATCGAAGTCTCTCGAAGAAGTCAAAATCCGCTCAGCGATTGAGAAGTAATTGAAATATCTGAAGGCTAAGCTGTAAAGATAACATAATACGCTGTTTGTTTTCAAATGAAGCTTAAAAAATCAGACAGAATGAAACTTAAAATGTCTATTCTCCTTCTTACCTGGAGCTTTTGTGTCCTTCCTCTCTTGATACAACTTGTAGACCTTCCCATGGGCCCTCAGCACGTTGTGGCCACATATGTAGGCCTCAATACCGCTGGACCTGCCACCTGGTGCGTCATCCCCTCCATACCCGTCGTGACAGAAAGTGAGGGGTTCATTGAAGGTTATCCATATCTTCACAGAAGTTTTGAACCTGTCGAATAACACCTGCAACAGAAACATATGCCTTCAAAAGATAGAAAAATATCATGTTCCATCTTGACCTGATTGATCGAAACCAGGACTTCTTGCTCTGGATGTAAGTATCCATAAAAACGAGAAAGGGCGATTCTTTGTTTAAGAAAAGGTACAGCGCGAGGCTCATTGCATTAGCTGCCTTTTGCTATGATTATATTATTATATGGTTATCACTTTACGGGACAGTAAACGAGACACAATAGAAGTTTAATTGTTTTACTGCTATAGCAGTTTACTGTCCAGTAAAGTGTTATGGTCCTAAATCTTGGAAGGTTTATAATATACAGACTGCAGCGTAGTCAACGAAGTAGTCAGCCATCATGGGGTTGGTCCAGCCACCCAGGTCCTGTAGCGGCTGGGGCAGGTCCCAGTGGTACATGGTCACCACTGGCGCGATATTATTGAGCTCCAGCTCTGATATCAGCTCCGCGTAGTACTTTATTCCATCTTCGTTGATTTCACTGAAAGAAAAAGGTTTACTTTGGGTTTAGGTTGCTGTAGGCGCTAAAGCCTGGTATTGTGTATGTGGCGGACTGTAGTAATATAGGCGCTGAAGAGAGAATATTTTTATTCCTTTTACAATGGTTACAACTGTTACAAGTTAAATTGTATCGACCGTGAGAGTGGTTCGTAGGTGAGCTACGGAAGGATATATAGCTAAGATGCCTGCTGTTTCCTTCCACCGCCTAACTCTATCCACGCATCCAGTCCGCTGGTGTTGCCAGCTAGGCTTTAGCCGCAACAACTGCAAGCCTTTATGAGGAAAGCTCCACAAAAACTAGGTAAGTACTAGGCTAAAGGACCTTGAGTTTGATCACCATATTATTGACTTACTTGCTGAATCCAGTAGGAAGTATCCTGGACCACGATATAGAGAACCTGTAGAAGCTAACACCCAGATTTTTTAGAAGAGCTACATCCTCTCTCCACTGGTGGTAGGAATCAGCTGCTACGTCACCGTTGTTGTGGTCGAATACTCTTTCTGGGTGCGCGTGAGTGTAGCGGTCCCAAATGTTCTCGCCTTTGCCTGAAAAGTAAAGCTTTATAATAGCATTGATCAAATGTGGCCTAGAACAGGAGAAAAGAATGTCAGATCACCAGCAATGAGATAAATGACAATGAATGTAAGAAGCACATGACCAAGAATGATGCATATACAACATGAGAGTCTATTGTAGTGTATAAAGCGCCACCCCGTGTATTTTAAATAGGTACCGCAAAGTATGTTCTACTAACGATAGTGATTGCGATAAAAAAAAATGCACTGTTTCCGGTTAATATGTATCTATATGTTGTTATCATAATAAAGGTAATCACCAAATGACCCTTACACTATGCCCTTCAGTGGCAAAAAAGGGAGTTTCTTTAATTATTAAAAATACTAAACTAGAACCTTAGTATTACCTACCTGAAACATTCCAAGCGCCTTCTATCTGGTAGGAAGCGGTGGCGACGCCGAAGGCGAAGCCTCGTGGGAAGCAAATGCCGGAGCTCTCAGGTATATGACCGCCATTTACACTGAAAAATTATACTGTTAGACGAAATAAAGTACGGCTGTCGATGGCGTCTACACTCTACATGAGTGCAACCCTAGTTGGCGTGTAACATTATTAGAGCAAGGGTCTTTATCGGGAATAATTATAGGTAATTTCTTTCTACTGGAGTAGGTACGTAGGTAGATAGATAGATAGATACCTAATACGTTTATTTGTATCAGCTGAGACACATAACATAACAAACATAATATGAAATAAATGCAAAAAGTTCCTAAATATAGTAAAAACAATTTGACGTTACTATGTGCCGCAGTGATACAAATTGGTAATAACTCAGTGGTTGAATTGCCCCTACAGGAGCAAACACAGATTTTCAGTCATTACCATTAAAGGGACACGTTGAGGTACCTACTAAACATCGAAATTCGTCTAAAAGTTTTTCCCTGTAAGAGTAACATACATCCAAAAAAATAAACATCCAAACTAACTTTTACGTTTATTAATACTAGCTGCGTCCAGGGGTTCCACTCCCTTGAGAATTTCGGGATAATTTAAAATGTCATCGAACCTGCTTAGTGATTTCTGCGTGAAAGAGTGGGTACAAACATCCATGATCCATCCATTCTTACTTTCACTTCTTTATAATATCTAAATACTAATTGAAGCGGTGGTGGCCGAGTGGTAGAGCGCCCGCCTGTGGATGCAAAATCCCAGGTTCGAATCCTGCCCGGGCTACGTGAATTTGTATACCAATCTGACTCATGTTAGTTTTCATCGACCACCACTTGCTTCCGGTGAAGGAAAACATCGTGAGGAAACCTGCACTCTGTGTTGATGATTATCAGCTAGTGTGTGAAATGGAGAAGGCAATGGCAAACCACTCCATTAAAATTGCCAAGAGAGTCGTTGTGTGTGTTTTATTCCATACTAGCTTTTGCCCGCGGCTTCGCCCGCGTGAATTTCCCACGGGAACAGTGCTTTTTCCCGGGATAAAAAGTAGCCTATGTGCTATTCCAGGTCATTATCTACCTCTGTACCAAAGTTCATCGAAATCCGTCCAGTAGATTTTGCGTGATTGAGTAACAAACATCCTCACAAACTCACAAACTCACAAATTCACAAACTCACAAACTCACATCCAAACTTTCGCATTTATAATATTAGTATGGATAATGACAACGACGACCCTCAGTCATGTCATGAGGAAATACGACTAAAGAGAGAGAATTGCGCGTTGGAGCACCGATTCCAAAGGAATATTGGGATAAACATAAATTACCCTATGAGTTATTTCAGGTTTCGAAATCTGATCAGTAATTTCTGCATGAATATTCAAACAAAGAGTCATTCTTACAAACTTTAGAGGTGTTGACGTGTGTGTTGTAGCGCCCAATCTTCAAAACTATTTAAACTCAGTTTACTACTCACCGGTTAAATATAACACAAAATGCAACAACAGATCTCCAGAAAAACACCTCCATAATAATATTAGCCCGAGCTTATCACAATAGGTCCATCCGTTTAGAACAACGGCGGTGCTGTGAGAGAGTGATAAACTATTGACTTTGCATTTAATTATAAACAAACCTACGGGATGTAGCCAATAGTTAGTATACTATATGATATAGTTCACTATGATACAAGACAAGTGTGCTATGTTGTTTATTACCTACGATAGTAGACAGCGGCTTTGTGAATGAAATAAATGGAAATTATATAGTTAACATTATGTATGTGTGGTACGTATATGTACAATAATACTTGTATATGTAAAACGTTTATAATAGATATGATAAATATAAGAATAGATGGATAAATAAAGGTTTAGGTAAATAATGATGTCATATAAGTAGATATCAGTATATTGTATGTTTAGAGCTAAGAAAGAGCGGGGTCTCCTGGCCCTGGCACAGGCATTCTCCGTCATCTAGTTTATATAGGTAATCAAACTGCAGTTGATGAAATAAAGCTTTTTTTTTTTATTTTATTTTTTAACAGCCAGTAGGAACTAAAAAATACCTAAAATTTTATAAAGACAGATCCTGGATTCACACATTCTTATTTCATTCAAATATTCCTTTCAAACACTTGGTTGACTGGAAGAAATTCCTTTTTGGGATAAGTCCGCCATTGTACGCCTCTCTTTTTGTTTCACTATCTTTTGTATTTTTCTTGTGTGTATGTGCAATAAAGAGTTTACAAACAAACAAACACTGAAGCTGTATTCTGTATCAACATAGTAACGAAACCAGCACTCTGGTTTATGATTATCAGGTAAGTAGTGTGTGAAATGGAGAATGCAATGGCAAACCACTCTATGAACATGCCATGCCAAGATGGTCGTTGCGTGTGTTTCATTCCATAAAATGACCATGACCCTTAGTCATGAGGAATACGATTTTGAGGAGGGGAGGATGTTAACGTAGTATATTATTATATTCTCGTTTATAAACATTCTGTATATTCCATTGATATCGGTATATTAACTATTTACGATAATTAAGTCAACGGCTTCTCTAATTAATTACTTACTAAATATTTTGTATTATCTGTGGTACAATATAATAAGGTCCAGATTAATAGGATCAAGGAGAGATGTTTGTTAATCAATGGATAAGTACCTAACTAGGGTTGTCACCTTTTTTTGACAAAATGTAGTATTTTTCAAAATAAGCTGTTAAAATACATAGGTACCGTAAACTGCTACAACTTATCCAACTACACACAAATTTGCCTATTTCATTTGAATTACGATATATCGCATTCGCTTGCTTTATTCTCGTTTTCTACCATTCTGTAGTAACTATTCATTATTTGGGCAACATATTTTTCATTTTTTATAATTGTAACTCCATTAATACTCTGTCAGTTGTGCGACAAAGATCGGTGGGTGAGGCAGCATTTTTTTTGCGCTTTGAAAACTTTTGAATTTTAACTATTAAAAAGCTGTGTTTTCGCACAGGATTAACTGCCTAAGGTAGGATAATATTGTCTTCTTCTAGTATCACTTGTTTTTTTACGCAATAGATTGTTTTTTATAAAAAAAAACTTAGAAGGCAATCATGTGTAGTGTTTTGAAAACTTGAGTGACATAACTTTGCCTGGGTCTAGGGTTGTCAAATTTTGTTCACTAGCTTTTACTCGCAGCTTCACTCGTGTGAATCTCGCTTACATTATGCTTAAAAAATATTTTATAATTTTTTTCCTCTAGTTATATTAGAAGTGCTCGTTGTAAATTTTTAAAACAATATTCAAATATTTTTTGTAGAAATAATTGTAAAAGAGATTCAACACTTTGTATACTTTTCTTTTATACTACAATCAAAAATTAAGTTTAATAATAATTGTTGATTAAAATGATGAGACATTATTACCAAGAAGCATTAAAATTGTATTTTTTAATAAAAGTAGCCATCTGGTTTTTTTCTTTTATAAAAAAGTATTAATATTAATCTGTATAATTTTGGACAACCCTATAGTCAACGACATTTTTGTATGGAAAGTCTGTAAAACCTGCTACAACTTGGCCTAGTAGCTGTAATAAAAAAAATATACAGTATATTGCACTGATTAAATTGGCAGGGACAAGTAGGCTGTCTCATGCACATGAAAAAAAATTAACGGAAACGATAAGTACAATAAGTATCGAATTATCCTTCTAGGCAAACTTGTGTCTTTTACATACAACTTTGCCTACGACTTTAAGCCCTTGTAATTCAGAAAATTGGTGGAAATTAATAAGATTTGGGGTCTCAATAGTAAGCCAATATGCTTGTCTTCCATTTAAAAACAATTGAGACTCAAATTTGTGAATAGGTTCAGAGAAAATCGCAAAAAACGTCAAATTCCGTGCAAAGTTGCAGCAGTTTACGGTACAACAATACTAGTTCAAAAAGTAGAGAACCTATTTGTTGGAAAGGGCAAATATTATTAGCTCCGGATCTCCGGATCATGAATATTATAAAATACAGAAATAATTACTAGAATAATAAAAAATTATGATTGAAACTGGACATGGTAAGAGAGAATGAAAATATCTTCAAAGTTCAAAGTAGAGTTTAATGTCAAGGATGAAATCGAACGCAAGACGATAGGTATCTATCTGATAACCATATAAATATAGAAGGCGACGCGATGCGATATCAAGCAGCTTTGGCTAAAGAATAAATCATAGTCCAGAACAATCCAATTGAAATACTCAAAAGGCCATGTCTCCGAAAAACCTAGAATCCAAAATATCTTTAATTTAGTTCTTGCTATTCACCGTGAGATGGCGCTAGTTGATATAGCAAGTATCGAGAATAGCGGGCCAGAGAGCGCGCACTTTCCAGAATGCGTTCTATATTGTTCTCGAAGCTCCTGGTAGGTGGCGCTATTACAACTCGCCCATATAAAAGCAGGCAGTGCGCGCATCGCGGCAGTCAGAACAGTAACGATATAACAAGTGAGTCAAAAGTGAACAGAAACCAAAATAAAGCAAAAATGTCGCTGTTGCCATACTTATACGATTTGGAGAGACCTTTCCGCCTCATGGAGAGGGACTTCTTCGGATATTCACCGTTTTCTCTGGCAAAGAACTTCGGCGAGCCACATTACTCGAGGCATTGGGACAATGCCTTCCGACCCTTGGAGAATCTGATGCGGCCTATGGAGCAGCTGTCTACGGCGATGAACCACCTGGCACTCAATGAACTCGGTACGAAAATCACCGCTGATGACGAAAAGTTTCAAGTGAATGTGGACGTCCAGCATTTCGCACCAGAAGAAATAAACGTCAAAGTTCTCGACGGTCAAGTCGTCATTGAAGGGAAACACGAAGAGAAGAGAGATGACCACGGATATATCTCAAGACAGTTTGTGAGGAAATACACCCTGCCACAAGGATGCTTGCCAGACACGGTGGAGTCTAAATTATCATCTGATGGTGTATTAACGGTCACTGCGCCAAAAGTTTTAGCTTTACCGTCAACTGGGGAACGTATAGTGCCAATAACACACACTGGACCAGTTCAGAAACATATTGGATCTCCAGATATAGCTGAAAAAGCAGAGCAGAAGTGAATGGTGTAAATAGCAATTTTTTTTTTGTAAGACTGATTAATTTTGTTAATTATGATCTGTGCTATAATTTTGTAATTACCGCCTATGTAATAAATCCTATTTTATAAAAAGATGCTTTGTTTTTATAATGAAACTTTGATCCCCTTTTACTAGTACATTGTATGTACCTACCAATCAATAGGTACCTACTAATCCATTCATACGTAGACGTATTCAATACTAGCTTTTGCCCGCGGCTTCGCCCGCGTGAATTTCCCACGGGAACAGTGCTTTTTCCCGGGATAAAAAGTAGCCTATGTGCTATTCCAGGTCATTATCTACCTCTGTACCAAATTTCATCGAAATCCGTCCAGTAGATTTTGCGTGATTGAGTAACAAACATCCTCACAAACTCACAAACTCACAAATTTACAAACTCACAAACTCACAAACTCACATCCAAACTTTCGCATTTATAATATTAGTATGGATTCAATCAAAATGTTTTCTATTTGAAGGTGACATAGATTTTACTCGCAACATAGTCGCCTGTGAGCTGTGACAATTACTTACATTTAATTATTTATTATTTACACTAACTGCATCCCGGGGCTCCGCTACCGTGGTAATTTTGGGATTAAAAGTACCCTATGAGCTATTTACGGTACTTACCTGAGTAGGTACCAAATTTCATCTAAATCCATCTTGTAGATTATGCGTGATTTTATGCGTAACTAACAAACATACTTTCGCATTTATAATATTAGTGGGATGGACGGTTTCCGCACATATTATGAAAAAAAAATATTTTAAATATTAAAAAATACCACTTTGTATAAAACCTCATCTAAATACATTATTTTTGTATGATCCCGGTACGTATAATTTAATGCAAGTTATATATGGCCTTTGTCCAGCAGTGGACGTCTTTCGGCTGAGAGAAGAAGAAGAAGAAGATATAATATAATAAATGAAACTAATATGTATTAGGAACATATTTTTGTGATTTTTATAAAATGCGTAGTAGGTATTTCATAGTAAATCAAAGTAGACCCCACGACACGAAAGACAAGGCGTCCGAGTAAAAAATCCGCACAGCTAGGGTCCACCCACCGACAGATACGCAAATACATTACGAGTACCTACATTTATAACATCTTTAAATTGGCGGTTATTGGGCCTTTAAAATTTAAATAAAATACAATTTGTATGTACTTACACAAGTAAATTTTATTACATGCACTGCACTCTTTACTTACACTCTGTATTCATCTGTATTAGTAATGTGTTATTCATGCCTCAAGATAATAAATGCATCATTCAATTAAATTTAGAAATAGTAAAGACAGTGAATCGTCATCTATAAATATCTTGAACAAATTGGAACATTGCCGATTGGTTACTGACCATTCTCAATAGGATCCTTCCCTGGTTCTCCATCGCCAATGTTCGTTTTCTGGCCTCCAATTTGAGTTCTCAATGGCCCAGTTTGAATGATGGGAATTATGCGTTCGTCTGCTTTAGCGCCTTCCAAAGGTGTGGTGACAGACAATACTCCATCAGACGATAAGCGAGATTCAACCGCATCCAAGTTGCAACCTTCAGGCAATTCATACCGCCTTTTAAACTTGCGAGAAACCCAGCCATGTTCATCCCGTCTTTCCCCATGTTGTCCTTCGATTACCAGAAAACCATCAGCAGTCTTTACAGATATTTCTTCAGGCGAAAAATGCTGGACATCTAGGTTGATCTGGAACTTTCTATTGTCATTTCTTATTGTAGACCCGACGTCTCTTAAGATGTTGGATAGTTGGTTCCACGGGCGATAGTACTGACGATTAGATTGTGGAGCAACTAACGTCAATAGATCCTCAGGAGTCAGAGCTAATGCAAAGTGCTGGTCTTGTATACGCGATGGTCGTTCCAACTCCAGTAAATAAGTTAGCAACGACATTTCCAAGGATTCAAATATCACGACGCAGTAAGCTGGACGGTTTTTTCTATTTTCAGTGTGTCTGCACTGCGCATGACGTACCGCGCAGTAAAAAGTGTTATTGACTATCTTTGCAGCCAGATATTGGAAGTCTATGTAGGTACTTCGTGCCATCAAAACTCCTTAAATCTTATATGATCCATGCATGGAAGTAATAAGTAGTTGTACAAAGTACTTATTACTTCCATGGATCCATGAGTTATGTAAAATCCATAGAGCTAGAAAAAAAAAATTTAGACTGATTTTTTTTTGTATGTCACGATTTATTCTTCGTACGACCCGAAACTTCGGCCCACGTTCCAAAAAATTCTTAGTTTGTCCCAAACCAGAATTGTATTCTCACTCCGTCCCAAATTATTTTTACTTTCAAAGTATAGTCAACAAAAAAATAAAGAATTTAAGATTTATTCAAAGAATAATTTTGTAATAAAACTATTTCTTCATGTTGATGATGTGTTGATGTAAATAATCTTTAATTTGGTAGTCTTAGTTTACACAATGTTCACAAAAATGGTAAATTATAATAATCTTAGCATTAACAGACGTATTAATCTGTGTGCATGTATTATCATTACAACAGTTTCTATGGAAAATACGTGAAGAAAGAAGAAATTATTAATTTAATATGTATGATCAAATTTCAATTATTGGGTGACTCTAGTTTGTAATCACGAAAATATAAATATTTTTCCATGTATGTAATAATTTGTCACCTTTTTTACTGACTGTACTTCAAAGTACATTTGGCTCATACAAAAAAAAAATGGGCCGTAGAAGGAATATGAATTAGGACAGAAGGAGAATAAAATAATAAAAATTTTAGTTAGGATATTCTTTAGAAGTAAGCATATTCGTTGGTACGAACTGAGAATTTTTGATTCATTCCGTACAAAGAATAATTCAAAATAACAGAAATATTTATTTTTTAAATATAAAGAAAATAGTTTTATTTTTTAATTTTGGCCTTGCTTGGCTATTTGTAATATAGGTGTGAATAATAAATAATTATACAATAGCACACAACTCTATCCACAGTTCCACACTTTACATATACATGCACATACTAATTGTGCCCCGCGGCTTTGCTCCCGTGGGTATTTTAGGATGCAAGATAGCTTATAGATATTATATGTACATAATTATATCATCCTCATAAAATGAATAGCCGCAATCGTATATTATATCTACTTAGTTCCAGACATTTGCGCATTATTATTAACTAGATGCGCCACCCGGATTCGCTCTCGTAGAAATTTCGCCCGGGGAGTGAGCGTTAAGTAAAGAGCATATACAATAACAATTGTCAATGCACGAAAAAATTATGTAAAATAAACAGGTTTAAAAATAACATTATTTTTTACAATACTAGTCACGCCATCTAGTAAAGGATAGTAAAAACTTGTTTTATTTTATTTTATTTTTTAAATAATTTATTTTGAAAAATATGAACAGAAAAATCCACTAATAAGAAATGTCGTAAATCGTAAAAATATCAACATTCATCTAGTAAATTTTATTCTGAAAATACTAGAACAAATTGATTCGAGAAAATTCGGCACTGCCACTAGCGCTAACTGGTGTCGAATAGCGATACTACTAGCAAGGCAGGGGGGCAACATTTGCTGTGAAAATAAATTAGTATAAGTATTTTTATTTTTAGGTTGTATACAAGTTATTTACTGGTAACTACATCATTGCTTTGCAATTATCTATTTAAATTAAGTAATATATAAGTGTCATTTATGTATGTGCATGTATTATTTTGAAATAGATATTAATCAATTTCTAATCTAGTAAAGAAAGTTATTATTATCATACGTTGTAGTTGTAACATTTTTACTAAGCGTAAATGACAATACCTATACCCTGCATTTTGCTAATATTAAAGATTATTATTTATAGGTATTTTTTTGGGTTTTTAGTATTACATAAATTTTTGTTTTAGGTTAATAAAAATTATTGTTTAAATATTGTGTAAGTAATGTCATGTCTGTTAAAATATACCAAGTTCTATACATATTATCAAAGTTGTAAATATATATTTTTTGAAAAAACCTAATATCCCAAATCGGCAATAAATTCAAAGTTTTGTTACTACTAAAAAAAATCAAGGCATTAATGACATTTTTGAGAAAATGTCTCATTATCTATAAATATTTAATATCACGTGTCTTAAACATAATATAAGTTATGAAAATAATCTCAGTCTACATTTATTTCAAATTAATAAAAAAACCACACAAAATGTTGTTAATACCTGACGCGCCCCGCTAATCCCGATGTGAATCGAGCATGCGCGATGCGACTCATCGCGCTGTTTCTGGAAATTACTCGACGTCTCCCGTCGCAGCTAGATGTCGCTATTGGAAAATAAAACCCGCGCTTGCCCTTACATCGACGTCATTCATTCATACGAAGCCAAGTGATACGCGCTGTACAAGTTTACTATTTGTTTACGTTGCGAACCGGCGTTTTCGTCAACAAAGAAGAAAGAAGTCGTGAAATCTTCAGCGTTTTCATCAATAAAGAAGAGAAAACTCGTGAAAAATGTTCAGATATCCATTCTACATCGAAACCGAGCGTCCTAGTCCTCGCCGCCAGCTGTTGGACCAACATTTCGGCCTAGGACTCACTCCAGATGACTACCTAACCATCGTGGCAATTCCTCAATCAAGCCCAAACTATTTCAGAAACTGGAGGAACCTCCAAGCCGCCGCCAACGACACCGGATCCACAATAAAAGAGGAAAAAGGCAAATTCCAAGTGAATTTGGACGTGCAGCATTTTGCGCCCGAAGAAGTTTCGGTGAGGACCGTCGATGGTTATTTAGTGATTGAAGCGAAGCACGAAGAAAGACAGGATGAACATGGGTTTATTTCAAGAAGTTTTTCGAGAAGGTACCCTTTGCCTGACGGTATTGACCCAGATTCAGTAGTGTCGAGGCTGTCCTCAGACGGCGTTTTGACCATCACAGCACCTTTGAAGGCTCCTCCGAAGGCGGAAAACGAAAGGGTTGTCCCTATAATTCAGACTGGGCCAGTGAAGAAGCAAGTTGAAGGGCAAGACCAAGAGGAGCAGGGGTGAAGTGCAGTAAAGATATTTGTGTTGTTAGTTGATAAGGATTCATGCATTTATTATTACTTTTTATTATTTTTAAGTTCATGTATCTGTAACGACAGGTATTAATGCAATACCTAAATAAATGACATTCTAGTCATGTAATGCTTTTTAATTTTATTTATTAAATCCTCTATGTACCGTTGTTTCAGAAATAAACTTAATTTTGCCGTTCTATCCCTAGGATTCATACTGCATGATATCTCGATATCTTCAAGCTTTCCACAGAATAAAAAAGTTTGAAAGACAGACGGACAACAATTTGTTCTTATGAGGGTTCTGTTTTTGCCTTTTGAGATATGGAACCCTAAAAAGACTAGATCAAAGCTACGACACAGAAAGACATGCAGATACACAACGAGTCAAACTTAGGTAACTATAACACTTCTCTTTCTGGGGTTGGTGACTAAAAAGATTTGTCCCGATACACACCTATTATAGTTACCTATGTTAAGCGAGCGAAATTTTGTAAGACTACTTTTTTGTCTACAGTATGGGTTTTGTAATCTTTATTTATCAAGAAATTACATACTATAGAAAATAAAAACCTTAATAATGTCATCTAGGTAAAGAAATGGGAATTACTTGATTCTCTGAAAGACCCTACTTGGTTAACTTTTTGGACGTTCTGAAGCATACCGCTAGGTGTCTCTTTTCTGAGTTGTTAGGACAGGAGTTTTCCACATGTTTTCCATCCTCACAGGAAACATTTTTTTAAAGAAATAAAACTGATTTCCAAGATTTTTGAAAATTGCCTTATTTATTTGTATGGATATAGATAGGAGTTCAAATTTTTCCTTTTCTAGTGAGGAACACTAATAATATCTACGTAACTTTCGGAAAATAATATTAGTATAATTGTTCCAAGAAACATTATGACTCCTGTGTGTACTCAACTGTTTTATTTTTTCGCAGAAGCAGACGTTATAATATGGTAGCTTCAACGAACTAAAATATCTCTATCTTTTTTGAAGTCGGTAAAATAATTCGATCATTCTTTTTCAAAAATAAGTACACTGTTGATCAAGGTTTCAATGATTACGTGTAAACAAACCACAATCTATATTATAATAATCTAAATTTTATTATTATAATAAGTAAAGATTAAATTATTAGAATTTGTGGATTTTTTTCGATCTCCTAACCTTTTTGTTTAGGTTTGTTTTGTTTTCTTTTTTTTTTTAATATTTCCTTGACATATTTTGGTAACACTTAAATTTAAACTAGCTTTTGTCTGCGGCTTCGCCCGTGCGTGCGAAATTCTAACGGGAACAGTGCTTTTTCCTGGGATGAAAGGTACCCTATAACTTCCGAGTAAAAAGGTAAAGCTAAAGGCTAAAGGTACCCGGTACCTTCTAAAGGTACCCGATACCTTCTCCGTAGTACTTTTAACTATGTGTATGAAAAATTTCAGGGAGATTGGTTCACAAGATAAAGCGAGAAGAGGTAACAAACAATCAAACAAACTTACTTTCGAGAAAATGCCATATTTTATTTTGTACATTGTTTTGTAATTTTGTGCAATAAAGTTTAATAAATAAATAATTTTATCTTTATATTAATTTATCAGACCACAACAAAATAATACCGAATTTCGCACTTAGCTCTCAGACTACGCGACTTTGTTCCCGTGAATTTCTTACGGGAACAGTGCTTTTTCCCGGGATAAAAAGTACCTCATGTCCTTCTCAGTACGTCTACGTGTTTGCGAAATTTCAGGAAGATTGGTTCAGTAGATAAAGCGTGAAAAAAGTAAAAAATAAACAAACTAGGTACTTGTGCATTTATAATACCTATTAGTAAGGATAATGTTAGGTTTTGTCATTTTTTGTTTCATTTCCTGTGAGAAAATAGATAATGTATTTAAAATAATTCACACGTTATAAAACCAAATCCTAACTAATATTATAAATGTGAAAGTGAGTTTGTTTGTTTATTTATTTGTTTGTTACCTCTTCACGCTTTATCTACTGAACCAATCTTCCTGAAAGTTTTCAAATATATAGTTTGAAGTACTGAGAAGGACATAAGGTACCCATCATCCCGAGAAAAACGCTATTCCCGTTCACTCGGGCAAAGCCGCGGGCAAAAACTAGTAGTTATATATAGAGTAGTAAAAAATATTTCTCCATTATTAATTCAGTTTACATTTTGCAAAGTTCGGCTATTTTATTTTAAAATGTATTTTCTAAACTATAATGTTCTAAACGAGAGCTGATTGTGTAGAAGGCGGAAAAAAAACTGCGGCACTATCAACATATTTAAAAGAAAAACAAGATTCTGAAGGCGACTTTATTATTGGTGAAATTCAAAGGCATATTATCCCTTCGTTTAACAAGCGCTGGCAAGAAGCAAGACGAAATAAAGACTTGTTTTTTAAGAAATAACATCTATTGGTTGGATTCCGAATATTCCGTGATTATACCGGTATCAGAGGTATAATCACGGAAGAAGCTTTCTGAAGACGCACGAGAATCCCGCAACAAGGAATTTAAAAAATGTTGCCTTCATCATACTTGGAAATGCTCTTGAAGAGAAAATGAAAATGAAGATACTCTACATCTTCTCAAAATTCACGAACTCATTTCGGATCCTGAAGCTCGCCAGGTGTAAGTGGTGAAATGCAAGTTTTGTCTGTTTAGAATTATTAAAATAACAATTAGAAATTGAAATACCCATATAAACCAATTAACCTAATATTTAGTAGTAACTTTCTTCATAATTTTGATTAATTTTTGTATTCAGCGTTAAATGGGTAATATATACCTATATAGCACATATACTTGTATTTTTTTAATTTTTATCATTCTAAGATAGTAATCTTAACTATTTACCTAACTATTTTTAAGAAATATATACTCATACAAAATGTTTAAAAAAATGTGTCATCAAATATATACCATTAATTTATATTGTGAATTTTCAATGTTAAAAAATAAAAAATGCGTTATACTATTTCAGCGAAAGTTACATATATAATACCTTATATATCCCTTTATATTACTGCAAAATTTCATAGCTTTATCTTTAAAATTGATGGATTTACAGATTTTTGATCCCAAACGGACCCATATTTTCCATAGTGCGCCGGACGTAGTCGCGGGAAAAGGCTAGTAACGAATAGGACTCGATAGAGTAACAAACACACATGCAAACATACGTTCTTACAAAATTTTACATTTATAAAATTAGTAGTAAACAGAATTAGCCTATTTTCGGTGATTCATTTTCTCTATTCGGTGCTTTTTAGGGTTCCGTAGTCCGACAAAAAGTTTTTTTACATATTTTGATGATGATGCAAGAAATGCAAAACAGCGCGGTGCCAAAAATGACTACGGACGCCTACTTTATGCATGGTCCGACACGCACTTGGCCGGTTTTTCAAATTATGATAAACTTTTCTCATAAACTACTTGCTTCACAATATCTGGTCCCATTATCATTCATAAATACTTATTCAACCACCAAATTGACAAAAAAATTACCCTTTGGTAGAACTGCTGTTAAGTTGTACATTCTTTATAATGTCAATTGTTGTGAATTATAAGTATTACTTACATTTTCTATTGGTCATTAGTTTACCTCTACTTAGAAGAAATGAATCATTTATAAACAAAGACATGAGTAATGACGTCTCTAACAAACCAAATATTATTAGAAAAATATAATTATCTACAACTATTTCGCTTATTTAGGTATGTGTGCTGTCTGGCCTTTTAATCTAATTAGTACATTGTTAAAACTAAGAAATAACACTCTTCCATCAGCGTTATATAGTTTAAACTGTTTTTAGTTGGCAAATAAATGAATATGAATATGAATACATGCCTTCTTTTGCATGCCCAAATTGCCTTTGAATTTATGATCCACAAGTATTGGCGGAAACAAAATAAGAAGAAGAAGAAGGTATTGGCGGAAAGACTCGGATTTAAGCAAAATTATAGCTCAACCAGAACCAGGGAAGTGGTTCAAATTAGCTAAATTTGCAAAATATGGCAGACTCGTGAATGTAAATATAAATTACAATATTCCAAGATCTTCATTTCCTTCCTTATTGTTTGGAAAGAGATGAATACGGTTACTTTTCTCTGTATCATCGGGATAAAACTTAACATGTGTCACTTTATTCTCAAAACTATCTTTAACTGCTCTGAGAATAAGACTCAAGTTGTTGTAAACAACTTATCGCGATTTCCTAGAACCAACATGACCTCTGACTAAATACTGACTCCAGAATGTTTCATTGATAACCCTTGTCTCCACTGAACCTATAAATTCGAGCGATATTTTAATACTCCCGTCAGTCGTTACTTGATAGCGTCAAAATGTACAGCTTATTCTTCATTTGTGTGATCGCTGCCGCCAGCGCAGCTCCTCATTATGGATACCATCATCACGAAGAGCTCGATTCAGGATCCTCTGAAGATTTCCACCACAGACCTGGATTTAGACGTCCACATCCACATCCGCCACGCTACCCAGGTTTTGGTGAACACGAATTTGATACGAGAACTTTCTGGGAGCAACTAGCTACAGAAATGAAACAGATGGATGACATGCTCAGAGATTTCTACCAGCACTTCCCCAGCAGCGTTTCTAGGGAAGGCATCGATGGAGATCAGTACAAGATCATCATCCCCCTCTCTGGATATAAAGAAGAAGAAATAACAGTCAAAGCCCGTACAGGGGTGCTTATGATTCAAGCTATACAAAGGACTGCCGAAGGAAATCAAAGAAGCTATCTAGATGTGAGGACTCTGCCTGATATTATCGATCTTTCTGGAACCTGGAGCTATGAAAAAGACGTCCTGACTATCCAATTCCCTATCAACAAAGATATCACAGTTAAACCAGTAACTGAGTTGACAGAAACTGAATTGCTGACGACGGAGGCGCCGCATAGTCGAGAAGAAATGGGACATGATGAAAATGACGATGATAATATCGAGGTTGGGAACAGAGGTGACAATGACCAAGACAGAGAAGTGGAAACGAATGAGATACCATCCAAACAGCCAGTCGAAGCCACGACGTACGCTGTTGACTTAAAGAATGAGGTAGAGTTCGTGCCAGTTAGTTACTAAGTTATTTGTTTTAAAATAAAAGTATTTGAAGGTAAACCGTTGGTTTTTCATTCACTTGCTTGGTGAGTAAACATTGGACTGATAAATATTCTGACCTCTGACTTTTTGATAACAGAAACTTTTTCTGTTTTAGTACTAGGTACTTAGATAGTTTAGTTATTTTGTTTCAGCTATTTTAAGTAAAAATAACCGTATTTTATCTACAAACTTCCGTAGCAAAACACACACATTGTCGACAGGTTCCTTATATTTCGAAATCTTTAGAAATGTAACCCCTGAGGGAGAGCAAAACGATAATCATACGGGTGAAGTCACGAGCAAGAGGTAGTAGATCAGTAAATGTAGGTAGAGTATTGATTTGTTTATTTTGATTACCTACCAAGTCCCTAATTGTTATTGGTCGTTAATCTGTTTATTCAGACAGGCAGGATGTTAGATAATGCGATGCACCATTTGTTTATGCACATAGTCTGACCAGATAGATAACCATCATTATTGCAGTAGTTACACATGTATTGCCTTATCAAGTGTCTCTTTCTCGTAATTCCTGAACGGTCGAGTCAGTTCAAAATTTAATTAATAAAACACTTATTTGTATCAGTTGTGTTTCGTCAGTCGATCGTCTTCTTTTTTCTCTCTGTCTCGTCGGTCGATAGTCTTTTGTTCCTCGTCCGTCAGATGTCATAGAGTCCGTCCATCCATAGTCAAGTCAGTAAGGAGGCTGAACGCCACTACATCCTACGATCCGATAATATTGTAAATGCGAAAGTTTGGATGTGAGTTTGTTATCAAGCAAAATCTACTCGACAGACTTTGGTGAATTTTGGTACACAGGTAGAAAAATGGGAATAGCACATATAGTAATTTTTTATCCCGAAATTCATACGGGAGCGAATCCCTGGGGCGAAACTTGTACCTTCAATAGTAAAATGTAAAATATTTTTCATTACTCATACTCTGAAAGTAAGTCTGAAGTTGCCTGAGGAGCGTGGAGAAAGTAATACTTTTCAGCCCTAGGGAGAATCGTTTTCAACTGACAGCTGTCAAATTATTAATTAAAGAATATATTTTTTTATAATTTTTTATAACATAGATTTTTTTTTCATTTTTTCAATGATGGAACCAAATAAAAAGAATCTTATAGCTAAATAGTTGGTCGGCCACAGAAAAAAAAAATATGCTGGAAGCTAAAGCCGATCTTTTTTGTTTCAAGTTTAGAGTGCTGTTTATGCTTCCGTATAATGCACTCATCATTTCTTTAGCTAATTCATGTTTTTATTTTTACTTTCCTTGTATTCGTAATGAAAAGCACAGTGTTTACCTCGGGTGAAAGACTTTTTTAAGTCCCTCGAACTATTGGCGCCCTCGCTACCATCTCGGGACTTAAAAAAGTTACTTTCACCCACTCGTTAACAATGTACTATTTCATACCAGTTACAGGGAGTATTTATTACCTATATTGATGTAATGAGTCAACTTATTCAAATTTACTGCTCAAAATGCAGCTGTAAGTACGCCGTAGATGCATCATCAGTAACCCAGTTAAGTTCCCGGGACTTGCCGTTCCCGGATTAGGAATTCACTGAGGGATAATTAGGTTAGAATTTGCTGCTATCATGACTGGAGTGGAGTTGAGCGCTACGGAAATTTGGAAAATGATAAATATTTAAATAGATATTTGAGTGGTTTACACATTTATATTTTCCTGTACTCATTGGTCAACACTCACAACACAACACACATTTTGTTAAAACTAAATAATAAAGGGATTTTCAAAGTCAAATTCAATTTTTTTTATTGAAACTTGGCCTTCAAAGAAGGCTCTTTTTCACGTCAATAACCAATTAGTTAATCATAATATTATAATATTCATGGGATTAGACCATAAAGAATGGTATTTTGAAAACTCCATCCGTAAAAGGGTGGAATGGATGAACAATGATGTTCATACGAGCGAAGCTGAAGGCAAGAGTTAGACATTTTGCGATTTTGATCTTCCTAAAGGCGATAAAGCGTTAAAGATAATGGCATAATTGATTCTATTTTCAGTTTTAGATGTCTCGTTTTATCAATATTCTTATACCTTTTTTAAATAATATTAGGCATAATTATGTGAATAAATATTGCAAGATTGAAACCAGTAGTAGCGTCAGCCATTGGTCATTGCATTGCTGACCACAGATAGTGCAATCTGAGGTCACAGTGATTGGTTGTATTGTGTTGTGTCAAACGAGTATATGTACGAACAGTGGCGGATTATCCTCTAGGTAAACTAGCCATATGTCTAGGGGCGCAATGTTACAACGGGGCGCGAACTAAACCGTTGCCAGATAAAAAAAAAAGGCTTTATTGTTCATAAAAATGGAACATATAGGTACATTACCGAACGATTTTTGGCCATTGACATACCTACTAGTTTGGTTCCGAAGCTACGCCCCCGTGAAAGTTTCGGGATAAAAAGTATGCGTCCCTATTGATCAATCCGTGTACCAAATCTCATCTAAATCAGTTAAGAAGGTTTTGCGTTAATGAGTAACAAACATCTATTCTCATAAACTTTCACGTTTACAATATACAGTAAGATACACACTGGATGGTTAGAAAAGGTTTATATATATAGTTAAAAATATTTCAATTTACAATTTTTAATTTCCCGTTAATAAAGTTTAATTACTTATTTATGAATCATTAACATGTTTGTTGCTTGAAATAATTGGATATTATCAGGAATTTATTTATGAAATTGCTGATTTTGTGGAATGCAATTATTAATTTAGGAATATACAAAGGCAAATACAGAATACATTAATACAACACTTTGTTTATTTTAAATGTTATTAACTTTTTCATCTTTATTTTCAATACCAGATTTTTTTGCTGGCTGGATTCTAACGTCTAAACTAGGGATGTATTTCGGCACTGTCTTCACTGTTTCATCAATGAGTAAAGTACAAGTTTCTGACCCATATTCTTCTCTTTCTTTATACGGAAACGTTATTTCTAATTGGCCATCAGCGTATTCCCATGTCGCATTATGTACATTAGCAACTTCAGGTACAACTCTTACTTCAAAATACACTTCTGGTTTTGAATCTACTTCTTTCTCCGCATTAATATAAAGAGCTCGATGTTTCAATTTCACTGTTATATTATCTTCCTTAAAATCAGGTAGATTCACTTTAATTTTGTAATCATTCGCACTGTAGTCTTCAACTGTGTTGTTATTGGAGTTTTCGACGCACAATTCTTTAGATTTCTTATCAAGGTTTATGACTTGTTTGGCTAGATGTTCAAATGTTCTGTCCCTGTGACGTAGTCTAAAATCTTGATGATGGTTTCTGTGGCAGGCATGTCTGTGGCAATCCCAATGAGGTACCACGACATGAATCAAACTTAAGAGGAGGATAATTCGAAACATTTTTGACGTGTGTTCTTGATCAATATGTTATTGAGACTGACTAACAGTAGGTTATGAAAGGTCAACTATAAATGTGTTTTAAATAGAAATACAGATAAATGGAGCGTGTCAGTATCCGTTTTAAGATGTTTACTTTTAATTGATGACGGTCAAAATGAAGATTAAGCCCGACTTTAATTAAAAGTCAATATTATGAGCTCGGTAAGGAATTGATAGCACAACCCCTATCCTCAAATTATTAATCAGTCCGTTTTGGCCAATTGAGTAATTACCCCTAAAGTAAATATTTTTTCTTTGTTCAGTATGAAATGAACATAGAAATAGGAAGGGCTACGCAAAGGGGGCGCGCGCTTCCTATTTTATGGAACTGAACAAAGAAAAAATAATACAAGACAGACAACGCTGTGACAAGAATAAATATGAAAACTTCTACAAATTTTTGCCAAAGGGCTCTGGGCACATGCACTTTATTTTGATGACATTTCGAAAAGAGTTCACTTTTCACTGAAATGTGGTTCCATATCTACATATATGCTAGTCGATCAAAGGATATTATTATTTTGAGAGTTTCAAAGTTTCGGGTAAAAGATTAGTTAGGGTAGGCAGGGTTAGACCAAAACTAAATTGCTCCAAATCTTAAAATTTTAATCAACTCCGCTATCCAGAACTTTATCATAGTAATAACCACAAAAACTCTCATTCCTTTGAAAGACAGAAAAAGAAAATTTGGAACGGCTTTACAAAAGTGGGAAGCAATTTCGCTACTGTTTCGAAGAGAGGATAAATATTATCTCCAAAAGATTGTCCATTGTATACGAGCATTGTGTACACAATAGGAAGATTTGCTTTGGACCTTGTATAGCCTACAACGGAAATATGAGCTAGGCATTTCATTTGGATTTGCTTTCTTCAACGAAAGCTTAACATAAGACCTATAAAATATAGAGTTTGAAATTGCGTGGGCAAATATTGTATTTATCAAGTTAAATTAATTTACAAGCCGGATGGCCGAAGTTGTAAGGGATATAAAATAGTTCTAAAATCTGCAATTATTAGTCTACGTTTACAATTGTTAACCCTGGAATTTTCGAAATTAATTTTTAACATGTACTTTAGCCATTTTAATTCATTATGGCTGGTGAAAGGAAACTATAGAATTTGAAAACATGTTTATTGACACACACACACAAAGATAAAATGATATAAGAAGCGGAATTAAGAACAATAGTCAAACAGAAGTTATGAAAGAAGAAACGGAAGTGATCAGAAAGGGTTGATTGAAGGATAAAAAGAAAATAAACTACAACTAATACTATACAATAGTAAAACGATCATCGTCGTTGTCTTTACTGATTTCCCACTTGCAAAATAAACGATGAGACAATATTGTAAATATATTTAGATTTTGAATCAGGAATCGATCGAAGCCCGGAAACGAGTTAATCTAATACACCCACCCTCTTTTTGGTTCTCTCCATGGGTTCCTCCTTTGTTTCCATTGTTTCCTCATTGGTTTCCCCACTATTCGCATCGTCAGATCTTTCAGGTAAAAGAACCGGTTTAGGATACTCACCTTCGACGTTACAATCTAAATTCAATTTCTCATTCAATGGAACAACAACAACCAATCTTGACTCTGTTCTTGAATAGTACGCTTGGCTTACATTGACCGAAGGTGGTAGAAGTCTGACGACATTCACATTGTCGTTAACGTTGACTTGTAAAAGCAGGTCTTGGACTCTTACAGAGAGTCGATCAGTCAGAAGTACTCCAGGAAGTACCAGTCGATATTGACCTAATTTGTTTACTTCTTGAGTACCAAGAGGAAGATCATTGCATACTGCTACTAACTCCTTCCTTAATGCTCTTAGTCGCTTTAGCGGTTTCTTTAATTGCAATGGATTATCAAGGTCAATTTGGTAGGAGCAGGCCACGAGGGAAAACAGTATCAGGAAAGATTGATTCATCGTTGAGTTTTTCTGAAACAAATAAAAGTAAATTAATAAAAGATATAGAGGAATATGTTATTTGTTTCTTGACATTTTATAAAATCTAGCTGTGCTGCTTCGTTCCCGTGGAAATTTTGAGAGTGTGGTTTCTAAAACACATTTTTTTTAAATTCGCCTTGTTGGCCCAAAATTTAGCGGGTGGAAACAAACATTCCAGCCTTATTATAAATTGGCAACCCGGTCCAGCTAAGCACGTGTGAAACTAATACAGAAACATTATCAAGAAGTGTCGTGTCCCACAGTGAAAACCGCATCGAAATCAGTGCAGTGGGTTAGAATGAGTTGCAGCCACAGAGAATGATAGAGTTGGAGAATCAATAAACGACTTTAATTTATTACACAGTAAACGTTGATTTCTTACCAGTAATACTGAATTTGAGTTGATCGTGTGAAAGGAAATAAATCACTGCCGTTAGAGATACAAAACTGTAATTTTATACAAATAAAAGTGGGTTAGGACGGATCAATTTTGTTCACTAATTGTGATTAAGTACTAATTTTTGAAACGATTATATGAAAATACCATAAGTTTATTGTGGATCTGTCACGGCATAATTGTGTATGCGATATTAAAAGCGAATGAACTTTTCAATGATTACATGTTGTCCCAGTTAAAATAATATAATTTACAATAGGCGTACAAAATAACTACTCATTTATACGATCTGTTTTATTTTAATTTTGTTTATTAAATCGTATCGTAATCGTATCGATAAAAAGGTACCTTAAAATTTTTTGGTGGCTTCAAAATTAGATTTGGTTTCGCGATATTCATTTCCATACTAATACTACAAAATACGAAAATCTGTCTGTCTGTCACGCAAGGGACTGCAATGAGGGGGTGAAATTTTGTGTGAAAGACACAATTTTGTAGGTATGGTGCCTTTTCATGTCGGCTTTAATTGTTGTATTCTTATACTTGGCAAAGGCTTCCCCCATATTACTGAAGGTCTAATTCTCATATTCAAAGTGAATCATGTGAATAAACAAAACATACACATCGTTCGTTTAATTTAACTCGATGAAGATCGTTCAGGCGATACACGCGTTCAATCGAATTGACAGTCGGTTGTAACTGCATCAGATGAGGATCATTCAGTGATCAGATAAGTATGAGGCAGAATCAGTGGAGAGTGAAAAGTGAAGGCGCAATAGGGCCCATGGCTTGCACCCAGGTCTTCAGAAAAAATAATTAGGTAATTCAAAAATATACAGACAGTCTTTTTTTTAAATATATCTCTTGCTACTATTTTAGTTGTAATTTCACTTCTGTGACTCGATCATTAACCTTTACCAATGATGCCGAAAAATTGTGTCACATTTTTTGGCAGATAACAGTCTTACGAGATGGTTGATAAACTAACGATGTTTACAATCTAACGGGTTACTGTAAATTTACTACAATTTGCCATCAAAAAAGTATAGGTATGTAAATTCGTCATCAGACGCCATTTTTAAAATTAATTCGCTATTTAATATTTTGGATATAAAGAACATAATAGAATAGATAGTTTTATATGAAGGAAATTGAAATGTATAAAAACTATGGCTTATAATTTATCAAAATTGGAGCTATAATTAGGTCCTGTGTGGAACAAATCTTTCCCTAAGATTCTCATCACGTGTCGGATTCATAGAGCTTGTCGCGAGCACATCATTCGATATACATACGAACACTCGATGTGCCGAATTTGAAGCGACATCTCTATATAAAGGACAATTTTATGTGATTTTTTGTATACAAAATAAGATGGAGATCTAGTTATGTAAAACAAGGATTTTCTGAATTGCGTTCCTATATCTTATATCACGAATTTTATATTCGAACAGTTTGACATGGATAGATTAAAAATTATCAGAGAAATGCGTTAAATTGTAAATGATTTGTACAGTTAGTACAAAAACATGGTGAGGAAACCTGCACTCTGGTAGATGATTTATCAGCTCCTGTGTGAAATGGAGAAGGCAAAATGTAAAACCACTCCATTAACAATGTCAAGAAGGTGACACCGACAAGAGCGTAGCTTTAAATAGGAAGAAGAAGAAGTTTGTATTCTTTCTGATCATCAGTCTATGATATGCTACGGAGGGTAGCAAGTGGACAGATTCTTAGATGGACGAATTAGCAAACGGACAGAGTACAGTCGTGAACAGTGAAATATAGGTAACTAGCTTTTGCCCGCGGCTTCGCCCGCGTGAATTTCCCACGGGAACAGTGCTTTTTCCAGGCATGAAAGGTTACCCTATGTTCTTCTCAGTACTTCTAACTATTTGTATGCAAAATTTCAGGAAGATTGGTTCAGGAGATAAAGCGTGAAGAGGTAACAAACAAACAAATAAATAAACAAACTTACTTTTGCATTTATAATATTAGTTAGGATAGGATTAGGATACATTGAAAGTCTTTATTGAAGGAAAATAAAAGTAAACAAATTTAAGTACCTACAAAAAAAAACATTTGTAACTTTTGAAACCGGGGAGAAATTTAATTTTGAGATAACGAGGCTTGATCGTAGGCTATCTTATGTAGTTAAAATTAACTGAAACGGTGTGTCACTACGTTTGTATGTACCACAAACTTAAATAGGTACTCATTAACTAGCTTGGCCTCCGAAACGAGAGAGCGCCAAATACTTCTATACATTAAAAACAAAAACGACTCATAAAACTACTACTATTCATTACTAGTACTAGTACTCATTAAAAAAAAAATCTGTGGCATGTACTTATTATGCGAATATAGACATATTTGCAATCTGTCGAAATAGAAAGCTCGCAAAGACTATGTAAATATTTTGATTGGTATCGCAAGCTGCGGAAGCCCGGGCCGGCCGTAAGGTTAGGATTTTCTGATCCACTGGATTTCTATTCCATCGGCCATTTGTCCCAGTGAATGCAAGGACACGACGTATTTTGCTTTTTGGGATTTGGTATTTTTTCACACATTCAATTCAATTATTCATAAACAACAATATCTTACTTTTATGTTTTTCCTTTTATTAGGCAACGAATAAAGATCAAAAAGTTTTGAAGCTTAAAGTGTATTATAATAAAATACTTTAAATGTTAAACATTTTGCTGAAAGTAGAGTAGAAAAATTGGCTTGAAATATTACAGTGGACACTTTTCAATTGAGTTTTATGTGCAGATGCTCTCTAGACCGCGTTTTATTCCAAAATATGAAGTAAAAGTTTTTGAATCTGAACAAAATCAGCCAATTACACAATGCAGATTTTCTGCTCTGGAAATTTGAAATATTTTCAGTTTTATAAATTTGAAAAATGCAGAGGTTCCGTACTATATAGCTTCTACAGAGTATTGGGAGCTGCATGGAAGATCAGCAGGTCCTGCCTTCCACAGCCACCAGCCTCCACCTATCTGTTCTGACATCCATATATTTATACATATTTATTTATTTTATTTATGTTTTTGTCTTTTAATTGTATTACTGTCCTAAATGTTTGGAGGAAAATAAATTATTATTATCTCTTAAAAGAAGTGTTATTTTTTTAACATTGTGGCAAATGGTCAGATATTTTACACGTGCAACTTTTTTAAATAATTATACCTCGATAAAAAAATTTATCGCATTTTTTTTTATCACAGAAAGTGCCAGACGTTTCTATTAGAATAGAAGAGGTCATTATATTATATCAAGTTTTTTAAACCCCGAAAATGGGAAAGGCCATTAACGATCGATTGTATTCGCGTACTCTTTGAGCTTTTTATTGCAGTCTTTCTTCAATCCATGCAGCACTGAAGGATCATACTGCATACATTTAAACAAAATTATCGCGAGGAACCCTAAATGCAAGGAGCTGGAAGGGTAGCTATGCGACTTTGTGGCGAGTACCGCAAACGGATTGTGTCTCGCCGAGTTCCAGCTGGCGTCGGGGACAGGATGTAGCGGAACCCTGGTGGCAGAATAAAGAAAATGGTTTTCGAATTATTATCACAAAAATTACTTATTCGTCACGTGTTTATCACTCATATGGGTGATTTTTGGAATTTGATTAAAAAAATATAATTAATGAAATATTAAATTATCTCTCTCTGATATCTCTCTCTCAGCCGAAAGACGTCTACTGTTGAACAAAGGCCTCCCCCAAGGATTTCTGCAACGACCGGTCCTGCGCTGCCCGCATCCATGCGCTTCCCGCGACCTTCACCAGGAGTGCAATCGCCATAAGTAAATTCATACGAAACGCAACTGAACCGCGATCGTTACGCCATTTTTCGGATGATTCCGTATCGCGGTAATATTTTGACAGCTGCTTGAACCGAAGCTAGATCGTAGATCAACCGAACCGTTGTCAAAATAAAAAGTTCCAAAGAGGCTGCTTTTTTTCGATCGTTGCTTAAACGTTGAGGTGTTTTGTGGAAAATCTATCACTTCCAATATTATTTTCATGGAAATAGCTAATGAATTTGATGTGGCAAAAGCTCGGGCCACAGGAAAACATGAGAATCAGTGAGAATATTAGTGATCGTATTTAGACAAAATGCTTTCATATAGTATAAAGACACAAGCCATTCGAACCATCACAAGCTGCAGCTGCTCGTGAGAACGGACAAAAGGAGCTAGTGGCAGCAATGCAGCATGCCGGCGGCCAGAGGTGTCCTTCAGCTGGAATTAGGACGCGCACGAAGATGCTCTCATAAATCGTTTGTGGTCAAATACGGGCAAGAGCGGTGCACAATTAAAGACATTTTTACATTAGTTTAGCTATTTAATAGTGAATTTTGATTACAACAATAATCTATACAAGTACTTACCTAGTTAAGTCCTTCAATGTGTTTACTTATGTGTGCTTGAACATATTAAAATTGTGTAACGACGGCCAGTTACTGTGTGCCCAGCCAAGCCAAGCCAAGCCAACCTGTGATACCAGACAATCACAAGGTCCTAGCCAATGCCAAGGTGACACATGCCAATTCCATAGAAAAACCCGAGTCCGAGCAGCGGGCCCTATGAATAGCTGCGGGTCCTTTTTTTGGGAGTCTATTCGCCTTCTTCTATGTTATTTAAAATTCAATTCTATGTAATTAGAATAGGAAAATCTGTGCGTGTTTGTGTGTGCTAAATAGACTGCTTTGTTTGCAAAAGTACTTTTATTTATCCTCTTTTGATGCAATTGATAAGTTTTTTGTATAACATTTTTATAGCTATTTTGCAAGTGACTTACTACCACAATATAACATTTTTTTTAAAATTTGTTTTAGATTAGATTTTTTTAATTGTGGAAAACTTGCAAAAATGTTTTCCAAATAGTAAGTAACAATGCTATCATATTATTATACATTCTTCAACATAATCCAACATTACCAATACTACTAGGGTAATACAATTAAGCAAATAAGAGCTTAACATTATCAAAAATTTTCTGAACTGAACGAACAAAAGAATAAAACAAATATGTAGGTATCATTGCATTGTAATAGATTAATGTAATTAAAAAAAAAAGAACTGAGTATTCCACATTCTATGAAAATATTGCATTGTGCGAGCAAGAAAATTATTGATAAGTGGAAATTGATCTTAAATAATATGAATAGAAAATAGATAGATAGATCAACACTTTATTGCACCATTTACAGAAAATAATGTAAAGTAAGACAACCATTTATTTTAAAGCCATTTATTTTTAATTTAAAATTACAGGTATAGGTAGCTCTATTAATTAGGGAACTGTTTTCAGCCCTTAATTTATTTCCATACTCCGGCTTTTCTGGCTTGTCTGTGGGTCCTGGATGTTCCTGTTGGTGACTATGACTAGACCGAGTGTACTGAACTGAAACAATGCAATAAATACCATTAAGTATAAGGGCCTAAACTTCTATGTGTATGTGAAATTTCAGGAAGATTGGTTCAGTAGATAAAGCGTGAAGAGGTAACAAACAAACAAATAAATTGTTTTATTAGCTTGTTGATTAGCATTTATGCCAACCAATTAGGCCCAAACCCGGCACTTTAAATCATCCCATACATGAAAAGTACAAAGAAATTGGTAATAGTTTATACATAGTATTACAGCATGGAAATCCTTGGGGAGGCCTTTGTCCAGCAGTGGACGTCTTCCGGCTGAGAGATGATTACAGCATATTTATCCTTACTTATTACAAAATAAAATCCCATACCGCATCTGTATGTTTCTCAAAAAAATGGGGTGGGTCTTAAGGAAAGTTTTAGTTTATAATTGACGCGGGCAAAAGTAGCTAATATTAAAGGTAGTAAGTGCATAGATCATACCTTAGCCCATTCTTTGCTTGTTCTAGTGAGCATTTAATCTTTTCCTGCATTTTCTCCATAAGCGTGCCACTGTTACACGTGCTTCCTTTGACCTCACTCTTTTCAATGAGCGAGGTCTTGGTACTGTTCGAGATAGTTCACAGGGAGCTGCAATTGTTCGACACTGGCTTGCCGACGACGTTCCATTTTCAGCAACCGTACCAGTTGGATATTAAATATAAACAATCTGCCTCTTCCTCAAATAATTTCATAACCCTAAGTCCTAGCCCTTCACTTGGGCGACCTTCATCAAACAAATACTATTGTTTATGTCCACTTGAAATGTGAACCGTAGAAGAGTCCATAAATTAGTCCCAAATCACATTTGTTTCCTCTTTAATTCTGCTCATGTTGATAAACAACCATTGTTCCAAGAAAAGCGATAACAGATGAAATATGAAGAAATATCTTGAGAGAGATATCTACCTCTAAAGATAGGTAACGTAAATAAATATTGAGGTAATTATGTACCTAAATCTAAATATAACCTTAAAAACAAGCAAATGATAGACAAAATGACAAAATACCTAGTGCGTTCAACAAGGTTCAACATAATCGATTGTCGATTATACTCAAATCACAGGTATTTACAAAAATACTTTACAAATATTAGCGTCCAACTCTAACGTTTCAAGAGTGATCATGTTCCAGTTGCGATTCAAGTTCGATTGTCGTTTCAAAGTTAGTGCGATTCTGAAATCGGCTGAATTGGATCGCAATTCTACCACGGCCGACGTTGAATCGTAACCGATCCTTAATCGAACCGTAGTGTTATAAATTAGCGCGATTGCACTCCAGGTCGTCGGTCCACCGAGTGGGAGGCCTGCCAACACTACGTTTTCCGGTTCTTGGTTTTCTGTTCTACGAGCTATGTGCCCCGCACACTGCCACTTAAGTTTGGCGATTCTGCGGACTATGTCGGTTACTTTAGTACCGAGCATAGCGCGCTCCATCGCCCTTTGGGCGACCTTGAGCCTTCTAATGAGGCCCATAGTAAGCGACCACGTCTCTGATCCGTATGTCATTACTGGCAACAGCAACACACACTGGTCAAAGACCTTAGTCTTGAGACACTGCGGTATTTTGGACGAGAAGATATCGCGAAGCTTCCCGAACGTTGCCCAGCCGAGTTGGATTCGACGGTTGACCTCTTTCTCAAAGTTGGACTTGCTTAACTGCAGTGCAATCGCCATAAGTAAATTCATACGAAACGCAACAATTTTTTGGATGTTTCGGTATCGCGGTAATATTTTGACAGCTGCTTGAACCGAAGCAAGATCGTAGATCAACCGAACCGTTGTCAAAATAAAAAGTTCCAAAGAGGCTGCTTTTTTTCGATCGTTGCTTAAACGTTGAGGTGTTTTGTGGAAAATCTATCACTTCCAATATTATTTTCATGGAAATAGCTAATGAATTTGATGTGGCTCGGGCCACAGGAAAACATGAGAATCAGTGAGAATATCGTATTTAGACAAAATGCTTTCATATAGTATAAAGACACAAGCCATTCGAACCATCACAAGCTGCAGCTGCTCGTGAGAACGGACAAAAGGAGCCAGTGGCAGCAATGCAGCATGCCGGCGGCCAGAGGTGTCCTTCAGCTGGAATTAGGACGCGCACGAAGATGCTCTCATAAATCGTTTGTGGTCAAATACGGGCAAGAGCGGTGCACAATTAAAGACATTTTTACATTAGTTTAGCTATTTAATAGTGAATTTTGATTACAACAATAATATATACAAGTACCTACCTAGTTAAGTCCTTCAACGTGTTTACTTATGTGTGCTTGAACATATTAAAATTGTGTAACGCCGGCCAGTTACTGTGTGCCCAGCCAAGCCAAGCCAACCTGTGATACCAGACAATCACAAGGTCCTAGCCAATGCCAAGGTGACACATGCCAATTCCATAGAAAAACCTGAGCCCGGGCAGTGGGCCCTATGAATAGCTGCGGGTCCTTTTTTTAGGAGTCTATTCACCTTCTTCTATGTTATTTAAAATTCAATTCTATGTAATTAGAATAGGAAAATCTGTGCGTGTTTGTGTGTGCTAAATAGACTGCTTTGTTTGGAAAAGTACTTTTATTTATGCCCTTTTGAAGCAATTGATAAGTTTTTTTGTATAACATTTTTATAGCTATTTTGCAAGTGACTCACTACCACAATATAACATTTTTTTTAAATTTATGTTTAAGATTAGATCTTTTTAATTGTGGAAAACTTGCTATTTTTTCCTAATAGTAAGTAACAATGCTATCATATTATTATACATTCATCAACATATTCCAACATTACCAATACTGCTAGGGTAATACATTTAGGAGCTTAAAATTATTAAAAATTTTCTGAACTGAACGAACAAAAGAATAAAACAAATATGTAGGTATCATTGCATTGTAATAGATTAATGTAATTAAAAAAAAAAGAACTGAGTATTCCACATTCTATGAAAATATTGCATTGTGCGAGCAAGAAAATTATTGATAAGTGGTAATTGATCTTAAATAATATGAATAGAAAATAGATAGAAAGATCAACACTTTATTGCACCATTTACAGAAAATAATGTAAAGTAAGACAACCATTTATTTTTAATTTAAAATGACATATAGGTAGCTCTTAATTAAGGAACTGTTTTCAGCCCTTAATTTATTTCAATACTCCGGCTTTTCTGGCTTGTCTGTGGGTCCTGGATGTTCCTGTTGGTGACTATGACTAGACCGAGAGTACTGAACTGAAACAATGCAATAAATACCATTAAGTATAAGAGCCGAGACTTCTATGTGTATGTGAAATTTCAGGAAGATTGGTTCAGTAGATAAAGCGTGAAGAGGTAACAAACAAACAAATAAATTATTTTATTAGCTTGTTGATTAGCATTTATGCCAACCAATTAGGCCCAAACCCGGCACTTTAAATCATCCCATACATGAAAAGTACAAAGAAATTGGTAATAGTTTATACATAGTATTAAAGCATATTTATCCTTACTTATTACAAAATAAAGTCCCATACCGCATCTGTTTCTCAATAAAATGGGGTGGGTCATAGGGAAAGTTTTAGTTTATAATTGACGCGGGCAAAAGTAGCTAATATTAAAGGTAGTAAGTGCATAGATACATACCTTAGCCCATTCTTTGCTTGTTCTAGTGAGCATTTAATCTTTCCCTACATTTTCTCCATAAGCGTGCCACTGTTACACGTGCTTCCTTTGACCTCACTCTTTTCAATGAGCGAGGTCTTGGTACTGCTCGAGATAGTTCACAGGGAGCTGCAATTGTTCGACACTGGCTTGCCGACGACGTTCCATTTTCAGCAACCGTACCAGTTGGATATTATATATAAACAATCTGCCTCTTCCTCAAATAATTTCATAACCCTAAGTCCTAGCCCCCCACTTGGGCTACCTTCATCAAACAAATACTATTGTTTATGTCCACTTGAAATGTGATCCGTAGAAGAGTCCATAAATTAGTCCCAAATCACATTTGTCTCTGCTCATGTTGATAAACAACCATTGTTCCAAGAAAAGCGATAACAGATGAAATATGAAGAAATATCTTGAGAGAGATATCTACAAAATGTCAAAATACCTAGTGCGTTCAACATAATCGATTGTCGATTATATTCAAATCACAGGTATTTACAAAAATACTTCACAAATATTAGCGTAAAACTCTAACGTTTCAAGAGAGATCATGTTGCAGTTGCGATTCAAGTTCGATTGTCGTTACAGAGTTACCGCGATAACGAAATCTGCTGAATTGGATCGCAATTCTACCACGGCCGACGTTGAATCGTAACCGATCCTTAATCGAACCGTAGTGTTATAAATTAGCGCGATTGCACTGCTGAACTGTTTGTCCCAGGTATACATAATTGTCAACAACTTCGTGTGTAGAGTCTCCAACCTTCAGAGGAGTGGGTGCGACACGGTTATTAGACATAATTTTCGTCTTGTCCATGTTCATTTTTAGACCCACTTGTTGAGAGACTCTACAGAGGTCATCGAGCATTGTGCCTATGTCTTCCAAGCTATGACTACGATATCGTCAGCGAATAGAAGGTGAGTGATGTACTCGTCGTTGATATTGATACCGAGTCCGCTCCAGTCCAGGAGAGACTGTTGCACAGCCCAACACCACACTTCTGTGCCATGCCGTAGGCGTTTGTCCCTCGAGTATGACAAAATTAAATAGCTTCTGATACCGGCATAGCTTTTAATACCGGCGTTCCACCTGCTTTCTGAAGCTCAGCCGTGATTCCATCATCACCCGGTGCCTTATTGTCTTTTAACTGTTTGAGAGCCATTCTCGTATAGGCTGACGTCCGGGATATCTCCGGTGTAGGTCGGGTCAATCTGGGTCGGGTCTCTCTGATATTCTTCTATCAAAGTGTCCAGTCTGTGAGATTTTAACTTGTTTATTTATGAGCGTACAATAATGCACGAACTAAGATTTAGGTATATAATATTACTTTGGGGCTAACTCAATCTGTGTGATTTGTCCGTATATATTTATTTATTTATAATAGAATACAATACTGTGATAGTAACCACGGCCGCCCTGGGACACTCGACGTAATATCCAACTTGTTGCTTTAGTGACAACACAAATATAATTTATGTTCACAAGTTAACTTTGCTTTTACTACGTGTCTACACATTAACTAGAAGATACAGAAAAGAAAATACATTGTCTTGAACCAAAATATACATACAATACACTGTAATCTAAATATTATTGTTTAACTGGTAAGTACAGGAATTTTCATTACTTAATGTTATAAGTATAAGTTATATATATACTTTTAACCATGTGATTTATTCAGTTACATTCTATCATTAAATCAGTCTTATGCTGTAACAAATGAGCGAGTATTTTTTTACAAATAAGTGCTCCATCGGAGGAAGGAATGAGACTAATAGGCTTGCCTCGCACCTGCCACCAGCTCGATAGGTTTAAGGCTGTTTGTCCATTAAACACTCTTTTATTAATAAAAAAAACATAGCAATGGCAGTTAAAATGATTACCTAGTAGGATACAGTCATACGAACGACCTAGACTAAGGGGGCAGAGATTGTTTTTATTTCATACGACTTTACGACTATATTCCAATTTATAGCCGAGTCTTGCAATGATTCATGCGTCAACTCGTGAACGAGCATCCGTTCACGAGTTGACTTGAGCCAGGGAACAGGGGCGACTCGTGTGAGAGTAATCGGTTTGCCTTACACTTGCCACTAGCTTTTATACCAATTAGTCAGCCTCTAATTTTATAGATAGCCTAAGCTATGTCACTCAGGCATAATGTAGCTTTCTATTGCTGAAAGAATTTTTGAAATCGGTTCAGTAGTTCCGAAGATTATCCCATACAAACAAACTATCAAACACTTCCTCTTTATAACAATAGCATGATATGGTTTTTAGAAATTGTATACTGTCTAGTGGACAGAGAGCTTTATCAATACGAGGTTTTATACGAGCTTTGAAGGAAAGATTCGAGTGCCAGGTTTTAATCCCTTTTACCTCGTAGGCTGTATATATTGACGTTTTAGAAAAATTGAAAGCTTCACGGAATACATTCAATTAATCAATCTCTTTAGTTAGGTATGTGTACAAAATTTCCTAAAAAGCTTCTAAGAATGATTGTTTTTTGCGCTAACGTAACTTTGATAAATTTTGTTATATATTTTGCTGAGACTTTTTTAATAATGTCATATTTAAGAGGTATTAGTAAAAGTTAATAAAACTTTTTTCCAAAAAAAAAATGAACCGACTTCCATCATAAAACTTAAAATTATGAAATAACATTAAAGAAAAATGTATTAGCATGCTACCTACTGAATGAGGTGAAGTCGGTGCCAAGTGCAGGAGTAAGGGTGTTATCCTAAATCCTAACATCAATTTAGATTATTTAATATTCAATTTGGCACCGACTTCACCTCATTCAGTAGGTAGCATGCTAATACATTTTTCTTTAATGTTATTTCATAATTTTAAGTTTTATGATGGAAGTCGGTTCATTTTTTTTTTGGAAAAAAGTTTTATTTTATCATTTTCAGTGCTTCCTTTTTTCACACACACCTTTCTTTAATAAAGACTTTTCTTTAACAGCCCGAAAATAAAGAATTAAGAATTCGAAACTTTTTATGTCAGTTTGATTTGAAATGTCAGAACATGTCAAATTGTCTATTATTTTTGGCACATAAATAGACCGAGAGCCCATGACGACCAAACCTTCCTTATTTTAGAAATGCTGAATGTTTCTCTGCGTGGTATATACGGGCAAAAAATATTAGCGACTAGGTATGAAGTTTGGATCTTAGTTGTTAGTTATAGATAGCAAGGGTGATTTTTATAGGTATAAAAAGCACCCTTGGGGTCTCCCAAAGTAATATTAAATTAAGATTTTATAATAAAACAAATATAACTATAATTTAGTAAAGTTACAATGTCTAGCAGGGGTTTATATCTGCACCAATTGCCTGGTAATGGATGGCGTGATTTCTAATATTGTTAGGAATAAAATCTTTAAAAAACTTTACTTTGAGGAAATTGAGTTACCAATTTAAATGTTATTGCTACAAATAATCTGCCTAAGTAATCATGAACCAACTTTTATAGTCGCTAATCGCTATTTCTATGTTAGGGACATATACAGAAAATCTTGAGTTTTAATAAAATAAGGAAGGGCATGCTGTCGCGGGCTTTTGCTCTATAATGCAATGTTGGTATTTTTATATTTTGTTAGGTATCTTTCAAATTACCGAACAGATTCTGACGTGGTTAAAATGGGACCAACTTGGGAATACACCATTACGAATAAAAAAACAATTTGGGAAATCAGTCCACAGTAGGCGGAGAAATCGGCGAACATACATAAAAAAAAAACATACATACATCGAAACATATAACCTCCTCCTTTTTTGGGAAGTCGGTTGAAAAAGCTTCTAACTCGGCTCACTTTTGTTACATATTTTAAGAATTATTAATTTTTATTATAAGTTACAAAAAAGCTGCACAAACCATAGTTTCAGAGACCTATGATTAAATTATAAAGTTAATTCAATTTAACTTTTTGACAAAAGTCAAATTAAGCAGCATGCAGCATTTACGGTTCTATGTATTGCATTAATTTAAAAGTAAGATTTTTTCATATGTATGTATCTGTTAGAAACAACAACAATATAACAAAAATGATATCAAAAGAGCTTATAATAACAACACAATTTAATACAAATTAACTTAAATTAAATTAATTAAATCAACGTCCTAGCAAAGCATTTCTTAAGATCATCTTTAACTATGAATAACCCCGTAGATCTCCCTAATAAGAGGGCATGGTCCGTTTATCATTGTCATAGGAAATTACGCCTAATTCATCATACACTGCTGACAGTCGATTTGTCTTTTCGTTCGACTGGCTACAGTTAATTTGTCATAAAGTAGGATATTGTCTTCATGGATGTAATATATCTTATTGTCTTCATCTTTATAGAATCAATTTGAAGAGTAGGGTCAAGTGGTCAAGTCCGCCTGTGGTCAGGTTTGAGTCCCAGGTTAAAATCTTACTATTGCCAGTCGTACTTGGTTCATGTGTGGTGGGTATTAATTAGTCTTTGATTCTCAAAAAAACTAGTAGATGGCGGTAGTTGCCAAATAATGTGAGATGTCTTTCGGCAGATTTGGTGGTATCGTATCGCGGAATGGACAATGTGAGATATAGTCCAATAGCGACATAGTCGTATCGCGAAATGGACAACGTGAGATATAGTCCAATAGCGATTTAGTCGTATCGCGAAATGGACAACGTGAGATATAGTCCAAACGCTTATTTGAAATGAAGTTTAGGCATAACGCGACTTGGGCTCACTGCGTTAAAGGTATGAAGCGAGTAAAGGTATTGGAAATCCCTTGCAACAAGAAAGAAAGATGCGATAATAAGAAGTAGATAGGAAGGTTCTTTATTTTTTAAACAATAAATTATCCGTTATTCGCCATTTAAGCCTTCATTGGATGATCTCTTCACTTTATACAGTAGCTGATAAATCATTGACTGAAACGAAGGTTTCGTCACGACATTTTCCTACATCAGAACCAAGTGGTGGTCTATAAAAACTACCACACACGAGTCAGATTGGTATACAAAGTCATGACATACTAAGGGATATGATTTCAACCTGGTACCTTTTATAAACAGTCGAGTCTTAATCATTCGACCACCGCCGTTTCAACTACAAACACAAATGACTACAAAAATACTTCATAAATATTGAGAACCTCTTTTTTAGAAGTTGGTTAATAAAAACCCGCACATTTTCCGCCATTTCAAGCTCACAATAGGAACTTATATAATTGTTTCCCGAGACGTGTGCTTACAGCATCCAGAACAGATTAAAGGAGCTTTTTATGTGCGCACAGTAGCTTTGTAGGATACAACCACAGAGTTCGGAATCATAAGGCAAAAGAAGTAGCATTGGCTGACTTTTATGTGGAATCTGTCGCTCACTAATAAACAAGCGAATGCATACAGCAATATGCAATTGAAAATTCAAATTAGAACAGATTTGATTTGATTGAGTGTGTGTTAGGGCTTTTAGTCTCATGCGGCGTATAAAAAAGCGGCTAAATACAAAATAACGCGTCTATATGACACTTCTACTGTCTTATTATTCCAAATTCTATGGTTGTAACGGATACAACGTAATAAGCGTCCTGACGACTGCGGGTTATCTTATGACAGGGCTGTCAATGTTGCGTTATTATTTTAGGCATATGAGGAAGGACTATCATGTTGTCAGAATTGAAAAGATCCGGCTTAGTAGAAGAATCGAAAGTATTTTTTATTTATTTGTTGCTTTTAAACTAGGCATATAAATAGTATTTCAGGGATTTTAATTCCAATGCCATCGTTCTAAGGTTCTCCTTAGTTTGCATATACAATCGAACAACTAAGAATTTTATTCCGTGTGGTTGAAATGAACTAGTTTTATTTTATTTTTATTTTTTTTCTAGCCATTTTTGTCCCACTGCTGGGCAAAAGCCTCCCCTAATTTCCTCCACGTATCTCTATCTTTGGTCTTCTCCTTCCATTCTTTATCAAACGCTCTTAAGTCGTCCGCCCATCTCGTCTTTGGTCTACCTCTTTGTCTCCTTCCATCGGTTGGAACCCAGTTGGTTATAATTTGAGTCCATCTCTCCGGGTGCATACGGCAGACGTGACCCGCCCAGTCCCACTTTAGCCTAGCTGCTTTTTTTGCCACATCCACGATTTTCGTCATAGAGCGCAGTTTAGTTATTTTATTTAAATAGGCTTAAATAGCACTTCGTCTCATATACTTACTAAGTTGACATCAAAAAATTACTTAAAGCTAAGGTTACTTACTACAAGGTTACTTACTACTAATGAGGTTCGATCAATCGAACAGTGCGATCAAACCTCGCCACCGCACCGGAGGGGCTCATTATTTTTATTTTAGGGTCACGATCGTCATGTCAATCTATTGGCTTAGCGTCAAGTAAACAGAAGGGTCATACCACTATAATAAGTTTGTTTTTTAGTTAAGTATATGGCTGCCAGAGTTATTTACAGTGTAGTGTAGATTGAGTTTTATATTATCAGAAACTGTAATTTATTTTAGTATTTTTTAGCGAAATGACATGAGTAGTAGTAGTAGACAATATCTTTATTCAGCCATTACAATTAACAAATCAGTTAGTAATTTTTAGATTTAACACATGTCAAATGAAACAATGCATTTTATATTTTTGATTAGCCTAAAAAAACAGGTGTGGATTTTTTAAAGAATATCCACCAAGCGACAGCCCTGCCCAGCCTTAGTCTTCACGGGTTGAAGTAAGTGTCGCTCAAAATTCTCCACATACGATCTCCATATTGTACCCGTTGAATGTGGTTCGCATATTTGCCTATAAATAAAAGGCAAAAGCTCCGAGATGAAAAAGTCGAACAATTGCCTGAAATTATGTGCCCTGTTTTGTATTGTTCGCTATGGAGAGAGCTTTTTGTCATGTAAAAGGCAAGAAGCAAATAATGCTTAATTTTGCCTCGAAATTTCGTGGTTTTTGCTGAGTAAGGAAAATGTGGCTAGCGATTACTTTTAGAAATGAAATGTTTCATCTTGATAAAGTTCTTGCTATACTATGTTTATTTACTATACTAGCTTTTGCCCTTGATTTTCGATTTTCACCTTTTAGGAACGGAAATTACAAAATTCTAATAAAAAAAAAAAATTGCCAACATTTCTTTACAAACTAACAAAAACTCAAAGAAATATTTCTCTTCGTATTATTAGTTGGAACTACGCGCAATGATAAAAGCATATTTTTCTGTCAGGCTTTCAGAAATACCTGGCTAATATCTCGATGGGCGTGATAAGAGGAGATAAGCTTACTTTCAGAAAGCTTTTGTGTGTTTCAGAGCTTGGAAATATCATTCTGCTCCAAGAGAATCGTTTTATCCACTTCAAGATTTGATGAAAGTATGTAAAAGCTTGATGTATTATAAAAGAAAAGGCGTCAGTGTTTGAAAGAAAAATCTTGTTCTTGCATGTAAGTTGGGCATGGTATTTAAGAATGTGTTGCATCGATCTGAAATTTCGCAATTGTAGTCACTATTACAATATTTTAACGTTAAAGATGCGTTGAAGTAAAATCAAGCATTTATTGCAGTAAGTATTAAACATAGACTGTGCGATGGGTGCCTCATCGACAATGTGCAAAATACTTACTGAAAAATGATTTGAGATTATGACGCATATTTTCAGGATCGAGTGGACTTATGACAATTCAATAATCACTCGGGCATATTACAATGGTTTTTGTATGGGTTTTTGAGTTCCACATCCCGTAATTCTACTATTTATCATTACGAAAGTTATCGACTTTTCATCCTAACATCCTAACTAATATTATAAATGCGACAGTTAGTTTGATTGTTACCTCTTCACGCTCTATCTAATGAAGCAATCTTCCTGAAATTTCACATACACATAGTTCAAAAAAAAAAAAATTCAAAAAAAAATTCAAAATTCGTTTATTTCTTTAACAAAGGTAGGTACATAAGTTTAATGTGGTTGTGACCTCCTATTTAAGTGAAGTACACCTGTATCAGGAGGTCACGCTCTTCCATAGCCAATCATAATAAAGTACCTGTTAATAGAATACAAGCATACAAAAAAATATATACTTATAAAAACTATGAACGAGCATACGTATTGTGTGAAACAATTATCATTATTAAATAATAAAATTTTGTGAGTATTGTGTTATTTTATATGCCAATGAGTATTTATAATTTAATACGTTCTAGTAGTTTTTCTGTCTCTTCATATTCTAATTGTTTCAGCCAATCGATGATTCGTTTCTTACAAGAGAATGTTGGTAGCATATAAATGTCTAATTCTTTATTTACTAAGTTATATAAATATTTTGCTTGGTTATTAAATTGTCTTCTTGCAAACTCTGTTTTGACGCCCTCTCCAGTATTCACTATAGCTACTTTTCTGCGTTTCAAAAGATAAGAAGGGTTGGGAGTCAGTGTTTTGTGAAGTTTTAGAATTACCTGAAAGATGAAAAGTTTTCTTACTGTTAGTAGGTTACAATCCAAGTATAGTTCAGAGGTAGGATACATCTTAGGTTTAAAATAAGCTACCTTTAATAGAGCTCTTTGGGATCTTTCCACTTCCAAGAATTTTGTTTTAGTTGCACCTCCCCAAACAGTAATACAGTAATAGTTAGAAGTACTAAGAAGGACATAGGGTACCTTTCATCCGGAAAAAGCACTGTGCCCGTGGGAAATTTTAGCGAACGAAGCCGCGGGCAAGTGCTAGTATTATAAATGCGAAAGTGAGTTTGTTTATTTGTTTGTTCGTTACCTCTTCACGCTCTATCTAATGAACCAATCTGCCTAAAATTTAGCATACACCTAGTTAAAAGTACTGAGAAGGACATAGGGTACTGTTTATCCCGGGAAATAGCACTGTGGGAAATTTACGCGTGCGAAGCTGCGGGAAAATGCTAGTAATCTTTAAACTTCGGTAAAGTGTCCAAGAGACCATCATCTGAGATTAAGGTTATCAAAAACGCGTCCAATTCCAAGAGAATAGAATCAATCATCTTCAAAAGGCCGGAAAGGTGCGGCGATATCCGGCATTATCCGGATCCCGCCGGTTTTCGCTGCAAATTAGATGTCTGGCTGGAAACAAACAAGGGCTCCATTTGGACGCGTGATGGGACTCGCTAACCTGTGGGGACTAGGGCTGGCAATGTTAAAATGAAATGGAATTCTTTATTTTTAACTTTGGGTATACAATATCGCTTATTGACGTTAAAATAAAAGTTATTTGACCGGCTTTGTGAGAATGGATTTTATACGGTGCAGGAGTTTCTCAATTTCAAGCCCCTAAGTTTTTAAATTGATATACTGTTCTAGATTTATTTTTATTTTTTTTATTACACAATTTTTTTTTTACAATTGTAAGAGGGGGAATTATCTGTCCAGAGAAAGTAAGAAAAGTGAAGCCTAATTTTTCTAAATGAGAGCAGCAAGCACCCGGTGGTTGATTATACTACGGCTAGCTAATTGAGATGCTTGAATAGTGGACAAATAACTCACTCCTACCTCATAAAGAAGTACTGAACGTGTACTTATCAACTGATTGTGTGTGTAATGTAGAAGTATTCATTGTATTTACTCATTGCTATAGTTCAGTACTTTAGGTAAGTTAAGTAAAAGAGATAGAAATGATCAAGACCACTAGAAAACAAGATAACTCTTTTATTACTGAATAATCGATACAATCATTGAGTCATTGAATATTCACTGAACTAAACATATTTATTAGTACTATATATACTTGGCTAGTTATTACATTATTGTCTTTACAGTATGCATTATCATTAACTACCACGCTAATGTTATGAAACATAGTGACAACGTGAATTTACTTATATTCATAAGTTTATACATTGCAATAGTTATTAGAAAACTACGAATCTATCCAAAGGCTATACAAATCTAATGCGTGGGCGGACATTAATATGTAAGCATGATAAGATGTAGCAAATGGCTATCGACAGTTAAACAAGTCAATGTATAAATATAAAAATATGTGGGTACTTTAAGATTATCAAAGTGATAACTATATGCAAAGCGAATACATAATTAAACATCCTAGTGCGAAATCTATACAAAACAATGCTATCGCATCAAGTGAAACACTAGGGCAATCTAGAACTAGGCTAGGTAAGCTAGAAAGATCTAACATGATTTTATACAAATATTATTAAAGTTAATACCTAGCTATCGCACCTGGAAAGTGACTATGTTATAAGGGTGCGAACCTACCCCTACACTACCTAGGCTATGAGAAGACCTAAGTGAATCTAGACAATACTAAGGGGTGAAAGGACGTCACGGCCAGTCTATCAGCGTATCGTGTCAACGAATGGCGTTGTTGATAGACCAAGCCATGGGGTGGGAATGACAAGTCTCTTAGCTGGGTTCGTCAGAACCGACTGCTGTGTGAGAACCTATCATGAGCTTGCTGGGAGGCAAACTGGCGTCTGAATGCCCGCGTCGTGTTTATATAGCCGATGCGGCCGGGCGACCGGTGGGTGAGGCCTGAGCGCGCGGTGCTGAGGTAGATAGTAGCCGATCTCGATCGCCGATGCGTCACTGTGCTGTGTTGTCAAGCGCCCTGTTGCTATGCGCTCGTAGGATACCCATTACAGTCTCCCCCTCTGGCTGCGAAGTCGTCCCGACGAACAAGCCAGGACTAAAGCGTCGTCAGCTTCAGGAGATGGTAGCTTGGTCGACCACATCTGCGTAGTAGCGCAACCAGGCTGGAAGTAGTGTTGTTGCCCCAATGCACCGGAATGAGCTCAGTGCGGAGGCAGTACAGGCCCAAAGGCCCATTTGAAGTAGGAAGATCTGCAATTGTAAAACAATTTTGACATAACGTTGTTGACTTATGTTTCCCTAATCAAGATTATAAGGGATACACGTTTTCAGATAAGTTTGAGATAGGTTTGGACTGTTTTCTATTAAGTCCAGCAGTTGGGTTATTATGACAAGGCTAGATATAACTATCATTTGTTTGTTCTCTCAAAACGACTAATTGGCAATCTTCATTGTCGACAGTGGGTTATATCATACAGGGGCTATTATACATCATAGCCTTCGTTGCTACAGTAGCGGTTATCCTCGACTTTTTCATATTCTTCGCTACGTTTAATCCTTCAGCTGTTTTTGTCCTAATCTCCTTTGCACTTCTTCTTGTCAAATCTACCATGACATTGTAAATGCCACAAACTTTTGATCTTCGAAAAGGCATTCGGTGCGGGATAGTGCATCCGCAATGACATTAGTTCTTTCACTAAAATATTCGAAGTTAATGTCGTAGGCTTGTAATTGTAAAGTCCAACGAGTTAAACTCTCAGTTGGTGATTTAAGGACAGGACTCATTTCAATGCTTGATAATAGATGCTCCTTTAATGTAGCCACTGAATTTGTTTGCCTAGACTACAGCGTACACTTCTTTTTCCGCTGTGAAATAGTTCCTTTCAGCAGGTTTCAGAAGTCTTCTTGCATATTCCACTGGATGCTCTTCTTTCTTCTCCCCCTGCACTAAAGCATCTCTGACCGCTTAGTTGTTGGCATTCATTTTTATGTATGGCTTCTTTTCATCAGCTTTGACCAACACAGAGTCGGAGATTAGCGCTGTCTTTAGATCCTCAAACACTTTTGATCCATATGGCACCTTTCTTCGTAAGACATGTATGTAAGTGGTTCTGCCTTCTTCACAAAGTTTAGATAACTGTGATTTAAATGTAGGAGATATGATTATAAGGTCACTAATCTGATACGAATCTCTAGAATGGTTTTATCAGGATTCAAACTTCTGATTCTTCTTCATATGCAGTCTTCTACTCTTCACTTCAAAAGTGGTTTCATTAGGCTTCAAACTTGTGATTTGTATTTTCACATCGTAGACAGTTTTAATTTTCAATATTCATAGGAGACCTTCATTACAGTGTTTTCGTCTGGAGATAATATTTATATTAACATCGTAACAATCATCATTACGGAAATGCAATTGATAGATTTTAAAGTCAGCCTGTTCATCATTGGAAACCAAACCATGAATCAGTTATCATCCCTTCTATTGAAATGTGATGGAATCTTCGTTTCGTCGTCAACATTTTCTTCATGCGAGGAATGCTTTCGTTTTATTAACGAGGAAATCATAGGTCCGAGATATGGAATCGGCTACGACAATCATTTTCTTCGCGCTCCTGTAAACGTCTACGATAATTTTTGTAGGAGGCGGATAGGCCGGATAATAATATCGACCATGACGTTCGTCATGCTGGCTGGCAGTTGAAAGTTTCAATGTTCCAATTGTTGTACAGCAAGTTTTCCATGTTTCGTTAAATGGAGATTTATTCTTTCTTCTTGCTGCTTCAAGTAGTTCTACTCTCTCGCTCTATACTTGACGTCTTTCATATTGGGGAGTAGTTACTTGTCACTTTAATTGACATTAAAATGCTTCCAGTAGCTCACTGGGTTTTTGCGTACGCGTATTTGTAGTTTGAAGACCCGATGCGCCAATATTTCATTTGACGGCTTAATCATACCATATCCTATTGTTGTGGGTTCTTCGTTGTTTCTTCTTTCAATGCAGCCGTATTTACCCGTGCAAGTGTCTTCGTTCAGTGGGTCTCTCACTGACTAGATACATGACATCTTGAATTTTCTGATTCGGGTGTAATATCTTCATTCATCTCCCCCTGCATTGGAACATTTCTTTCGTTTTCTTGGGAGAGGCTACATAAGCCGGATAGCAGACTCGGCTGTGACGTTTTCTTCATGGCAATCACAATGACGTAGGCCATGGCATTAACATGCGGTCTTATCTCAATACGTGATAAATAAGCCGGTTGACGACCTCGGCTAAGACGAGTTCTTCGTGGTAATAGTCATACACCATTCTACTGTAGATAGGCGATTGTATTGTAGTGACCGCGATCGATGCTAGGATAAGCCGGATAACATCATCGGCTGAGACGACTTCTTCATGGCTCTTAGAATAACATATGCCATGGCATAATGTAGACATGCGGTGTTAGGTACCGCGTGTAACTAGTGATTGAGCGCTGCTGACAGATAAACCGTTGTAAGCATGTCATTGCTTCTTGTCTCCGGATATGCAGATCGGTTTTCATTTTATTAGTAGATTGCAAATTCAGTCAACAGAGACAGCTTTGAAGTTTTCTTTAGCTTTATTCTTGCTAATGCTTCTAACGAATCTTCGTGGGATTGACTTTGAATGCGTGACTTCGTACGTGACTTGATCTTCGTAGGTTTACATTGCGACTACTTAAGGCTTACGTTCTTCGACTAGAGATGAGGAAGTACCAACACCAGTTGTAATGTATGACTAATTGAATTCACCAGTTGTAAAATTATGACTAGAGTAACTGGTGGAATTAGCAGTTATGCCAGTGAACTTCCAATCGACGATGAAGTACTTGTAGTTTCTTCGTAAATTCAGTCATCGCTGGTTCGTTGATGGAACATCAAATCTCGTAGGTTATCTTAACCATCTTGACCTCAGAATAGCCACGCCAATTTTTCTTCTTTCCTGTCTTTCTTCCAAATGGAATAACAATGAACAAGAAACATGAAGATCGTATCTTTTGCAATCTGTATGCGTATTTTCTTCATTTTATTCATTGCGCTCGTAAGTTTGTTCATTTTCTCCAGAATCTTCTATAACATTTCTAAAGTCGTCGTCGTCTTCATATTCTATTATAGGTTACTCACGTTTGAATATGGACATTCTTATCCAGCATCTCAAAGTTCTCAATCTTCAAAAGCACTATTACCTATAGTAAACTAAGTGCCTATTATTATTATTGAGCAATGATACAATTTGTCTTTTATTTGAAACTGAGACTCGATACAAAATTATTGTTAGGTATTTAACCCTCGTTAATTATAATTAAATGAGAAAACTATTCCTTAGTAAGTTACATGTTACCATTACAATCACTGAATAGATTATTTGCTAAACGAAATTCTATAGTAAGTTCAAATCAAAGAGAATACAATACTATTTATAGAAAATAATCTGTTGCAACCATAGTGATTGTTTGAACGAAATCTATAGGTAGATAAACTTCATAAGATACCTGTCTAGATGCAAAATACCTACTAAGGTGCTAATGTGAACATTCAGAAAAACTATTATAACTCGATCCTATAAAAACATAGTTCAATTGTTTCATTACAATAAAACTGAATACAAATTACAAAGTTACAATACATGGTCTTGATCTTGTATAACAAATTCAAAGAAATAAATAACACGGTGGGGGTCAGGCCCGCCACGCGTTGGGACGCCAGAATGTGAGAGGGGAGAATTATTTGTCCAGAGAAAGTAAGAAAAGTGAAGCCTAATTTTTCTAAATGAGAGCAGCAAGCACCCGGTGGTTGATTATACTACGGCTAGCTAATTGAGATGCTTGAATAGTGGACAGATAACTCACTCCTACCTCATAAAGAAGTACTGAACGTGTACTTATCAACTGATTGTGTGTGTAATGTAGAAGTATTCATTGTATTTACTCATTGCTATAGTTCAGTACTTTAGGTAAGTTAAGTAAAAGAGATAGAAATGATCAAGACCACTAGAAAACAAGATAACTCTTTTATTACTGAATAATCGATACAATCATTGAGTCATTGAATATTCACTGAACTAAATATATTCATTAGTACTATATATACTTGGCTAGTTATTACATTATTGTCTTTACAGTATGCATTATCATTAACTACCACGCTAATGTTATGAAACATAGTGACAACGTGAATTTACTTATATTCATAAGTTTATACATTGCAATAGTTATTAGAAAACTACGAATCTATCCAAAGGCTATACAAATCTAATGCGTGGGCGGACATTAATATGTAAGCATGATAAGATGTAGCAAATGGCTATCGACAGTTAAACAAGTCAATGTATAAATATAAAAATATGTGGGTACTTTAAGATTATCAAAGTGATAACTATATGCAAAGCGAATACATAATTAAACATCCTAGTGCAAAATCTATACAAAACAATGCTATCGCATCAAGTGAAACACTAGGGCAATCTAGAACTAGGCTAGGTAAGCTAGAAAGATCTAACATGATTTTATACAAATATTATTAAAGTTAATACCTAGCTATCGCACCTGGAAAGTGACTATGTTATAAGGGTGCGAACCTACCCCTACACTACCTAGGCTATGAGAAGACCTAAGTGAATCTAGACAATACTAAGGGGTGAAAGGACGTCACGGCCAGTCTATCAGCGTATCGTGTCAACGAATGGCGCTGTTGATAGACCAAGCCATGGGGTGGGAATGACAAGTCTCTTAGCTGGGTTCGTCAGAACCGACTGCTGTGTGAGAACCTATCATGAGCTTGCTGGGAGGCAAACTGGCGTCTGAATGCCCGCGTCGTGTTAATATAGCCGATGCGGCCGGGCGACCGGTGGGTGAGGCCTGAGCGCGCGGTGCTGAGGTAGATAGTAGCCGATCTCGATCGCCGATGCGTCACTGTGCTGTGTTGTCAAGCGCCCTGTTGCTATGCGCTCGTAGGATACGCATTACACAATTACTTTTTACATATTCTGCCAAATTGTGAAACAGTTTGTCGGCAGCCCTCGTGGAACAAACTTACATACCTATATATAGATAACATTAACTATATTTAAGTTAATACATGTTTCATTAAACTAAGTATTATATTAGAGTATTTCTATATCTAATAAGCATACGGTTGTTTATAAAAACAAACACAAACAAGTTTTATAGTGTTTTTGATCTATGGCGGAACAAAGAGACTTACATACATACAAACACACATACAAAAATACATGAATCCCAAGAACACAACACTCCTTTTTTGGTCAGTTGTGTAAATGTGTAGATGACGAGGTACTTTTATTTCTTAATTATTGGAAATATGTAACCAGATTTTATTAGATACCCCAAATGTTGATTTATAATATGACTGATTTAAATTTGCATTACCGCATCTAGAGTACACAAATATCTAAAAAAAGTATTTTTAAAGAGAAATAATAAGTCCAGCCACAGAATTTTTATTTGGCCCCGTGATCAACCTTCTCTTTTTATAACTAAGCAACGGGGAAATGCTTTAGCCTCTAATATACTAATTCGTCTTTTTTACAACGCCCATTAAATATTTTAAAGTAAGCGTCAATTAAAGATCAACAATTATTTTAACTTGTCTTTCTAATTTGTAAATTGCCACGTAAGTTACTAATTCAGCCACAGATTTTACAACTTATCACCATTTTACATTTTATAGCTTCAAAACTAGCTCCTCAAAATAATCAAATTGAAACTTCAATTTACAACATCATATATTATTACTCAGCGTGTGAAATAATAGATCATTCTAGCTGTTGCCCGCGGCATCGCCCGCGTGAGTTTCGCTTAGATGAAAAATCTTTTTGTGTTCCAAACTGTAGTAATCTTAACTCCAGTACTCAAAATTTCATCCATTTGGTTATCCAGTGTCCGGCGGAAATATATTAGGTACTCGTAGTACAGTCGCGGTGATAAAATGAATCAAAAGTGATATTTCTTTCAATAAACGATGTTCATCTGCTCGTTATCTACAATTTCCCGTGTACCGCCACTCCCACCCCGAGTCCCTCTTTGTCCTATCCCGTGTCCTGTCTATTTATACGTCAGTAGAAAATGCTCATCGGATTGAACGACTTTTGCTAAGGTCCCATTTCCCTTTATTTTGTAGAGTAGCTGGTCTCTTGGAAATCTTCATCAGATGATCCTGATCTTCGATTTTTATAAGTCAACAGATAATGCTCGTCAGATTGATAAACTTTTGCAAAGGTACCATTTCCATATTTCTTATAGTTTAGCTGTTCTGTTAAGGTTCTTCATCAGGTGTTCCAGTTTTCAAAATCAATTATAGATAGCCTTTATGTTGCCCAGTAAAATGGCCACCGCACGATTCAGTGCGAGTGCGCCAGATGACAGCGACCGGCTATTTGCATCAATCAGAGAGGGCCATTTATTTTCATTTATTTATTTTTAACTTTATTACAAAAAAGTAAAAGGCGAACTTAAAGCCTAGGGCCTTCTCTACCAGTCAACCAACTGGGTGATGTAGAAATAGTAACGTATAGTACCATTCGATTCATGTAGTTATAAAATTAGAAGCTAATAGAATTACTATTTGTTGCCATATATCAATAATATAGAAGTTTATTGCTTGAATGCATGTTAAAAATTTAGATGCTAAAAAATAATCACCGTGCTGAGTTATTATTAGAGTGGTTTACTGGAAGATAACTAGTGGCTAAGATAGATTTATTCAGATTCTCGTCAATTGTGGCTGACTTAGTAAATTAGAAAGCAATTTATATATTTAGAGGTGAATAATGCTATTAAAAAGAAGCCTGTTTAATTAGTACCCATTTTTAAATACTACAATTTAAAATGTGCCAACCCTATAACTATGTCAGCATAATGTCTAAACACGTGGCGATTGAGAAAACCGCATTATCCCAAAAATAGCCCAAACCCACAGTTCTTCTGGTCCTATTTCTTCTATAAATAGTATTTTGCTGACGGTACACATACGTGGACTGTGATGACGTCACGTCCCGGTGTCTTTCTTTGAAATCAGTTTGCTCGACTCCTCGGAATTTTAATAAGGATGGTAATGCGTAGAAAGGAAATGTGTTTTGGTGGCAATGTTTTTTTTTACATAGTGTTTTTATAATATTGCCAAAAATTACGTTACATTAAGTATTAAAGAAGCAACAGTATCCGATAATTAAATTGTATTTTTTTTACTAGCTGCTTCCTGGTGCTCCGCTCCAATGAGTATTTCGGGATAAAAACCAAATTTCATTGAAACCGATAGCTTTTGTATCAAGAATAACAAACATTCATCTGTCTATTCCATCTCACAAACTGAGTTTAAACCTAACTAGCCTGTGTCATTTACTATTGTTAATATCTCAGGTTTTAGATAAAACCTACGGCAGATTATAAGTTAGACCTTCAACAATACAAACTGTGAAAACCGCATCTAATTTTGTCCTGTAGTTTTCGCGTGATACGCGTACAAACATACAGACAGACTGACAGAACTTCTAAAAACAAAACTTCGAAAAAAATTGTTTTGGCTTCTATTAGCCCTATTAAGACCCCCATTATTTTTTTTCTTAAATATCTCTTATGTACATACAAAGACCATTTACAGTTTTATTATAATGTATTGATTGATTATATTAGGGTTCTTTTTTTGAAACTTTTCACAATTTTATATTCGCGTACAGACATTTCTTTAAAAATAGAAAGTATTTCCAAGAAGTATAATAAAGGAAAAGGCCAATAGCATTACGTCAAATATATATTTTCCCATAGACATAGAAAGAAACTTGATTGTCAAATGAAGCCCAAAAACGTTCATAATAGTGTGCTCTAAATTTTTTTTTTTACAGATTGTTCACAAATTCTATGGAACCAAAACACATCAAAAATGTCAAACTTGACAAAAATGAGCTTCACAGAAGAGATTACCTGTCCTTCACCAACATAGCAAAAACCATATCTGACATCCCGCTTTCTCAGCGGTCTGTGTCTCTAAGTAAAATTTAAAAAAAAATCTTGCTCTATGTATTTTCCTTTAACCTTCTAACCTTGTTGGCACTTTACCGTAGTACTAGGAATTTCAGTGAATGGCAGTAGGCGTTACTTGGAAGTGTACACTAGTAGAGTATATTGCATTACTATCTGCGCCCCGCTCACTCCAGTGGGAATTTCTAGATAAAAAGTAGCCTATGTACTATTACAGGTTTTATATACTATTCCAGGTTTGCTTCACCCGTGCGCCGTGTACCAAATTTAATCACAATTCGCTAAGGCGTGATTAAGTGACTAACATACAAACTTTTGCATTATAATAATAGTAAAGTATGCAGTAATATTTCTTACGTAAGAACCACCACGAACCCAAAACTTTGTTCGTAGGGCTGATCTGGACTCGGATGTCACTCTTATTTGTAAATTTACATTTACATCTAAATAGTGTAGTTCTTGTTGATATTGTGTTATGTATAAGTAATGATTTTATAGAAGAGCGAGGTTTTCTAACACAAGCATCTTTCTTTGCTTAAAAGAAAACCTCAACCTCTAGTATATAATGTATTGTTGAGAGAAATAAAGAAGTTTTTAATTTAATTTAATATTAGTAGGATTCGTTTTTTTCTATTTGTATTTGTATTAATTCATTCATTCATACCACTCGCCACGTAGCTAAGTCGAAACTCGCTCAGTGTACACTTTACAGAGCCATCGAGCCTCACGTCAATTTAATTGACTTCTGCGAATACAAAATTCAAATCCGGACTCGACGGCTTTTAGCCGAGTACACCCGTGATATGAGGATACGTTGTGGTAAAGTGGAATTAGATTTTCATCAGACTTAGGAAGTGAATAAAGTTGTGTGTGTTTTTCTTATTACTATCCAAACATTAAGATATTATGTACTAACGCAGTGAATGAATGAAATAATATTTATTCAAGTAACCAGGACTCATAATGTTAGTAAACTTATGCTATGTTAGTAGGAATTATTTACAAAATTTATTGCGGAGGCCACTCCTGCACCATCCCCCCGGCAATGGCAGCAATGGTCTACGTACGCACAGACCAGCCTGCTTGCGATTAGCGTTGCCAGGCGTCCGGATAAAGCCGGACATAGGTAGGCTTTTTGATCGCGTGTCCGGCCAAAATAAACGGTGGCCGGCCTGTCCGGCTTTTGTTAGGCTTTTTACATTTCGAAAACGTGCGTGGCCGAGCGCTGGCCAAGTGCAGGCGACGAAAGTCGGCTGTCAGTCGCTTACGCAGGCCGAAGTGCCGATTTATAATAATACTTAAAATAAAGTACTCTCATATAGAAATAAGATATGTTGAAAAAATTCCATGCGAGCAGGACTTGAACCCGCGACCAGGAATGAATTGAAATTTTGAATTGAATTTTTCGCGCATGGAATTTTTTCACCATATCTTATTTCTATATGAGAGTACTTTAGTACTAATATTGCATCTGAGATGCTCAAAAATCCAAAAAATAAATACTTAAAATAGCTTGATTTTACATACAATTTTTTTGTCCTACCTATTAATACTCAGACAAAATCCTCAATAATGTAGGGTGTCCGGCCTTTCTACTCAAATGTCCGGCCAAACTGGCTGGTCTGTCCGGCTATTAGGTTTGGCGACCTGGCAACCCTACTTGCGATCATGCGCAGGATGCTGTTGTTGCTCTCTCGCACTCTGCGCACCTTTTACGCATTATTGCGTTGCATTACGCAGTGTCCAAAATGTATTTTCAGAATCGAGTTCTTCTATGTACCTATATAATTTTTCATATGTAGTTCTACTATGTATATCTTCATTGTATAATCAGCTGCAGAGAAACCTGACCCTCGATATAGGTTTCTGTGAGATTGTGGGTCAAGTTTCTTTGCAACGACTGTACAGTACATAAACATAAGTATCTCTATTCCGTAATAACTCTATATCAAAAACAGGTTCCTTTGGTTTTTGTAATCGATGAAAAACGAAATTACGGGAAGAATTTTTAAAATTACTTAGTACTTACTCATAAAGAAGTGTTAGGTATTTATAAAGCAGAGGTGAATGGAAGAGTTGGTCAGGGTTCGACCTCGAAGAACGCACTCCGCCCAGATTGCGGACCTCCTTAAAAAGGGAGATATTAGGAGCACCCATAATCGGAGAGCATGTATGAAGAGAGTGATGAGTGTAGAGGAAGCAAGAGAGATCTGTAAAGATCAAGATCGTAGCAAGTGGAAATCGCTAGTCTCTGCCTACCCCTACGGGAAAAAGGCGTGATAATATGTATGTATGTATAAAGAAGTACTAAGAAAAGTTGACAAACCACTCAGTCAGCTTCCAATACAACAACAATACATAACTAGCTTTTGCCCGCAGCTTCGCCTGCGTGAATTTCCCACGGGAACAGTGCTTTTTCCCGGCATGAAAAACAGGAATATTGGTTCAGTAGATAAGCGTAAAGAGGTAACAAACAGGTAAATAAACAAACTTACTTTCGTATTTATTTTATAATATTATTTACGATTAGTTAGGATTAGGATTCCGCATTCTATATAGGTACATTACTAACGAATTTGACCTCATTAATACTTATGCACCTAATAAGCAATGTATAGGATAAGTCAGTAAGCGAAAACTCATGTACACCACTTAATGAACTGCCTAATACGTGATAGTGGCTGCCCGATTGCTTTCCTTACGATATCACCCTATTCCAAGACCTTACTACCTCGTACACTGTTTAAGAAAAATGAAACTTAACGCCTAAGTATCAGGGCTTACTTTACATTGCTTAAAAAGTGTTAGATGTGATGTTTTGTGTGTTTAGGGAGAGTTTGCGTACATTCGAGTGTATATCGGACTTTTTGAAGTTCCGATTGGGAAGATAAGAAGTAGATGGGGTGATAAAAATAATGTCACATCGTATACATACAGCCATTGCTATTTGCCATATTAATACCTATAAGTACTTATTAACACATTATTGTTTCAATTAAATCTTCCAAAATATTGGTTTCAACTATAATATAAATAAATTATTGCTGAATAAAATAAGGTGCGATTGGAAATAAACAAGCTAATTATTAAAAAATAAAAAACACGACTGACAACTTACATAGCCTATGTCATTAGGGCTAATGCAAGGAATCTAAAAATACCTCTCACATCAAATAATTTTAAGCCGTTGAGGACTTATGGTGAAATAAAGAAATTACATACATACATACATGAACCCTGAAAACATAACACTCCTTTATTGGTCATTCGTGTAAAAAAGGATATAAAGAACATTACGCTTATATTTTCCGAATACATACATATTATGATGCCTTTTTTCCAAATACCTACTCGATACGATACCAAAGTTCGTAAATCCTCATCCGAGTCGAACATCCGTCAAAATAAATATATAATGAGAACGTCGACCTATATAACACCAACTAGACAAGTCATCAGAAAAATGAAGGGTGCTTGAAAACACGAGTATAACAAAGCTGAGAGTAACACCTCATTCAATTAAAATGATCAGCGTGCCAAAACAATGTTATCTTCAATATTCACTTAGCTACAAGTTTTATAGACGACTAACTTTCGCCCGCGGCTTCGTGAATTTCCCACGGGAACAGTGTTTTTTCCCGGGATGAAAGGTACCCTATGTCCTTCTCCGTACATCCGGCTATGTGTGTGATAAATTTCAGGACGATTGGTTCAGTAGATAAAGCGTGAAGAGGTAACAAACAAACAAACCAACAAACAAACAAACTCACTTTCACATTTATAATATTAGTTAGGATTAGGATAATATGTATCTTGGAACAGAGTCCATGTCAAATTCAATTGTTTTTTTATTTTAATTGGCTTAAAAATAGCACTTTTAAATCGTCATCAAGTCGAATCAAGTCCAATTAAATCGATTTAGATAGGGTTGTTTGTGACGCCTCCGTCATCAGATAAGTTATGTAGAATGAATAGGCCTCCTATTATTTAAAACATTGAAGTGGATCAAATTTAACTTAGAATCGTTAACAGTAGGTACATTTTGCGTAATTGAGAAACAAACATCCACCTATGATGGCTAGTCTATTTGTAAAGGTCTCTACAGAAAGGTTCTGAATATTTAACCCTCAGTCAAGGAGATAATACCGGTAAACCCACGTTACGGCAGCTGGTTATTGACAACGTTGTTTATAAATTTGGACACTTGACGGCTGCTGAAATTTAACTTCTGAATTCAATATCAAACTGAAACTACTGAATTAGGAGTGGGTGGTCCTCAGAACAAGCACAGCGATATTGTCAAAGCAAAAATTTAGACGAGTACATTCCCTAATAGCATTTTTGGTAGGCATTTGGTAGGGCCACATATATGTCTTTGGTTGGACAACGGTTAGATTTGGCCGCATGTTTTGCTGAAGGGCCAACAACTTAAGGCCTATATGAAACTTCCTACGGAGGGTCACATATTGTTTATCTCCGTAGGGCCTTTGTATAGAAATCATACAATTAAGCAACGTTACTCGGGTGGTGGTTTGGTACTTTCCGATAGGATTATATGCTTATATAACACTCTCACTGTATTCAATCACAATCACATAGCACATATGTTTTTGCTTTTACAATATCGCTGTGCTCTTTATTATATCAATTGACAATTAATATCGATAGGACAGATAAAGATTTTGTCTTTGAAATATTCAATTTTTATACAACTGCTACAAAAAATAATTTCATTTTGATATTAAATACAGAAGTAAAATTTCATAGATATTTAATATTGCATTAAGAACATTAAAAAAATAATAAATATACATACAGTGACAGAATTATAAATAGGAATTATAACATTGTTTAATTCTCACAATCAACATTTATTAAAATTGAATTAACATCTTATGAGTATAATAATTAACATTATTCGGTGGCACAACCACACCCCCCCTCCTGGAACCCCCCCAACCCCGGACCCCGGCCCAATGTAAGTTGGTAATCAGTTGGCACAATAACAGAGGTTTGATCTTCGTTGGGCCAATACAAATTCCATGTTCCTACAATTGGCCAGTTGTCATTTATTTTTGTTGGTCCAACTTTTATTCACTGTCGTTAAACCAACGTTGTTCAGCAAACGGCAGCTAAAAAGTATATTGGCCCACTGTTGGTAATAAGCTCGGCATAACAACCTTGTTAATCTTCGTAGGGCCAATACAAATTCCCTGTGGGCAATTTAACTAACGATATCCCATCAATGTGCCTACCGTTGGCCAATTGTGGCCAATCAAAAATGCTATTAATAGGTGGTCTGACTAATTGTGGCAACAACTGGCCGGCGATAGAACTAGTTGGAGATACAAAGGGGAGGCTTTTGTCCAGCAGTGGCATCAGTAACTAAATAAAAAAATATTAGATAGATGATTGTCACCCCTAAATTACTGGGGATATATTTTTTTTAATTTTGAACACAGGTAGAGCAAAATTTAAATTAGAATGTAGGATACTTTATATCCCAAAATTACATGACCGTAGCGAAGTACTAGGGCACAGCCAGTTGGTAATATTTGAATGAGTGTGAAAATAAAAAATCTGGCTCCTTATTTCTCCTTTGCGCTTTGGTAGTGACATGGAAGTAATAAGTAGTTGTACAAAGTACTTACATATTACTTCCATGGGTAGTGACCTGCCTAACCATAGACTAATTATAAGTGCGCTTTGGTAGATACTATAAGATCTATTTAAGTACAGACCGTGCCTTAAGTAGGAAGCTCTTTTTTTGTCTTTTTACCACCTTTTATTTATTTAGGACAATCCAGACATTTCATTCATCGTCCAAATCATCAAGCGATTACCTTCTCTTCGTTGATTGCTTCCATTTGTTGTAGGATTACGGACGGTGTGATAACAGGTCCAATTACGTATCTATCCAATATCTAGGAATTAGTTCTATCAGTTCAGGTTGGGGCTAGATCTTGGGTACCTGAGGACAATGGTTAGATCCCAAATGATATGTTTATCACTAGACAGGTGTCTGAAAAATGGAGACTGAGCATTCGTGTCGTATTTGATTAGTTCAATCTTTGGATTACTTAGCAGACATAATGAGAAATAGGGAGGAAATTTAGCTGAATGAAGATATAACTAACAAAAGAAATACGTTATGATATTTAATAGGGATACTCACGCGTGTTATTAGCCGGGAATTAGTAGGCGGCGTTAGTTTTAATCAAATTAAAAAAAATACGTTTGCAGTTCGAACCCACAGATATAGTCAATGTTAACCGGGATAATTTAAGGCATTAAGGATACTTCACATCGTTTAGAAGCTATGGTGGAATAAACAAACTCCATACATAATACATACATATTAAAAATATAACGCTCCTTAAAGCAATTGTGTAAAAAACTGTATTACTGCAACTATGTCCTTATTAAATTTTATTTAAAAAAAAAATTAAAAATCATTAGATTTGCTTTTTCTCACACAAGTCAGGAAGCAGATTTAATTTGCGAAAAACGCTCTGGCTGAGCGCAAGTGTGCTTAGTTTAATATTTACCCGTTTGAAATGGAACGTTCCTAGTTTCTATGGCACGCTTTAATATATTTTACTATTCGCACTGCAGCTTTCTGTAAAATTAAAAATGTGGCGGCCAAAATAAACGACTTTTAGTCAACATGTTACAATAATGCGGAAATGTTTTGTTTTATTTGGCGTGGTGCATAGCGTGTAATGGCGCCTTCATTTAAAATTTTAATTGACATACCTTCCTACACACATACATAGAATCACGTCCTTATCCCTTACGGGGTAGACAGAGCCAAGAGTCGTGAGACTCGAACGCCAATTTTAATTGAAAATTACAGAAATGATTTAATTACAGAATTACAGAGATCACAGATACAGTGTCCATACGGGGTTAGACAGAAACGAGTAGAGAAATACCGGAAATAGCATATAAGATACTTTTATTCCCGGAATTCCCACGGGAGTGGCCCAGGGTGCAGCTCGTTTAGAATGTTTTTTTTTACCTTGAAGTTCCCACAAATTGGAGCTCCAAAAAGGGAATTCTTAAAAATATCGAAACCACATTGCATCCAGATTTCTCCCATAAAAAGGGGGATATTAGGAGCACCCATAACCGGAGAACATGTATGAAGAGAGTGATGAGTGTAGAGGAAGCAACAGAGATCTGTAAGGATCGTAGCAAGTGGAAATCGCTAGTCTCTGCCTACCTCCACAGGAAAAAGGCGTGATAATATGTATGTATCGAAACCACTGTCCTTAGTTTGAATAGGTCGGAGTACCAACGTTCCAAGTGATTTTATTTCCCGCCTCTGAATGTCCAATATCTTGCGAATATCTCACAAGTTAAGAATCTTGTTTATATTTTGGCTCGTGTTATTGACAGCCGATGTTTTCCATGTTTACGGACGCATGATTTTTCACGTCAACACTATGTAGGTCAGTCCCATTGATATGGAGATAAATAGATAACATAACCATCATTAAAATGAGAAGCAATCGAATCGAAATATAAAAATAAAGTGGTCACTCGAGTCAGTTTCGTGGATCTAGTTAAGTAAAGTCAAGAAAAACCCTAATAGATTACAAATTTACTGCTATTACACCGCAAATGCATTTTGACTTTTAATATAATTTGACAAAAATCAATCTCGTGCTAGATACTTTTAAGTTTACACATTAAAGTCATAGACATTTGTAAGGTTACGCTAAAAGATGTCAGTTCCTTTTTTCAAGTGGCTAGGGAATCCATCTGGACGTTACTTTTAGAGACAGCAGATTTCACGCTTGTGAACAGTCAAAGAGTGCATGAGCAGGTTTCCTCACGATGTTTTCTTTCATCGGTACTGGCAAATAGTCTATGAAAATAACCGTAAATGTTTTAGAATATTTGTAGAAACACCTTTAAATGTGTGTAGGCACTAAAATGTTATTTTTTTTTTCTTGATACGTAGAAAAAATATTATTTTATTTCTATTTGGTTTAGTTGTCAATGGTAACCTATTTCATATTTGACCAGCGATTCTCGCCCTTAGCGTCTTTGAGGCCGCTAGATTTGACGTCCGGAATCTAAAATTGTTCCTAATACGCAAAAAAAATGTTGTTTTACTTCTATTTGGTTTAGTTGTCAATGGTACCCTATTTCATATTTGACCAGCGATTCTCGCCCTTAGCGTCTTTGAGGCCGCTAGATTTGACGTCCGGAATCGATAGATGGCGCTGATCAAAGGAATCGTGGCTGTTTTGGCGTGTGTAGGCCCAATATACCGTGATACACGCCCAATGACCAATTACTCCAGATTGTATTGTTCAACTTAGCGAATATTAATTTGGGAATACGTTACATTTTTATATGGTTTTTGATGAAAATGTTTGGTGTTTGTACCATGGAAGTAATAAGTACTTTGTACAAAGGTACTTATTACTTCCATGGTTTGTACATACTTATATTAGCGTACACCGGCACTTCGCTTCCATAGGAATTTTGGGCTAATGAAGTTACACACAGTGTGCAATATTACATCAAGATCTGTTGAGTAAAATAAATAAATAAATAAATATATACGGACAAATCACACAGATTGAGTAAGCCCCAAAGTAAGTTCGAGACTTGTGTTATGGGATACTAACTCAACGATACTATATTTTTATAACAAATACATATATAGATAAACATCCAAGACCCGGGTTAATCTGAAAAAGATCATTTTCCATCTTGACCCGACCGGAGATCGAACCCGGGACCTCCGCAGTCCGGCGTGATGACCGTTGGGCCACGGAGGTTGTAATAAAAAATGATACTTTAAATTTTTTATTTTTACTAGCTTTTTCCCGCGGCTTCGCCCGCGTTTATTTCCCAAGGGAATAGTGCTTGCGTGCTACCTATGTATTTGCAAAATTTTAGGAAGATTGGTTCAGTAGACAAAGCGTGAAGAGGTAACAAACAAACAATCAAACTCACTTTCGTATATAATATTAGTTAGGATTAGGATTTTACTCGACATTGCTTGTTACTTTACTTTTTTTTTTTTTTTACTTTTTTTTCTTTCGGCTGAGAGAAGAAGGATTTTACTCAACAGATCTTGATGATCTTCGTCCACCCCTTCTCCTATTTTATTTGGGGTCGGGTCTCCTCGGACATCTGCGCCAGAGGTTGTCTGGGGGTCAAGCTTTACCTTTTGGATCTCTTCTCCATGTTATTTAACCATATGGCTTGTGGTCTGCCTAAACCCTTAGGTTTTTCAGGAAAATTGAGGACCTTCTTTATGGGGTTATTTTCATTGCGCCTTATAACATGCCCATACCAGCACAGTTCACAGATGACCTTCTTAAAATTTTTAAAAGTGGTCTATAAGAAAAAAGTTTTAGGAACCTCTTATTTACAGAACTAAAATAATACAATAGAGTTTACATTATCATTCATTTACCTAATAATAGTAAGTAATGTTTTATTCAGCCGGCTAATTACAAATCCAATTACCTCTATTTTGATAGACCGTAGGTAGATGTCTACGCGTTGACACAGCCAGCCACAACATGCTAAGATGCTCAACTAATTAATATTATGGAGCTATCTTTTCCGCAATGTTCACTAAAATGTTATTGATTTGATAATACAAGGGGTACTTCACTAAAATATTATTGATTTGATAATACAAGGGGTAAAGTCTCCTTAAATAAGAATAAAAATAACTTAGCGCTGTCAAAGAAAAATACACGCGCTGTTTCAACATTTTTGATTTATTTTCTATTTTACGGAAAAGATGACTCCGTAAGTGGAAAAATTAATTCACTGTTAATTACTTTTGTACAGTCAAGAGTCAAAAGTGGAGTCATACCTTAAATATCATATTGCCTTGCAGGCGCGCAGTCCTTCATTGTGTGCGTTACGTCCATATTACGGACGTATAATTACAATAAGAACACTACTCACACTAAGCTAATTATCATATTACCCACTCACACCAAGACACAGCTCTGCTGCATGCTAGTGCTTCGTGCTCATACTGCCTACGTGCTGCCATCTATCAAATTTACGGGGTACTAAGTAGTGAATTCTGACACAGAAATAATAATACACAACCTATAGTTTATTATAAAGCAAACCAATAGTGGTGAGTACGGTGACACGCAACCAATTGATAATTTCGTCACAAGCTAATGCATCTGCTGGTCTAATCGGTAGTCGGATGGACTGCAGTTGATACAGGTCAAAGTTCGAGTCACATCCAGATATTTTATTTTTCATATTAAACTCAATTCATAAGCCAAGAGTATTTTTATATAATGTAATTGATATGCTTTAATATATTTGTTATGAAATAAAAATTCTCAAAAATCATGACAACTATTTATTCATGTAAATAGGTATAGTATACTTATGTAAAATTTATTATTATAAACTACACTAACAAATTCAAAATTTATGTTTAATCACTTCCCTATCTAATTACAGAATAAATAAGAACTTAAAAATAAGCATTCTGTAGTAAGTTACTTATAAGAATCTGTTCATCACTACATAGTATAAAACAAAGTCGCTTTCTCTGTCCCTATGTCCCTTTGTATGCTTAAATCTTTAAAACTACGCAACGGATTTTCATGCGGTTTTCACTAATAGATAGAGTGATTCTTGAGGAAGGTTTTAGTGTATAATTTGTGTAGGTTTTGTGTATATTAGTTGAAATATGACGATAATTGTTAAGGAAGTCGGAAAAAAATTTGCCGCCCGGCAGCTTTCATCGAAAACGCTGTCCAATCCCTTAGAGATGTAACAAAACAATGTATGGAGGAATTGTGTATCTTTAATAGATCTACAAAAAAGTCCGCGATAGCATATATCTAGCTTTTATACTTCAGCCACAATAACTAATTTTATGTTTTAAAAATAATTAAAATCGTTAGATGTTTTTTAACTGGTGATATTAACCACAATTTATTAATCCTTATCAAATTAAACAAGTCTATCGTCACAAGTACTTAATATTTGCTTTTTACTGCATGTAATTTGGATCAATAGTTTACGAAATACTACGAGTTATTTAAAAAAACGGCAATCCGCCCCGAAATCACCTATATAGCGTTAGCTAGCAAAGGCGCAAGGCGCAGTAATCTCTGAGCGGGCCGGGCGCGTTTTGGTATGTATTTATTTTAATAGGAGGTAATGACGTAAATATCATACAAAAACCGGCCAAGTACAAGTCAAACTTCCGTACACGCAAAGCATCTCACATTATAAGCTATCACTAAAAGACCTACTAATTTCAAAAACAAACTTAACTTTGCAGTTCGATCCCTAAGACTCATACTGAATTCAGCGCAAAAATAAGTTTGTAACATTTTTTTTAGACTACCAACAACATATTTACAATTTTAACGACCTCCGTGGCCCAACGGTCATCACGCCGGACTGCCACACCGGAGGTCCCGGGTTCGATCCCCGGTCGGGTCAAGATGGAAAATGATCTTTTTCAGATTGACCCGGGTCTTGGATGTTTATCTATATATGTATTTGTTATAAAATATAGTATCGTTGAGTTAGTATCCCATAACACAAGTCTCGAACTCACTTTGGGGCTAACTCAATTTGTGTGATTTGTCCGTATATATTTATTTATTTAATTTTCTGATTTATAAGTAGTGTTAATACGGTTGGTACACGACTTTGCGCGTTCGGTCTAAGCGGGGCGCGGCGCGGAAGTCTAAGCGGCGGCGGGCGGGGCTTATCTATAGCACGCCACGTACTCTCAGTAGCGGATATTAATTCTGTGGTAGCGGAGCGGTTTAGGTGGACGTATTCATGATCCCTTTTTGTTTTGAAAGTAGCACGAACTAAATAAAAATATATACCTTCGCGGCGAATTTCGTAATTTATACCAAGATTACAGGAAACATCCGAATAAGTTTTATGACACTAGAATGAGTGTGGAAACGTTTGACTACATTCTACAGCACAAGGGCGGATACAGGATTTTTTTCTAGGCAGCACAAGGACAGAGGCGGACTATGCATGTTGGGGGGCGGGGGTGCAACAAATCGACGTCCGCTCTGATACTGTTGCCGCCCGCCTGCCGGGGTCTCACTACGCCACTGCAGAAGAAGCAGATGGGCAAAAAATCAAGAAATAAACCAGTGGCGTTGTCAAAGATCTTTCGACTTCTGTGTTACGCCACTCGCCGCTCCCACGCGCCGCTGTCACTCGGAGCGGGAAAGTCATGAACCGGCTGTTCTACCTTGCTTTTTGCCAATTTTCATAATTTTGATTGCTGCCTGAAATTGCAATATATGCGAAAATTCGCAATATTTACGGTAATATCTCTTGATCGCGTTGACGTATAATTTTAATTATTTTTTTGCTTAAAGATACCGTGGATCCGATTATTCGTTATTAATTTCAACTTGATACCTTTAAGCGTTCATGAGAAAAAAAAGTTTGGCAGACAGACGGACAACAAAGTGATCTTATAAGAGTTCCGTTTTTGCCTTTTGAGGTACGGAACCCTAAAAAACAAATATTGTCCACCCGAGCGAAGCCGGGGCGGGCCGCTAGTTTATTTTATATATTATTACTAAAGTATAAACTTTCGCTTTTTGTTAGTAAATTTTGAGGTTATAGCTTAAGTATTCGTTTTCATCATGAAAAGAAGATTGAAACTAAACCTCAACATCTAACAATTTAACAATTTATCTCCTATTACGAAACATAACCTTGTATTTGTAATGCAAAATACAAAAACAAGTAATAAGTATAAAAATAATTTAAATAATGTTTATACTTTAATAAAACCAGATTTGATACAATAGAAAGAGGACAGTTGGAATATACCTACTTAATGAATGAACTCACTGATTCAATTTAAACACAAATAATTAACTCACTATTTTGTAAAGTTGCCGTTGTTGTCTTTTCTACACATATTTCAATCACAAAAAAACTGTCCTAAACATCCATACAGTGAGAAACTAATTCTTCCTTGCTCATCTTCTATGCACCATCAGGCCCCATAGATTTTCTATGGAGTTGAGGTTAGAAGACCGCGCTGGCCAAGGATGACATTTATTTCTGGAAGCGAAATAAATTATCCAGTTTTTTTATGCACGCCACCAGCTTGATATGCACGACGAACAGTAGATAGGCATCGAAACATCAAATAAATCAGCATAACGCCTGGTAGGTAAAATCATCGCCTTCATATTCTTCCAACATTATTCTTGCTGCTGCTCAGAGATAATAGCCGGTCTTCTACTTTGCGGCAAGGCTACTCTGCAGCAAGTCGCTACACCCAACGTGTTGTCCACTAAAAAAATATAATAATATATAATTAGGTATTAAGTTTATATTTAATTTCAAAACTATCACTTATGCAAAGCAAAATCACGAAGAAAAATATATCAATACAATACATTAATATTATGTTATTATTTTATGTTTGAATTAATCACAAAATATTACACATTTACACACACATATTTCAAATCACAACTATTTATTTGTTTAAAAATACTCACACTTAATCCAGTTCCTTTCATTAGAAATTGAGACTATTTTGCAACCACTATCATGCAAAGTAAATCCGAGTAGTCTCCATAATACCTACTTATAATGGCCTATATTGGCAAGTGTTGGTAAAGTAATATTCCAAAAATACTTAGATAACTATCACTAACAAATGCGTTCAACTAAAACGAGAACTCGTTTGAAGTGATAAATTTGCGTCTGTCTTTTTTTTCATTCACCGTCAAATATTCATTTTCATAGCTGGTCCATACTGACCACCCATACGAAGTAACGATACCATAAAGTTAGAAGAAGCAAGGATTTTATAGACATACTATGAACGTTCTGTATCGTTCATAGTATGTCTATGAAATCCATAAAAGTATGAAGCGCTCGCCGACTCGCCGCGCCAGCCTACCTACTTCTATGGAAACATCGTATTCGGTCGGTTGACATTGCACAGACACATAGGCGTTTTACAAACAACACACAATCATAAGGTCTTAAGTGCAAACACTTCTATAATCAATTAGTATGAGAAATTCTGACTCCACTTCTGGAGATGTCTGTACCTGGAATAGTTCTTGTAGATGAAATGTCCAAGCACCTAATTTTGACTAAGGTGTAGAGTTTGTAAAGTAAGTGCTCGTAGAGTTAGAGCAACTTCAAGTTATATTTATTATTTTGGTACTTTTGACCAATTTTCATCCAAGTTAAAGATTTGTGGAAGTCTATACTAATATTCATAATCGTAAGCTATTATGGCGTATTTTCCCATATTTATCGTTTATCTTGTTATTTACGTTTTTCATTAGACAAATAAAGTAAAGCAATTTTATTTAACGTCTGAAATATTCCATTAAACGATAAAAGTAGCTATTTATCTCCATACCAACAATTCAAGGGATATTGTTCATTATTACTTTTAATAGCCATTACGTCTGAAAACAAGGATTTATCTAGCCCACCGTAATCCAAAACGTAAAATCCATAGATTTATATTAGGCTAGCTAGATATCTAGCGAGAGCTTGGTGTATAAAGTGTGCGTCTGCCGAGCTTCATTTTTTGTGCGATTTCGATAATGCACCCACAATAAATCGTGTTAAAAAGAACGAACGTGCTTCTATATCTCTGGGAGTGAAGAAAAAGCACAGGATGTGCCGCTTGAGGCCGCTTCTTTTGCCGCGCAGTTTAAATATGCATTCCACTGATTGACTTTTACGTCAATCAGTGGAATGGATTCATGGATTTTAAACAGGGATGGCTAGCAAAGTGTCAGCAAATGTCATAGGCGATGGGCTAGCAACCTGGATTTCCATTCCACCAATAAGCCTAGTGGGCTTATTGGTGGAATGGAAATCCAGGTTGCTCCAGCAAAGCGTGGCGATCTCGCACGACTCTTGGTTCTGTTTACCCCGTAAGGGATAAAGATAAAGATGTGATATTGTATATGTAGATCATTTTGTGAAAAATGACCCGTTCGATTCTCTAACGGAATCGAGACTCGAATAGTATTTTGAGTGCGGTATCTAGCCTATAATTTAAATCTGTGATCAGAATGTACAATCTGAACAATAAATTCGATGTGAATAATGTGGCAACAAAAGTTATTGTTGTTTCCACTAATTAATTACACCGTGGCATTATAAATGGCCTCCGTGACCGGCGGCGGCCGGATATTGTCAGTTTTACCCGGTTTCAACCGGTTACATCAAGTATTTCATTTGGGAAGTTTATTCTGAAATGTTTTATGGGGCTTATTGTTTATTTCTGAATAAATTAAAACTAGTGGTTCTGTGAGAACAGTAGACCTCGCGAGCCCTTCCACGAAATAACCGATATTTTACCGTGTCCCTGGCTTAGAAGAGTTTTGAAACCAACCTACCAATGCTGTAAAGAAAGTAAAAAGTTCTTGTGGTTGGTCAATACCACTAAAAAAATTGACTGAAACCTGCCTTTTCCGCCTCGAAATAATATAAATAATAATAATAAATATATACGGACAAATCACACAAATTGAGTAAGTTCAAGACTTTACGGGATGCTAATTTAACAATACTATATTTTATAACAAATATAGTATTGATCTGAAAAAGATTATTTTACATCTTGACCCGACCGGGGATCGAACCCGGGACCTCTGGTGTGGCCGTCTGGCGTGATGACCGTTAGGCCACGGAGGTCGTCAGTCGTCAGAAATGCATGGTTTGACCTATTGGTTATATGTATATTTATGTAATTTGCGCAACAAAATTAAAGTTCAAAAAAGAAAGTTCAATTTGAAATCGAATCTATTATATACATATACGTATATATTACTTTTTTTTAATAAGATTCTAATCATACAATGAAGTTTTTTGATATCAGATTTATTTCAAGTGTTCAAGATAATTCCACCAAGCAAAGCTATCCACAATACAATACCATTAACCAAATAAATACTTGAGTTTTTTTTTTCAGTTTGCGTGTACCACCCTAGATCTCATCTATGCTTCTCATCAGGCAAGATAGAGGTCAAACGCACTCAGTAAAAAAAAAATACACGCAATTCAAACAATCTTATTTTAATCAATAAATCAAGTCACTCTTGAATGAATTTGCAAGTATTAAAAGCTTTGCTGCGCCATCTATTGATTTTTTTGTGAACTATCGCATAAGAATTTAATATATGGATTTATAGCGGTTTTATTGAATTTCACTATGTTGTTCATACAAAAAAGTTGCGTCTTAATAAGGATAACAAAAATGTCTAATGACATTTTTGTTTTTTTTTTTAAATAGCTGAGATATAAGGTTTTTTTTATATATTATCGCCATTTTATAAAATTTCGAAAAACTGGCTCGACTAAAAAATTCTATAAAATTACCGAACCTGCTCACAAAATTTCATAAGAATCGGTTCAGAAATGCGACCTGTAGGCGATAACATCCGGACAGACAAAAGAATTTTCGGCTAGTGGAAACTGAGACGCTTCGCTCGCTGCGCTCGCTCGGTCGATAAATACATATAATAAAACTGTAACTGGTCTGTATCTGTACATAGCAGATAATTAAGAAACAAGCTAATTATTAAAAATAAAAAACACGACTGACAAGTTTTTACTAAAAAAGTACATACAAACATATAAGTTATATACATTTTTGAAATCGCCTTTTAAAACCCGATTGATCAAATTTTATTTTTTTGGTCTGCTATTTATCACATATATAATCCGCCATTTTGTTTTTATGTTGACGTCATATAGCCTATGTCACTCGGAGGAATGCAAGGAATCTAAAAATACCTCTCACATCAAAATCTGTTAAGCCGTTCAGGACTTATGGTGGAATAAAGAAACTTACATACATACATACATGAACCCTGAAAACATAACACTCCTTTTTTGGTCAGTCGTGTAAAAAACTATGAGGGGTCTTCATAGAGCCAATAGAAGCCAAAACTATTTTTTATTGAATTTTTGTTTGTCTTTCTGTCGGTCTGTCTTTCTGTCAGTATGTTTGTACGCGCATCACAAAAACTACTAGACCAAGTTTGATGCGGTTTTCACTGTTGTATTGTAAAAGGTTTAACTTAAAATCTGGCGTAGTTTTATCTTGATACGTCGCTTGGAACTTTGCAAATTACGCGCGAACGAAGTTCGCGGGCACAAGCTCTATCGTATAAAATTAATATGTGCGATGCAGAAGTAGTTATGTCGAAAGTCGCCCTTTGTTATTTTATTCGAATAAAAGATTCCCACATCCTGAAATTTTGACGGCAACGGAGCTGTAGCCGCCTCTAGTATAAGTAATCTATCTATAATCTATACTTTAAATTAAAAATTAAAATTTCTTTATTTGTAATAAGAAACAAGCTAGTACACAAATATTGGCTAACGATGACAAACTGCAGTAGTTAAGAAACTGTGATATAGTATAAGCTGTATACTGATATAGTATAAGCTGTAAACTTACTTCTCTCTCTCAGCCTAAAGACGTCCACTGCTGGACAAAGGCCTCCCCCAAGGATTTTATCCGTGGGGGGTTTTGCCGTAATCGCCACGCTTGGCAGGCGGGTTGGCGATCGCAGTGTGATGGCATAGTACGCGGAAAGATGCTGCTGCCCATCCTCCGGTGTTTTTAATCCCTTAGTCGCCTCTTACGACACCCACGGAAAGAGATGGGTTGGTGCTATTCTAGGGCCACACCACAGGCCAAGTGAAGGCCAAGGTAAACTTACTTACTTAAATACAATTTAAGTAAAATCCCGTTCACAATAACGGTTACACGATTAAACCTCAATTTCTATAAACCTGCACATGCACACACTTCTGTTGCTAAACATAAATGCATTTTATAGCCAGCTGCACCCTGCATTACGGGATAGGGGCGATGCACATCGCGGATTATACAGAAACTGGTGTGGTTTATAGAAATGAGAGAAGCGTAGGACACCCGACAGCAAGATGGGTCGACGATGTAAAGAATGTTGCTGGCAAGAACAGGATTGCGATGGCCCAGGACAGAGAAGGTTGGCGTAGACAAAAGAAGGCTTCTACCCAGCAGTGGGTCATGGGAGGCTGACGATGATGATGATGATGAGCTTCCGCTAAAGGCTTCACCTGCGTGAATGTCGTGTTTTTCACCCATTGGGGTGGAATTTTCAAAATTCCTTTCATAGCTCAAATAAAGTTTTGTCTGCAAAATTTTAATTTCATACCTCAAAT